>CAJQUN010000105.1:0-462403 GCA_907163345.1 Haberlea rhodopensis
GATGGAAATCAGTCTGACCAGATCGAAGCTTCAGATCGATCTCAACTATTATCAGATCAGAGCAAACAAGGCTGAATAAGATTTGTTCTTCAGTCCGAATCATTAACAGTTATTTATTGAAGCATTTAATGTTGCAATTAATGCTGAAAATACCAAGGACTGAAGATTACCATAAAAGGTAAGAAGACAAAGAAGAGCTTACCTGACAGTCGCCGAAAGCATGAACCAGAATGGCAAGTACCCAAAAAAAAATAAGACTGCAGCTTACTCAGAGTTTGAGCAGAGTCAAGAGTTGCACATAAAGAGAATAATGTCGTTGGTACATGAAACTATATAAGGATGCAACAGAAGAGCTCAAGAGAGAGTCTGATTAATCAAAAACGCAAAAGAAAGCAAAACAGCACAAGCTTACAAGCTCAGACATTCTCGAACTGAAAATCTTCATAAGCACACAAGCATATTGTATATTTGATCATATTAGGATCATTGTGTGCATAGACTAATTTAAGTCTATCTTTTGTATTCTGTACTAAGAAAAGAAGTGAGAATCTATTGTAACTGTCAGACAAAGTGTGTCTGAACAGATCGAGAGACTAGGAGTTTCAGTCTGGTAGTGAGGTAAATCCAGCTGAATCGGGTTTGTACAACAGGATTGTATAAATCAAAGTCTTCTAGTGGAATCCTTCCTTAATTGGAAGAAGGGGAGACGTAGAAGGATTACATCACCTTCGAACTTCCAGAAACATATTCTGTCTTTCATCATTCTGCACTCGTTATACTATTCAAGCCATCGAGCCGTTCTTACTAATTTAAGAACAGACCGTTCCGCACTAAAATATTCAGTGGTCTGTTCTGCTGAAGAGTTGATTAAGAAACAGATTTCTTTCACTAACCCGAGAGAAATCACAAGGGATAATTTTTAATAGGAGTGTTCATTCACCCCCCCCCCCCCTAAACACTCCGGACCAATCCTAACAGTGGTATCAGAGCAGGTCGTCTTAATCATCACAAAGACACTTGAGCTGATGACATCATTCAACACAAAATTCCTATGTTCTCAAAAGAAGACTATGATGATTGGAGAATCAGAATGCAAGCTCATCTGGCAGCACAGGATGACGATATGTGGTTCGTCATCACTGATGGACCAATGAAAATTCTGAAAGTCAATACAGCAGCTCCATTACTGTGGTGAACCCCAATGGTCGAAAAGGACAGATCCCTCTGGACGAATGAATGCTTTCTAGACAACGTTGCCAAAGACATCTTGTTCAAGACGTTGGGACAAGAATATGTTCAGTAAATCAAATGTGCTCTACTGCCAAAGAATTTGGGAGAAAATACACAGCTATGTGAAGGGAACGACCAGACCAAGGAAACAAGCTGACTGTTGCTCTTCAAAGATTTGAGAGCATAAAAATGAAGATTGGAGAAACTCTAAACGAGTTTGATGAAAGGTTACTGGTATTATCAATGAACTGAATGGTCTGGGCAAGGAATACTCTAACAGAGAGATTGCTCTGAAAGTAATGAGAGCGTTGCCAAAAGAATGGGATGTAAAGACCATTGCAATGAGGGAATCTAAAGATCTGAACAAAGTTGAACTTCATGATCTATTCGCAGATCTTAAGGCTTATGAGTTCGAACTGATCACCAGAGGTGAAGCAGAGTCATTCATCTCTCAACCAAACAAAGCACTGACAGCCATTCTAGACCAGACCACCCCCACAACAGATCGATCTATCGAACAGATAAGTAATGATGCTGTGTCATTATTTATCAAGAATTTGGTAAATTTATGTCTAAGAATAAAATGAACTTTAAACCTTCTCATCATTATAAATCAAGAAAAGACGATGCTGTTAATGATTAGGCTTGCTACAATTGTGGTAAGACTGGACACTTTATTGCAGATTGCACCAGACCGAAGAAAGAAGAACGTAAAGAAAGGCATCGTGATGACAAGAAAAAGAAGCACTACAAGATCGTAAAAGTCATCATGGGAAGTCCCAAAAGGTCCTAGTAGCAGAGGAAGGAAACAGCAAGTGGGCTCAGACTGATTCAGATTCAGAAAGCTCCGAATATTCTTCCAGCGAAAGCAAAGAGATATTCAATGTATAATGGCAGACAAAGAAATGAGTCAAACAGACGAGGTATTCGATCTTGACTCAAATGAATTTACACGTGAAGAGCTTATGTCCGCACTGCAAGACATGGCTAATGATTATAGAATCTTAGCTGAATCATTTGAGAAAACTAAAGCTAAAGCCAATGATCAAATGGATGAGTACATCAAACCAAGCTGCTCTGAGCTAGGTGAGTGCAATAATCTACAGATCGAGCTGAACAAGCTGAAAATCTCTTACGATCAGCTCCATGAAGAAAACAGAGAATTAGCACACAAAATGCTAAGCTTTCTCATATTTTCAAAACATGGACAAAATCAAGAGCATCATTGGAAGAATTGCAAGAAGTACAAAGAATGTCGGTGATGTCACCGCATAGGCTTTGATATCAAAGACTGCACCAAAGATGAATCTGAACTTGTGTGCTGGTAAAGAACAAATCAAACAAATGACATTTGTTAAATCCAGCACAGTATATGAAACTGAAGCACCTACAATTCAAACGGGAGTCCTCCGGGGGGATCAAGGTTTGAGAAGAGGAATTGGGTATGTTAACCAAGCCAAAGAAAAAAGGCACCAGCAAGCTTTGTGTCTATCAGACCAAATCTAAAGGTGCAAGATCTAAGGCAAGGAAGACCTCCAATTACTTTAACTCAAAACCATTTCAACGAAAATGTTGGGAAAACGAGTTCTAAAGTTTGGTAATTACAAACCGGATATTAAAGACAACTGGATGAAGTCCTACCGGATATTAAAGACCAACTGGAAAAAGACTCCTACCGGGTGAACGACATAAACTGGATGCCTACCAACTGGACAAGACTCAAACTGGATGGACATCAACCGGATGAAGTCATCAACTAGATGGACATCAACCGGATGAAGTCATCAACTGGAGAAGTCATCAACTGGATAGACATCAACCGGATGAAGTCATCAACTGGATGGACATCAACCGGAAGAAGTCACCAACTGGATGGACATCAAACGGAGAAGACATCAACCGGATGAAGTCATCAACTGGATAATCATCAACTGGATGGACACAAACCGGATGAAGACATCAACTGGTTAAGACATCAACCGGATGGAGACATCAACCATGCAAGCTATCAACCGGATAAACTTAAACTGAATGGACATCTACTGAACAACTATCAACTGAATAGTCTCTCACTGTACAAGGACATCAACTGGTCATAAGAAGATGAACGACCAGTTGAACAAAGAGAACCAGCAGAAGTCTGAGCTTCCAGTTAGAGCACTAAGCAACGAGACAAAATCAGTACAACATTCTCTGACAAAGGTACAACAGAGCGGCGCACCCTGCTATATCTCCGCCACCATTACCGTCAGAGTGAAAAGAGCCGTTGCTTTACAAAATAGGAAAGAAGACAATATGAAATTGGAAAGCAAATCTCTTCCATATTCAGAAAGGCTACCGTTGGACATCCAAACCTATAAATACATCCAAGCAGAGAATGAAGAGGTGCTGAGCAATTTCCAACTAAGAGATATACTTCAAAGCAAACAAGAAAGCCAAACTACTGATATTCCAAACGTTCAGCGAAGAGCAGACAAACAGCAAAACTGAATCTGTGACAGATTATCTTCAATTGAAGTCTGCTGCTCAAAAACTCTCAAAGCTAGAAAGTGTATTCTGTAAAGAGTGTCATAGAATCCATTGTAACCAAAAGTTAAGAAGTGTGGTGATTGCTAGGAGTTTAGGCCAAGTGTGTTAGTGCCTAAGAAGGTTGTATACTGTAAAAGTGTAAACCAAGTCTTCTAGTGAATCCTTCCTGCAAAGGAGAAGGGGAGACGTAGAAAGCGTTGTGCTTCGAACTTCCAGAAACAACTCTCGTGTTATTTGTTTATTGCTTTATTACTTCAGTTTTATTCCTCACAAGTTTTGTAGACGTCTTCCGCTACTATAACAAGTGTCTACTGACTTGCCTGATATTGAGAAGCAACTGTAATACTTAACAGTTTACAGTTAATCAGAAAAAGAAATCGAAAATTGTATCTAGTGTTTATTCAAACCCCCCCCCCCCTTCTAAACACTACCCCGATCCTAACAAGTGGTATCAGAGCTTAGGTCTTCTCAATCTTGAGAAATTACCATTTACCAAAAAACCGATGGCCTCATTCAGCAAGATTCCAATGTTCAAAAAAGACGAATATGATGACTGGAGGATCCGTATGCAAGCACATCTAAGTGCTCAAGATGATGATATGTGGTATGTAATCACTGAAGGACCTTTGAAGATCATGAAAATCAATACAGCTGCTTCTATCACAAGTGGTGATCCACAAATGGTAGAAAAGGAAAGATCTCAATGGTCAAATGAAGACAAGAAAAAAAGCAAATCTAGACAACGTTGCTAAGGACATTCTGTTCAAAACTTTGGACAAAAATATGTTCAACAAAATAAAGATGTGCCCTACAGCCAAAGAAATCTGGGAGAAGATTGCTCAACTCTGTGAAGGAAATGATCAAACCAAAGAAAACAAGCTTACTGTGGCTTTACAGAATTTTGAGCATATCAAAATGATAAATGGAGAAACTCTCAACGAGTACGATGAAAGAGTGACTGGAATAATCAATGAACTAAACAGTCTGGGTAAGGAATTACCCAACAGAGAAGTCACTCTCAAAGTAATGAGAGGTCTACCAAGAGAATGGGATGTCAAGACCATTGCTATGAGAGAATCGAAGGACATCAACAAAATAGATCTACATGATCTGTTTGCTGATTTAAAAGCCTATGAATTCGAATTAGGCATTCGGGTTGAAGATGAACCAAGTACCAGTCAACCAACAAAAGCTCTCACTGCATCGGAGTCTCTGCCTACTCCTACAGAAATGACTCCAGAAAAGATGTGTAATGATGCTATGTCAATGTTTGTAAGAAATTTGGGAAATTCATGAAGAAGAATCAGAGATCTTATCAATCATATCCTCGGAGGCAGAGTTCCAAAGGAAATTCAGAAGAAGAAGAGCGAGTATGCTTCAACTGCCTCAAACCAGGGGCACTTCATTGCGGACTGTCCTAAACCCAAGAAGGATGATCACAAAAGAGGATCCAAGGGTTACAGAAAATCCAAAGAAACCAGAAGATCATCCAAAAAGGACAGAGATCAAAAGGTCTTGATGGCAGAAGAAAGTAAGAGGGCTGATTCTGAATCAGAATCAGAAGAGTTAACTAGCTCATCCAGCGAGAGTGAAGACGAGGAAGTCCACTGCTTAATGGCAAATAATGAAAATGAGGTACATGAATCAAACCTATCTGAATTTACACATAGTGAACTCACCAATGCATTACAGGACATGATAAATGAGTATCGGACGCTATATGAATCTTTTGAAAGCTATAAGACTGAGCATACAACCCAAACTGAAACGCATGAAAACAAGCTTGATTGTGAACAATCAAGGGAATTGAACTGCCTAAGGGAAACAGCCAGTCTCCTAGTGAAGGAAAGAGATGAAGCCAAGAATGCTTACCAGAAACTTAGCAAACTGGTTAGCACTTGGAATGCGTCGACTACCAGAAAGGATGAAATGCTTGAGTCTATAAGGCTTGCTGGTGATTTAACAGGCATAGGCTATAATAGCAATGACAGCAGTTCATCTGGTAATGAACCTCAACTGTGTCTAACAAAAGGCAAGGTTCAATCAATGAACTTTGTAAGATCTAGCACAGTAGATGACCCTTACGAACTGGTTAAAGAACCTGTTAAAGCAACACTCATCAAGGAACAGGCACAGCACAGAGGTATCGGTTATGTAGAACCACTCAAAGAGGCTAAACCGAGGCAAAAGTTCAGAAATGAACTTAAACCCACTGGTCGAGCAGCCAGAGAGGTTAAACCCAACTGGTACTACAACTGTAAACCTGTCCAGAAGAGGTATATGCTAAATAACAGGAACTACAAACCAAAAGCACATGCATACACATATTATCACACTCCACAGTCAAAATCATCACCTATATCTATAAATGCACACACATTTCAGAACACACACCGACCTAAGTCATTCAGGGTCATACAAGTGTGGGTTCCGAAAGGACTAATCCTACCAGGACCCAAGTAGGATTGGGTACCAATCATTCTATCGCTTTAATTGCAGGAAACTAGAATGCATCCAGTTCGGAGCTCAGAATGGTTTCTGGACAGCGGATGCTCTAGACATATGACAGGGAATGCGAGCTTATTGTCTGAACTGGTGGACTCCACCGGACCCAGAATAACTTTTGGAGACAACGCGAAAGGTAGAACCGTGGGTAAGGGTAAGATTATCTACGGTAACATCATCATTAAAGATATTCTTTAGTTGAAAATCTATGCTACAACTTGATTAGCATAAGTCAATTGTGTGACAATGGTCATTCCGTAGAATTCAATCAGCACTCATGCACAATCAAATCTATTGATGGTAGTATACTACTTGTAGGTAGAAGGCATGATAACACATATAAAATTGATTGGAATCTTAATCAGCCTATTTCTTCTACTTGCTTAGCTGCTCTGAATTCATCCGAAAATTGGCTTTGGCACAAACGGTTGAGTCACTTAAACTTTAAAACTATTGCCAGTCTGCGTAAACTTGATCTAGTTGTTGGACTGCCCCAAATTGAGTTCTCAAAAGACAAGATCTGTGCAGCATGCCAACTTGGTAAGCAAATCAGATCCTCCTTTAAGAACAAAGGGAGTAAATCTTCTTCTCGGTGCCTAGAGTTGCTGCATATGGATCTATTTGGTCCTATACCAGTAACAAGTCTAGGGGGAATGAAGTATACTCTAGTGGTAATAGATGATTACACTCGTTTCACGTGGGTCTTGTTCCTAAGTAGCAAAGATCAGGCTACTCCAAAGCTGATCAAATTACTGAAAAGACTCCAAAATGAGAAATCGTGTGGGATAGATAGAATTCACAGTGATAAAGGTACCGAGTTCACCAATCAATCACTCGAATCATATCTAGATGACCTTGGTATTAAAGACGAATACTCTGCAGCTAGAACTCCTCAACAAAACGGAGTTGCTGAGCGTAGGAACCGCACTTTGAAAGAAGCTGCGCGAACTATGCTCGCGGAATCAGAAATATCGCAGAGATTTTGGGCAGAAGCTGTCAACACAGCATGTTATACGCAGAACAGATCAATGATTAATAAGCGAGCAAATAAAACCCCTTATGAGATCTGGAATGGCAGTAAGCCAAATATTTCCTATTTCCATGTGTTTGGTTGCAAATGTTTTATTCACAACAATGGAAAGACTCATCTCACCGCTTTTGATGCCAAATCTGATGCTGGAATATTCCTTGGCTATTCTACAGTTAGTAAGGCATTCAGAGTATTTAATAATAGAACTCTTAATGTAGAAGAATCAGTGCATGTAAAATTTGATGAACCTACTAACTGTACACTATCTGATATACAAATCAACAACTTGAGTAATCGACTGGAAAGCACTTACATTGACGAAAATGTTGATGATGAGATTGATTACAGAAGCAGGACTGACTGCTCCTTAGAACCAGAAGTTCCTGAAACTCAAGCAGAGGAGTCTGCTGGCCAACAAGCACTGCAGCCAGCTACAAATGAAACAGTTGCATCTACCCCTGCTGCAGTAGAATGAACTAATGAGAAAGATGAGTCAATCAGAACCTCTGATTTGCCTACTCACATCCAGTCAACTGAAGAACTCAATCCTCTTGGACCTTCGCTCTGGTGGAAGAAGGATCATCCACCTGAGCAGGTCATCGGTAACCCTCTTGCTCCTCTACGCACCAGAGGACAAATGATTAATGAATTTCTTCATGCTGCATTCATATCTCATATAGAACCTAAGAAGATTGATGACGCTATATTAGACCCAAGTTGGGTAGAAGCAATGCAGGAAGAACTAAATCAGTTTGAGCGAAACAAAGTATGGTATCTAGTACCACGACCACAGCATCACACTGTAATTGGCACCAAATGGGTGTTTAGAAATAAATTAGACGAAAACGGTACAGTAATCAGAAATAAGGCAAGATTAGTTGCACAGGGCTACAGACAGGAAGAAGGCATTGATTTCGATGAAACCTTTGCCCCTGTAGCTCGACTAGAAGCAATTCGCATATTTCTTGCATTTGCTGCGTTTAAAGACTTTAAAGTCTATCAGATGGATGTTAAGAGTGCATTTCTTAACGGCAAACTCCAGGAAGAAGTCTATGTTGAACAACCTCCTGGATTTGAAAACCATCAGCAGCCATCTCATGTTTTCCGTCTAAATAAAGCCTTGTATGGTCTAAAGCAAGCTCCCCGTGCCTGGTATGAAACTTTATCAAAATATTTGACAGAACACAATTTTATTATTGGCACGGTGGACAAGACCCTTTTTAAATTTACAAAGGGAGACCATACTCTGCTTGTTCAAATTTATGTTGATGATATTATCTTCGGAAGTACTAACTCAAAATTGTGCGAAAGATTCTCTAAAATTATGCAGGACCAGTTCGAGATGAGCATGATGGGAGAACTATCATTTTTCTTAGGATTGCAAGTCAAGCAATCTAGTGAAGGAATCCTGATCAATCAGTCTAAATACACTAAAGAGCTACTGAAGAAATATGGAATGAGTACCAGCTCAGCTGCTGCTACACCAATGAGCTCATCTGCCAAACTCGACTTGGATAATTCAGGAATATCAGTCGAAGTTACAATGTATCGAGGCATAATCGGATCTTTACTATATTTGACAGCCAGCCGACCAGATATTATGTTTGCAGTATGTATGTGCGCCCGGTTTCAAGCAAATCCCAAGCAGTCGCACTTCACTGCAGTTAAAAGGATCCTAAAATATTTGAAAGGCACTGAGAATGTCGGTCTATGGTATCCAAGAGACTCAACCTTCAATCTTATTGGATACTCAGATGCTGACTATGCTGGATGCAAAATTGACAGAAAAAGCACCAGTGGGTATTGTCAATTCCTTGGTGATCGACTGATATCATGGGGTTGCAAGAAACAGACATCCATTGCAACTTCCACTGCAGAAGCAGAGTACCTTGCTGCTGGAAGCTGCTGTGCTCAACTGCTCTGGATTCAGCAACAACTCAGAGACTATGGAATTGAGTCCACAGAGGCTCCTATTTTCTGTGACAATACATCTGCCATTGCCATAACATACAATCCAGTTCTTCATACCCGTACTAAACATATTAACATCCGTCATCATTTTATCAGAGATCATGTCATGAAGAAAGAAATTCGGCTGGAGTATATTTCTACAGAACAACAGGCAGCAGACATCTTCACAAAACCCCTACCGGACGCTAAGTTTTCTTACTTTCGAAATATTCTTGGTTTAATTGAAATTACTTCTTGATTACTTTGTTTGGGTAATAAATTCAGGGGGAATTAGTTAGTTTATGTGCATAAATTTAGGGGGAATTTCTGTTATAATTCTATCATGGTTATTTAAGTTCAGCTGGTAATACACTGGTCAGCTGCAGTAGGTGTATTCGAACCAGTAGGACTCCACAACCAGTGGATGTTTTCCTACCAGTCGAACCCTACATACCAGTTGATGTTACCAAATATGCTTTGACAAAAATAACCCTCGATACTTATTAACCTAATGAACGTCGGAATTCAAAATTACTTTTGATTAAAAATAAATTATTTCACTCCCGCCTAAATCCCGTTCTTTTATTTATTTGTTAAATCCTTTTTAAACCGTTAGATGATCGCCACGTATACATGTGTCCGCTCATCTACAGTACGACGTTACATATACTTCTTTTTTTTCACCGCCTTAGTTTCACTACTATTCTTCTCCAACAAATCACTGCGATTATTTTTCTCTTTCAGAAAAGCTTACTCTAACAAACTGCTGCTGCTTCTTCCTCTTACTCACTCAAAATGTCGAAGAATGTTCAACCGAGTTTCATCACCAATGCTATTCACGTCGATTTTCATTCAATATCCACATCCTCTGATGAAGAAACCAAGGAGTTGATACAAAGGCTGGATACCTCCGGACTGCTGGTAATCCTGAGCCAGACCCCCTCCTTTTACAAGAACGAACTACAAGAGTTCTTTGCTACTGCCAATGTTGTGAATGACACCGTGGTGGCATCCATCTCTGGACAATCAGTCACCATCACCCAACCAGAATTTGCCACTCACCTGTGCCTACCCTCTACCGGACTCACTGATTTCTCGACTATTCCGGCAGAACTAAGAGAAGAGATGCGTCTCACAGTCTCGGACTCTACTCATCGCCTTCCACGTCCTCCTTTCCGGAAAGTATTGATGAAGAGTCATTACAGACAACTGGCGGACATAATCTCCAAGGGGCTCCTATGTAAGGCAGGGTTATTTGATATGATTACCCCTGAAAAGTTTGACGTTATGAGCGCTATATGCAAAGGGTTGGAGATAAACTGGTCAGCTGTGTTATTTCAAATACTGACTAGTCTGGTAGCATCTGGCAAGGGTCAATCAGGTTTTGCTCTCCCACTCAGCAGTCTTTTTGAGAGCAAAAACATTAAGACAGGGGCTCTTTCTCACCTTCATCCAGGGAGGCTCATCACTCACAAGTATCTTCAGCTTCATCGCCAACGGAGTGGCAGAGACGGCGGAGTGAAAAAGCGTCGCTTGACTCAGGTAATAAGTGACTCTGAACAGACTGTATCGGAATCCGCTGAGTCTTCTCCCCCTCCTCCGCCTCCTAAGAAGCCAAGAACACGAAAAGCTGCTCCTCAGACCGCCCGACAGCTAGACATTGCAGCCTCCGACACTATCTCCTCCGCCGGTCCTACAGATGTAAATCCTGATAGGGAACCCAGCCCTGCCATCCCTTCAACTGAGGAACCAACTGCTTCCTTAGCCATGGTGCCTGCTCCTTCAGTGGTGAGCTCTCAGCACGCACCAGGCTCTATCAGCTTCAGGACACCCAAGTCATTATGTCCATACTGTCATCCCAAGACCACCCCTGCTGGAAAAGGAAAATCTCTTACGGCTCCAGTGTCCACTCATGTTGCCTTCGAGATTCAAATGGTAATGGATACAGTGGAAGCCAAACTGCAACCACAGTTGGAGATTTTTGATCGATGGGTAAAGGCCCGTGTCAAGGTTCGATTATATGATTTTGATCAAATTCTGGATCAGGCTAGGGCAGATGAGAACAAAATACTCGCATATCTTCAAATCTCAGACCCTGAAACAAGCTTGAAGCTGCGAGATGTTTTTAGCCTGATGATCTATGTGGGTGAACTTCAGGCCCTGGTTGAAACTCGCCTTCACCAATTTGACGGTAATTCGGGAACAGCGAATCATGATAGAGCTGTTCTAAATGCTCTTGGACCCAAGCTCGAAATGGCTGAGCTTGCTCTTCATGATAATCGCATATCCACTGGGATTCACTCTTGCTCCACTACTGAAACTGTTGCCAGCCCTGATCAGCAGGATCTACACTCCGTCATTGCAAATTTGGAGATTGTCCCATTTTCTGTGGAGCACACTTCTACTGCTCTGGAGACTACTTCCCCTAGAATGGAGGCCGCACCAACTGCCTTGGAGGCAGCCTCCTCGGTTAAAGAACTCTCCTCTCCAACTGCTCTCAGCGTCTCCTCTCCTCCCAGCTCTCACAATGATCAACAGCCCCAACCAATAGCCGTTGATCACACCAATGTGGATGCAGTCATACAGACAGTGGTTCAGCAGGTTACCATATCCTCTGCCAATCATGAACCCAGCGAGTCTTCACACTCAAATGATCACACCCACATGTCAGCTGCTGTGGTTGATCAACCCACTACTACTTTGGCTGCTCCACCAAATGAAGAAACTGCCCAATTGGCTGTCACTATCTCAGAGTCTACAGCTGCACCAATTGTTGAAGCTTCTATGTTGCCCTCCATTGCAGTTGACGATGCTCACCTCAGCGCTCTTGTCCCTACTACTGATGCTCCACTGATTGATGCAAATCCGTCCATGGATCAAGAGCTTTCTGAAGACTTTTTTGTCTTTACCAACCCTATGGACGAGCCTCCGAACATTGCTGCACAGCTAGCCAATCTATCCACTGCCATATCAGCACTAGCAAGCGATGTTCATAAGCTTAAACAGGAAGAACGAACTGCAACTCTCATTCTAGGCACTCATCAGCAGCACACGGACTCACAATTCCAGCAAGTCTACCGGGACTTAAGTAGTTTAACGACTACTGTCACCAGACTTCAAACATTTGCTGAGAATACAGTGGCGGATGCTTTTACTAGAATTGGCCAGGCGCGTCTTCAGATCAATCAAAACAATGAATCTCTTCATGCTGCTACCTCAATGGCTCTTGGAGAAAAGATTGACGACGCCGAGAAAACATTGACCGATCAGTTGGCCACTATGCAGGCAGCATTTGCCTCTCAAATTCAAGATATCTGCAACAGCCTGCCTGCAGCTCCTCAAATTATTCGCAGATTACCTGAACCCAGCCGAACTGCTCCCTCAACACAGCGAGCTTCAAGTTCAGCTGCTCATTCATCCCCTGCAACTGGAGCACCCACTCAGTCCAGACCAACTGCTCAACCACGATCTCGGAGTCCACGCCAACCGCCTGCCGAAAAACGCGACTATTCCAAACATTGGTTCGGGCGCAAATAGTATCGTTTTCTGACTCCTCCTTTAATTACTCTTATCTATTTACTGTTTTTGTTGACTTTTTCTTTGTATTTACTGATCCACTTAAATACATTCACATTAATTGCAACCTTTTCATTTCTATAAATAGCGACTCTTGTTTGCTCACAGAACACACATTCACTCAACATGCTTACTTTCAAGCTATTCAAAATTCCCTGGTTTTCTGTTAGATCTTTTTCCGCTTCATGGGTTTATTACTTATCTAAATCAACCCCTCATGGGTTGATTACTTATCTAACCCAGCTCTGTTAAGCTTCAGCGCTTTGATCCTGTTCTGGTGCTCCTCATCAGTCAGGAACTACTCACAGCAGATGTCTGGGGGCTGATGACAAAAAGGGGGAAGACAGAGATAGACTATTCTCATTAGGTGAATCCATGAACCATGGAAGCTGCCTGATGTATATACGTATGACTCTTCCCGACCTTTTCTTTGAAACAAGGTAGACCGGCAGAGATAAAGTATTCTTATTAGGTCCTCTCTGAAACAAGGTGGATCGAGCTCTTCCTCTCTGAAATAAGGTGGATCGAGCTCTTCCTCTCTGACACCAGATGGATCGAGACTCTCCGGGTCTACAATACTTGTTTAAAGATTTGTCATGTATCAGCTATATTATGTAAACTAAATTGGTCTTAGATTCTAGTCAAGTTATTAGAATTCATCTTAAATAAAGATGAATCTCACTCAATTGTCCAGTTTGATTACAACTTGTAATCTGCTTATATTTAATGAAAATTTCTCTTCCATTATGTCTTCAAGTAATTTCAGGATTCTCATCTTATTTACTCAAACTGGAAATAGATCTTTGCTTAGTTTTGTCATCACCAAAAAGGGGGAAATTGTTGGGAAAACGATTTCTAAAGTTTTGGTAATTACAAACCGGATATTAAAGACAAACTGGATGAAGTCCTACCGGATATTAAAGACCAACTGGAAAAAGACTCCTACCGGGTGAAGACATAAACTGGATGCCTACCAACTGGACAAGACTCAAACTGGATGGACATCAACCGGATGAAGTCATCAACTGGATGGACATCAACCGGATGAAGTCATCAACTGGAGAAGTCATCAACTGGATAGACATCAACCGGATGAAGTCATCAACTGGATGGACATCAACCGGAAGAAGTCACCAACTGGATGGACATCAAACGGAGAAGACATCAACCGGATGAAGTCATCAACTGGATAAATCATCAACTGGATGGACACAAACCAGATGAAGACATCAACTGGTTAAGACATCAACCGGATGGAGACATCAACCATGCAAGCTATCAACCGGATAAACTTAAACTGAATGGACATCTACTGAACAACTATCAACTGAATAGTCTCTCACTGTACAAGGACATCAACTGGTCATAAGAAGATGAACGACCAGTTGAACAAAGAGAACCAGCAGAAGTCTGAGCTTCCAGTTAGAGCACTAAGCAACGAGACAAAATCAGTACAACATTCTCTGACAAAGGTACAACAGAGCGGCGCACCCTGCTATATCTCTGCCACCATTACCGTCAGAGTGAAAAGAGCCGTTGCTTTACAAAATAGGAAAGAAGACAATATGAAATTGGAAAGCAAATCTCTTCCATATTCAGAAAGGCTACCGTTGGACATCCAAACCTATAAATACATCCAAGCAAAGAATGAAGAGGTGCTGAGCAATTTCCAACTAAGAGATATACTTCAAAGCAAACAAGAAAGCCAAACTACTGATATTCCAAACGTTCAGCGAAGAGCAGACAAACAGCAAAACTGAATCTGTGACAGATTATCTTCAATTGAAGTCTGCTGCTCAAAAACTCTCAAAGCTAGAAAGTGTATTCTGTAAAGAGTGTCATCGAATCCATTGTAACCAAAAAGTTAAGAAGTGTGTGATTGCTAGGAGTTTAGGCCAAGTGTGTTAGTGCCTAAGAAGGTTGTATACTGTAAAAGTGTAAACCAAGTCTTCTAGTGAATCCTTCCTGCAAAGGAAGAAGGGGAGACGTAGAAGCGTTGTGCTTCGAACTTCCAGAAACAACTCTCGTGTTATTTGTTTATTGCTTTATTACTTCAGTTTTATTCCTCACAAGTTTTGTAGACGTCTTCCGCACTATAACAAGTGTCTACTGACTTGCCTGATATTGAGAAGCAACTGTAATACTTAACAGTTTACAGTTAATCAGAAAAAGAAATCGAAATTGTATCTAGTGTTTATTCAACCCCCCCTTCTAAACACTACCCCGATCCTAACAGAAGATATAGACTACCTTATAAGAATCAAAGGTTTCCATATCGCACACATTATCACACACAACATTGAAACAGATCAGCTCACAGCACACCAGACACACACAAGCCATTAAAGCTGATACAGGTGTGGGTTCCCAAAGGGCTAATCCGTTCTGGACCCAAGTAGGATTGGGTACCAACAATAATTATGTTTGATGACAGGTACCGAAGAATCTTATATCAGACTGGTACTTAGACAGTGGGTGTTCACGTCACATGACTGGAAACGTCGAGCTGCTGTCTGAAGTCACAGAATGTACTGGACCAAGATCATCTTCGGGGATAATTCAAAGGGTAAGACCGTGGGCAAGGGTAATATTGTCCATGGTAATATTACTATCAATGATGTGCTGTTAGTTGAAAATTTATGCTATAATCTGATCATTATAAGTCAACTATGTGATAATGGTTATGCTGTAGAATTTCACAAACACACTTGCACTGTTAAATTGTCAGACGATATGACCATGCTTGTAGGAATCAGAAATGAAAATACATATAAGATTAACTGGAATTTTGCTCAACCTGATAATCCTACTTGCTTCATCGCTAATAATGATAATAAACACTGGCTATGGCATAAACGCTTGAATCATCTCAACTTTAAGACTATCTCTAGCCTGTGTAAACATGATCTAGTTGTCAGTCTGCCCAAGATCGATTTTGCTAAGGATAAGATCTGTGAAGCTTGCCAAATGGGCAAACAAATCAGATCATCCTTAAAAAACAAGAATGCCAAATCCTCATCACGCTGTGTAGAACTATTGCATATGGACTTGTTTGGTCCTATACCAATAACGAGTTTAGGGGGAATGCGGTATACTCTTGTTGTTATTGATGATTACTCACGTTTTACATGGACTATATTTTTGAGCAGTAAATATCAGACCGGTCCGAAATTGATCAAGCTGCTGAAACGCACTCAAAATGAGAAATCATCAAGCATAGACAGGATTCGAAGTGATAAAGGCACTGAATTTTCAAATCAGAATCTTGAATCCTTTCTAGAAGATCAAGGAATTAAGCATGAATTTTCAGCCGCTCGAACTCCTCAACAAAATGGAGTTGCAGAACGAAGGAACAGAATGCTTAAAGAGGCAGTAAGGACAATGCTTGCTGATTCTGGAATTTTGCAAAAGTTCTGGGCAGAAGCTGTAAATACTGCTTGCTACACTCAAAATCGGTATATGATTAACAAAAAGTTGAATCTTACACCATATGAAGTATGGACTGGTAAGACTATCAATCTCTCACCTTCATGTATTTGGCTGCAAATGCTTCGTTCACAATAATGGTAAGAATCATCTTACAACATTTGAAGCTAAATCAGATAATGGAATTTTCTTAGGATATTCATCTAATAGCAAAGCTTTTTGAGTTTTCAATAATCGTACTTTAACTGTAGAAGAATCAGTTCATGTGGTGTTTGATGAATCTTTATGTATTGAGGGTAACAAGGAATCAATTCAAAATCAGATGGAAAATATCCATCTCAAAGCTAATAGTGATGATGAGATTGTAGCTAACAGGCCAAGAGACAATCCACTGGAACCTGAAGTACCAGATAGATCGGATCAAGGTAATGAAGCTCCTTCAGATCGAGCCGATCCGGATGTTCTTAACTCCAATGTTAAAGCAGATGCTGATAATGCTGCCACTACTCATCCTTCTGGACCAGATAATCCAAAATCAAGCTATCGATAGACAAAGAGGCATCCACCCGATCTAGTAATTGGAAGTCCTTCTGCACCTATAAGAACCAGAGGACAGATGATTGATGAATTCACTCATGCCGCTTTCATATCAAATATGGAACCTAAAAAGATTGATGAAGCTTTGACTGATTACAATTGGATTAAAGCCATGCAAGAAGAGCTTAATCAATTTGAACAAAATCAAGTCTGGAGTCTAACCCCCAGGCCTAGTGATCTGCCTGTTATTGGAACCAGATGGGTTTTCAGAAACAAGCTAGACGTAGATGGAGTTGTGGTTAGAAACAAGGCCAGACTGGTGGCTCAAGGATTCGACAAGAAGAAGGAATTGACTTCGATGAATCTTTTGCACCAGTCACCAGACTTGAAGCAATCTGAATATTTCTTGCATATGCTGCTTTTAAAGACTTCAAGGTATATCAAATGGACGTTAAGAGTGTCTTTTTTAATGGTAAGCTTCAGGAGGAAGTCTACATTGAGCAACCTCCTGGATTTCAGAACCACTCATTTCCAGATCATGTATATCTACTGAATAAAGCAGTATATGGACTTAAACAAGCTCCAAGAGCCTGGTATGACACTCTGTCTCAATTTCTGCTGAAACATGATTTTCAGATCGGCTCAGTGGATAAAACTCTATTTAAATTTATTAAGGGGGAACATACTTTGTTAGTTCAAATCTATGTTTGACGATATCATTTTTGGGTCAACGAACCCCAAATTATGCGAGAAATTCTCTAAGTTAATGCAGGGACAGTTTGAGATGAGTATGATTGGAGAACTTTCATTCTTGTTCAACTGCATCAACTCCTATGAGTCCTTCAATCAAGCTAGATAAAGACGAAGGGGGAACAACAGTTGAAGTAACAATGTATCGAGGACTGATCGGATCGCTCTTGTATCTTACAGCGAGCCGGCCTGATATTATGTTCTGAGTCTGCATGTGCGCTAGATTTCAGTCTGATCCGAAGCAATCTCACTTTATTGCTGCTAAGCGCATTCTTAAATATCTTAAAGGATCTCAGAACGTCGGTCTTTGGTATTCCAAAGATTCAAATTTCAGCTTAATCGGATATTCAGACGCTGACTATGCTGGTTGTAAGATTGATCGCAAAAGCACCAGTGGAACATGTCAATTCTTAGGTGAAAGATTGATCTCATGGTTTAGCAAGAAGCAAACATCTATTGCCACATCTACAGCTGAAGTAGAATATCTTGCCGCTGGAAGCTGTTGCGCTCAAATGCTCTGGATTCAACACCAGCTCAAAGACTATGGCATTCAAGCTGTTGAATCTCCGATATTTTGTGACAACACCAGTGCAATTGCTATAACGTATAATCAGTGTTGCACTCTCGAACAAAGCATATTGATATAAGACATCATTTTATTCGAGATCATGTTGGCAAAAAGGAAATTCGGATCGAGCATATTTCAACAGACCAGCAAGCAGCATATATCTTCACCAAACCACTTCCTGAGGCTAAGTTTAATTATTTTAGTCAAATCTTGGTTTAATAGACTTATCCTGATGTTTTAGAGGTCTCTTTCTTTTCGCTTTTAAAGATTATATGCTGGCACAGATCGATAATACAATGATCAGATAGACACAGACCGGTCCGAACTTTCAGACCGATCTATGTCCAATCTGATGTTATCCCATGATCTGTCTGGTCAACAAATCTTTAAATAAAGTAATTATTTAAAACATCCCGGACTGATCGCAATTTTAACCGCCTTATCTCTCTATCATCCTGACCGTTTATTTTGAATTATTTAAATATCAGTCATCGAGATAAAGACACGTGTCTTCTCTATCCTATTTAGCGGGCTGAACATTTCACTTTCATTTCACTTTTTACGAATTGTTGTCTGCTCTCTAACTCTCAAATATTTTCAAACTCTCCGTATTCTTCATTACACTCAAATGGCTACTATCACTCACAATTCTCTATCTGTTGAGTTCAATGAAATCTACAGGGCTGAAGATCCGAAAATGGTCTCAATGTTCAAATCCTTAGAGTCTTCTGGATTAAGGAACTTTCTGGAATGCGGAACGGTGGTTTACGAGTCGGAGATTCGAGAGTTGTTTGCAAATGATGTGTCTCAAAAGACGTTCATCTCCACCACCGTCAAGGGCAAATCATTTGACATCTCTCCGTCGACGCTGTCAAAGACCTTTGGTCTTCCCAGCACCGGACTGACTGAGTTTGGCCATATTTCTCAGGCCTCTATCACCGATCTTCAGGGGAAGGTATCCATTCTTGGCCACCGCCTGCAGCCATCATTCAAGAAGAAGGAAATGTTCTTTCATTTCCAAGTTTTATGCGAGATTGTTGGCAAGCCACTTTTGGGCAAAGCCGGAAGCTATGACGATGTTACTGCCGAGAACTTCCGGGCCATGGCTGCTATTCACTCGGGACAGAAGATGAATTGGTCTGCAATCTTGTTTGGAGTCTTGCTTGAAACGGTTATCGCCTCCAAACAGGCTGTGTGCTTTGCAGTTCCCCTCAGCAAGCTCTTGGAGACTTTGAACATCGAGCTGGGGAAGCCGTCTGCTTTGAGTCCCTTCAAAATTCTCAACCCCAAGGGATTGTCACTACTGAAGTCTAAAGGTGCTCCACCCACTTCTTCTGATCTGGTGGATGTCAAGATCGAACAAGGAGAAGAACAGGCTGCTGCTCGAAGAACTGGAGTCAAGCGTAAATTGACTATTCAGACTGACTCCGAGGAAACTCAGTCTGCTCCTTCATCTCCAGCCAAGCCCCCTCCTAAGAAGCCAAGAACCCAGATCACCAAGCCAATCAAAACCTTACCTCTTAAAGCCTTACCTATATTGCCATCCACAAAAGCCACCCCTGCACCCCAAACTACAACTCAACCTTCAACAGCTCAAACCACTGTACCCAAAGTAACCATCAGAGTACCTTCTGCCATTCCTATGGTCAAATGTATTGTTATCACCGAGTTGGGAGACTACACCCAATCGGGGATCAAGACCTCATGTCCCACCGGCAAAGGCAAGGATATCCTCACTGACCCATCTCTTCAAACCCCAAATCTGCCGCGCAAACAGCCATCGACATCGCAATGGAAGATGTTGACGAAAAGGTGAAGGAGCTCACTGTGGTGTTTGATGAATATGTCGAATACAGAACGATCAACCACATTGATATGTTCTTCGGCAAGCTGAGAAGACTACAAAAGATGGAACAAGAAGTCCTTAAGGGGACAGAGACTGATGACGTCAGAATTGCTGTGCAGCGCAAAGATCTGTTCCAGGCCGACCAAAGATTCAGACTGGCAATTCTGCTGATTGCAGCTAAGAAGGTGAATTTTGATCCGAGCAATCCGACTGCCAAAGATGATGGTGTTGTCATTGCTCAGCTGGAAATGGATGTTCATGCTCTACATTTGGCTGTTCGTTTTCAACGACAGAAGCTTAACATATCCACTCCAGTTCCCAGCCCGGATCACCCATCTGCGAGCAAGACTTTGGCTGAACCATTCATTGAGCCACTTCCTTCTGAGTCAGCTGAGCAGACAGTGAAGCAGACAGCGGAGCAGTCACTGACTAATGCTCCGTCTGCAGCTGAAACTGAAGCAATGGATGTATTGTTGGACTCTCCAACAACTTCCATCCCCATTACACCCACACTCTCCCAAATTCAGCACAGTCCAACCGCTGCACATACAACAGTCATCTTCCCAGACTTCGTCGATCCGGATCTGGTGGTGTCCACTGTTGTTGCCGCATTACAGGTTGAGGAGCCTACCAGACCTATCACTCCTCCGGATCAGTCTGCTGAAGATATGGCGTTTTTAGAAGAATTCTCTTCGGACTTGGTTACCTTGATCCGATCCGAAATCCGCCAATCTGCCGTTTCCACAATCGTACCAGTTGAAGCAGCAGTTGATCCACCTGAGTCATCTTCTGATCACTCTTCAGACCACTTATCTGTCAACGCTCCATCCCTGGCCAAGTCCCTTCAACATCTTTCGGATAACTGTCTATCTCTCTCTCAACGAGTCATAGAAGTTCATCAAAGTCAGAGGACTACAGTCTTGGATTTTGAGTCTTTCAAAGAGAAGATGACAACAAGTATTAGCAGCATTCAGCGCAGACTGAATGATCTGTTCTCTCAGCAAGCTACTAATAAAAACAGTCTGAGAAAAGAGCAGATCGAGCTGGCCACTGAAGTCAGAGCCTCCGTCGCCAAGTCCCTTCTTGCTCAAGACACTCGTCTTGATGCTATCAGCGCTCAGCTCGCCCAGATTGTCTACTTTCTTCGAGAGGTTGCTGCTGACAAAAAGGGGGAAAAGAGAAAAGACTTCAAGCCACCTCAGTCTTCAGCAAGAAAGTAGCAGTCTTTATAAGTCAGACTTGTCTGTATTTGTATAAGATTTTTTTGCTCATTAAAAATATAAGTTCTTAGTTAAGTCCTTGTTCATTTATTTTGAACTAAATGGCTTAATCAATCCGAACTTCAACTTAATTGTGTTCATTTATTTTGAACAAGAAAAAGTAATTGATCCGCAAGTATACGCTTCAGAGTTCTTAAAAGACTGAATAAAAAGATTTAGAAGCTAGGTTTTGTCATCATCAAAAAGGGGGAATTTGTTAGTTCCGGATTTTAAAGATGACAAAACAAATCAGAACGGATCGAAGGAAATCAGACTGACCAGATCGATCGCTCAAAGCAGATCAAGCTGATATGGTATATCGCAAATCAGATCGGATCGATGGAAATCAGCCTGACCAGATCGAAGCTTCAGATCGATCTCAACTATTATCAGATCAGAGCAAACAAGGCTGAATAAGATGTGCTCTTCAGTCCGAATCATTAACGGTTATTTATTGAAGCATTTAATGTTGCAATTAATGCTGAAAAAGACCAAGGACTGAAGATTACCATAAAAGGTAAGAAGACAAATAAGAGCTTACCTGACAGTCGCCGAAAGCATGAACCAGAATGGCAAGTACCCAAAAAAAAATAAGACTGCAGCTTACTCAGAGTTTGAGCAGAGTCAAGAGTTGCACATAAAGGGAAATAATGTCGTTGGTACATGCAACTATATAAGGATGCAACAGAAGAGCTGAAGAGAGAGCCTGATCAATCGAAAAACGCAAAAGAAAGCAAAACAGCACAAGCTTACAAGCTCAGACATTCTCGAGCTGAAAATCTTCATAAGCACAAGCATATTGTAATATTTGATCATATTAGGATCATTGTGTGCATAGACTAATTTAAGTCTATCTTTTGTATTCTGTACTAAGAAAAAGAAGTGAGAATTTATTGTAACTGTCAGACAAAGTGTGTCTGAACAGATCGAGAGACTAGGAGTTTCAGTCTGGTAGTGAGGTAAATCCAGCTGAATCGGGTTTGTACAACAGGATTGTATAAATCAAAGTCTTCTAGTGGAATCCTTCCTTAATTGGAAGAAGGGGAGACGTAGAAGGATTACATCACCTTCGAACTTCCAGAAACATATTCTGTCTTTCATCATTCTGCACTCGTTATACTATTCAAGCCATCGAGCCGTTCTTACTAATTTAAGAACAGACCGTTCCGCACTAAAATATTCAGTGGTCTGTTCTGCAGAAGAGTTGATTAAGAAACAGATTTCTTTCACTAACCAGAGAGAAATCACAAGGGATAACTTTTAATAGTAGTGTTCATTCACCCCCATCTAAACACTCCGGACCGATCCTAACACCATGTTTAATGTGTTTAAATTTTCCCTCTTGTCCTAACATGTTTTGATTGTTTCAACATGAGCTCTAATTTGTTATATTTGATATTAAGCTTCTCGAGTTTGGTGTCAAAGGTATGAGTTGCCAACTTATGTTTAGAAAGCTTTGATTTAGGTAGAAAATTTAGTCATATGATCTTTTTATATTTATCATGTTTCAATCTGTTAAGATCATTAATTGTGTAAAACATGTCTTATGTGATCTAATTACTAAAATAAGCTTATTTTAGTTCATTTCTTTCAAATAAATTAATTGCGTGCTGATGTGACTAGAAATAGACACATCTTTAGTGCTTAATTGTCTACGATTTGGTAGGTTTTGATGGATAAATTGATACGTATGCTACCTAATCGTATATTTGTGTAATTGTAGGTACAATCGAAGAAAACGAGCTAAAAACGATGTGTAAAGACCAAGGAGAGACATGGACATGACAAGGACTCAAAGTTGATCAAGAAAAGGGCAAAAATGTAATTTTGGAGGTGGCAATCGATCGCCCGGAAGAGGAAATCGATCGCCTATGGACAGAAACTTTTGCATCAAAATTTACGGGTCAGCGATCGATCGCGAAGAAGTGGCGATCGATCGCCAAAGTCTACTGGAGCTCGGCGATCGATCGCCACTTTATAGCGATCGATCGCCTCAAGGGTTTTTCCGAAAAAAATAATGCAGCGATCGATCGCCACATTCAAGGCGATCGATCGTCGAAGAATCCGAAAATTAGGAAATTAGGTCTTTTACCATGTTTAAAAGATTGTAACCTATTTTATCAGCCACCAACCCCCATAACTCGAGAGATCATTGAGTTTTTTTATAGTTTTTGATACTTTAGAATAATTAGAGATTTTTAGATTAATTTTCTTTCAAGTTTTCTTCAAGAACAACGAAGAACGGAACCGGAATCGACAAGCCGGAATCGTGATTTATATTAGTAATTTCTTTTCCTTTATTTATCTAATGTTTTCCATTGAATTTTTATTGATTTTAGATTTAATTATGCTAGGCTAAAACCCTTTGATTTTTGGTTGAAGGGATACCTACTTTTGGATTTAAATCTTTTATGAGAATTTGGTTTGATTGTTGAATTAGATTTCGATTTCAATTTGTTTCTCAAATTTCGAATTCCATGATTGTTGTGTTTGTGTATTAGACCGATCACCTAATATTCAATTACATAATCGATAGTTTGTTAAGAAACAACTAAGATCAATAATTAACCGGCTGTAGGTGTTATTGAATTCTTAGGAGAAACGGTTGAGTAATCAATTTTAACGGCTGTAGTTTTCATTGATTAGATTTATCGAACTCATTAGTTTTGAAACTATGATTTAATCATTAACGGCTGTAGTGGTGATTAGAGATTTGGTAAGGGTTGAATTGAGTGTTGTTTTCTCTTTGACTACGAATAAGATGAGTAGGAATTGAATTTAATCGATAGATAATTGAAAGAATTCGAATGTTTTGATTTGATGACTAAAAGATAATTTTCCAAAAGTACGGTTACCTGGAAACCAAGAATCGCTTCACTCTCATAAGTTTAAATCATCTTAGTTAATCTCGTTAATTAGTTTAATTATAGAATTTGCTTAGTAGTAATCATTCATCCTAAAACCCCCTTGTTACTATTCGTTTTTGGCACGAAATAAATTTACCTTCCCTGTGAGATCGATCCCTACTTCCACTACTACATATTTTTGTTATTAACTGAAGAAGGGTTAATTTGGGCGTACACGATAAGCGCTACCAAATTTTGGCGCCGTTGCCGGGGAGGGCAATATTTATTTGTGTCGATTTTTTTTTTATTGTTATCCCGCATTACTACTTTGGTTTGTTAATGAGTACAGGTGGATCGTTCAATCACGAAGATAACTTTCACTACGATCCTGAGATTGAGAGGACGCTACATCAGAGAAGGAGAGAAGCAAGGCTGCTTGAAGAAGAAGAGAGATCCATGATGGCTGCAAATCAAAGCTTGAGGCAGTTGGCGAATCCTAACTTGGATCAACAACCGCTCTGCATCAGTTTCCCTGCTCTGGCCAATAACGTAAACTTCGAACTTAAATCTGGTTTAATTCACTTATTGCCAGCTTTTCATGGTCTTGCAGGAGAAAACCCACATAAGCATCTGATGGAGTTCCACGTGGTGTGCACTACCATGAAGCCGACCGGAATCACTGAGGATCAAATAAAGCTAAGAGCGTTCCCGTTTTCTCTAAAGGACGCTGCAAAAGACTGGCTCTTCTACTTACCATCCGGATCGATCACCACATGGACCGACTTACAAAGAGTATTCCTAGAAAAGTACTCCCCAGCTTCAAGGGCAACGAACTTGAGGAAAGAGATATATGGTGTGAAGCATATCTACGAGGAATCACTACACGAGTACTGGGAAAGATTCAAGAAGTTGTGCGCAAGTTGTCCACAACACCAGATAAGTGAACACCTTCTCATCCAATACTTTTATGAAGGTTTACTTTCTTCTGACAGGAACTTAGTGTATGCGGCAAGCGGAGGAGTATTTATAGATAAAACAGCGGAGGAAGCTAGAAGGTTGATAGCTAACATGGCGGCCAACTCCCAACAATTCGGATCTGTGCGCCATGGACAACCGCAAAGAAAAGAGGTAAACGTATCAAACTTAGAACAACAACTGATAGACCTCACTTTTCTTGTGCGTGGTATGGCAGGTGGAAATGTAGGAAAGACAAAGCCGTGTGGAATCTGTTTGGCTGCGAACCATTCCACAGACGCATGCCCCTCACTACAAGAGACAACCACGGAGAACGTAAATGCTGCAGGAGGATTCCCAGCCCCCCCACAAAGGAATTATGACCATCCACCAAACAACTACAATCAAGGGTGGAGGGACCATCCGAACCAAGGCTATGGGAACCCACAGATGCACCAACCTCAACCCTACAGACCGCCATACCAGAGGCCTCCACCACCGCCAGTGCACCCTCCTTCTGACAGGTTAGAACATAGCATTAAAATTATTGCTGAAAATAGCTTACAATTTCAACAGGAGACGAGGGCAAGCATCCAGAGCTTGACGACGCAGATGGGACAATTGGCAACTTCAATCAGCAAAATCGAAGTAAGGATTTCAAATGGACTGCCATCACAACCAGAGATGAACCCCCGGGAAAATGTGAGTGCTATCACAGTGAATGTGAATGAAGATGCAACTGAAGAGAAGGTGGTACTGATGCCACTTCAGAAAGAAGAGATGACGGAGACAGAGACAGATGTTGAAGAGCCAATGCAAGGGGAGGAACCACGAGGTAAGTACCCCAAACTTTCTGAATATAAAGAACCACCCCCTTTCCCCCAAGCATTGAAGGACAATAGGAAAGGTGCCGGACTCAAAGAGCTCTACAAGATGAGTACACGCTGCAAAGAGCAAGCCCCATTGCATGAGACCGTGAAAGAGGATCAAAGCAAGGAACACAAAGGGCAGCCCAAGGTCGAGCTCAATGACAATGTTTCAGCGGACAACCAAAGAAGCATCCCCATTAAATGCAAGGACCCGGGTATGTTCTTTATCCCATGTGAGATTAGAGGTCTTAGGATTGAGAAGGCTATGCTCGATTTAGGATCGTCCATAAATGTCATGCCTTACTCAATGTACTCTCAACTGAAAATGGGACCTTTAAAAAGAAATAGCGCAGTTATTCACTTAGCTGATAAATCCACGGTCAAACCTAAGGGGATAGTAGAGGACATAGTTGTGCATGTAAAGAACTTGGTCTTCACAGCCGATTTCTATGTCTTAGACATGAGAAATGATGATCCTTCCGGTCTAATTATTTTAGGGAGACCATTCTTGAAAACATCAAAATCAGTAATCAATATGAATAGCGGTATGATCACATTGGAGTCAAATGGTGAATTTGAAAAATTCAACATGTATGAAACCATTAAACTTCTTGAGCATTCTAGTTACACTATTAATGTACATGATGATTATGATTTTGATAATGATGAGTTGTGGGAAATGGGAAAGGCTACCGATGGCCTTGACGAGAAGAGAGGTATGGATCCTCCTCCTGTGCATACTGTTCATACTATTGCTGCTTTATCTACTCATGATACTGCTGACCCTCTTATTTCTCAATTGCAGGATCGTACCATTGGAAAGAAGCACCCTCCGGATCGACCAAAGCAAGCAACAAATGCTGGAGGAGTAACAAAGACTGGGGACGACCACTCAAAGAGCAACTAGCCGAAATATCGAGGAGTGAAAAAGATATTGAGGTGGTTAAGGAAGGATAGAGCAACACTGCATCAACCACCTTGATAGAGGACTGGCGTCGGGCCACCGACGTTAAACAGAGGCGCTGCTTGGGAGGCAACCCAAGGGGAGTTAGTTTCCCTTTTACCCTTTTATTTTTATTGCTTTTTAGTTTAAATTTTTCTCTTTTCTTATATTTTTGCCTTACATTGAGGACAATGTAAGATTTAAGTATGGGGGATGGATTAGTAGTGTGTTATTGTTTTTCTTATTGCAAAAATACAAAAAAATCGAAAAATTTAAAATTTTGAGCTCATAGTTAGTAATGAGCACATGCTTAGAATCACTAGCCCATGATGAAACCTAATTGATATCATGCATGCTTTTGAACATAGGTGAATTGTTAACCTTGGAACACTTTGAACTCTAATGCAAAGTGTACTTTAACTTAGTAAGTTGAATATTTTTAGCACATTATTGTCATGACTTGTGAAGTGTGCATAACTTAGTGAAGATTGTGTGAACTTTGTGATAGTCTTAAGAAGTCTCTAATACATGCTAGAACTTAACTACATGCTCTTTGAGGCGTATGTCTAGACTACTTGCAAACATGAAAGTGATATAGGCAATCTTTGATGCGTTTGAGCCTTTCAAGCCTACCATGTAAACAAAATCATTCTCTAGTACCTATTTTGAGCCTCAAATGTAAAAGAATGGTAGTATGCTAAGCATACTAAAGACTCCCATTCAACATTTCTTGACTAGCTTATCATCCTACCCTTTAAGCCTAAATGTGATTTTAATCCATACCTTTTAAGGGAGTATGATGTATTTCATTCAAATGCACGTGGGAATCATTGAAGTATATTTGTGAGCTTAATTGTCAAAAGAATGGAATGCATGAAAGAAAAAGGGATGCCTTGAAAAAATAGATGAAAATATGACTCCAAGGGGAGCCAAGGCATAAAAGAAGCAAAGTGTTGAAATAAACCTTGTGAAAAAGAACGAAGTTGAAAAATTCATACAAGAAGAGAAGCTTTTAGTGTGCATTTCATCATACTCTCTTGTTTGAATATCCTTACCCTTTCTTTCATAAGCCAATACCTAGGCCAAGCTAAAAGCTAATAAAGACCTACATGATTTATGTTTGCAAAGTAGCTAAGATAGTGGAGAAGAGTGTGCAAGTGAGCTTATACTTGTGTTAGTGTATGACTTGAACTATTATGGCTTTGCATATTTTGGATCTATAATTTGTACACAACACTTGTTTATGACCACACACACACGTTCGCTACTTCGTTGGGTACGAAATGTTTAGGGATTGAACTTGTTCCACTGTTAACTTTTCACCGCCGTTCATTATTATGCATGTTAAAATTGCTGAGGCATTAAAGTGAGAACAAGTTGCTTTGTTATGAACCTATGAGCCAACCAAAAATATTGTAGTTTTATTTGTTTACTCGAGGTCGAGTAAAGAGTAAGTATGGGGGAGTTTGATGTGACTAGAAATAGACACATCTTTAGTGCTTAATTGTCTACGATTTGGTAGGTTTTGATGGATAAATTGATACGTTGCTACCTAATCGTATATTTGTGTAATTGTAGGTACAATCGAAGAAAACGAGCTAAAAACGATGTGTAAAGACCAAGGAGAGACATTGACATGACAAGGACTCAAAGTTGATCAAGAAAAGGGCAAAAATGTAATTTTGGAGGTGGCAATCGATCGCCCGGAAGAGGAAATCGATCGCCTATGGACAGAAACTTTTGCATCAAAATTTACGGGTCAGCGATCGATCGCGAAGAAGTGGCGATCGATCGCCAAAGTCTACTGGAGCTCGGCGATCGATCGCCACTTTATAGCGATCGATCGCCTCAAGGGTTTTTCCGAAAAAAATAATGCAGCGATCGATCGCCACATTCAAGCCGATCGATCGCCGAAGAATCCGAAAATTAGGAAATTAGGTCTTTTACCATGTTTAAAAGATTGTAACCTATTTTATCAGCCACCAACCCCCATAACTCGAGAGATCATTGAGTTTTTGATAGTTTTTGATACTTTAGAATAATTAGAGATTTTTAGATTAATTTTCTTTCAAGTTTTCTTCAAGAACAACGAAGAACGGAACCGGAATCGACAAGCCGGAATCGTGATTTATATTAGTAATTTCTTTTCCTTTATTTATCTAATGTTTTCCATTGAATTTTTATTGATTTTAGATTTAATTATGCTAGGCTAAAACCCTTTGATTCTTGGTTGAAGGGATACCTACTTTTGGATTTAAATCTTTTATGAGAATTTGGTTTGATTGTTGAATTAGATTTCGATTTCAATTTGTTTCTCAAATTTCGAATTCCATGATTGTTGTGTTTGTGTATTAGACCGATCACCTAATATTCAATTACATAATCGATAGTTTGTTAAGAAACAACTAAGATCAATAATTAACCGGCTGTAGGTGTTATTGAATTCTTAGGAGAAACGGTTGAGTAATCAATTTTAACGGCTGTAGTTTTCATTGATTAGATTTATCGAACTCATTAGTTTTGAAACTATCATTGATTTAATCATTAACGGCTGTAGTGGTGATTAGAGATTTGGTAAGGGTTGAATTGAATGCTGTTTTCTCTTTGACTACGAATAAGATGAGTAGGAATTGAATTTCCAATCGATAGATAATTGAAAGAATTCGAATGTTTTGATTTGATGACTAAAAGATAATTTTCCAAAAGTACGGTTACATGAAAACCAAGAATCGCTTCACTCTCATAAGTTTAAATCATCTTAGTTAATCTCGTTAATTAGTTTAATTATAGAATTTGCTTAGTAGTAATCATTCATCCTAAAACCCCCTTGTTACTATTCGTTTTTTGCACGAAATAAATTTACCTTCCCTGTGAGATCGATCCCTACTTCCACGACTACATATTTTTGTTATTAACTGAAGAATGGTTAATTTGGGCGTACACGATAAGCGCTACCACGTGCCTTATGCTTGAGTTTAATTTCAAGTAGATTGAGAATGAGATTATTTGCATGATTTATAAGTTATGTTTCATGATAGCATGTCTTAAACTAATTAAAACACTGCATGAGACTAAAATTAATGTTTGCTTTGAGTTTACTTTGAAAATGTAATGTGCCATTGAATTTACATGATTATGAATGCTTCAATTGTTTGAATACACAATCTTGGATTATAGGAATACAGCTTAAGAACTTTATATATCTTTATTATTTCTATGACCTAAATGATTTTGCTCGCATCACATGCGTTTTATAACTCGATAACTGTTTTTATGATGATGCATTGAGCAATTTAATGTTTATTGAGCATGGATTTTTATCGGCTTAATCAATGTGCAATAATTGTGTTAAATGTTTTATGACTATGCCTATGTGATTTAATGATTGATCAATATGCTCAACATGCTTTGATATTGCCCAAATATTAAATTACTCATATTTGATAATACTTAAGTGTTAAGTGTATTGATGCTATAAAGATCTTTTATCTAAAATCTCAATCAATACTTTTTGCACAAGCACACATTATTTGATAGCATGGTCATTGGCACATTTTTATGCCCAAGTGCTTATGTATGCTTAATTGTTCAATCAATTTGAGCTTACGTGGTTTAAATGCTTTTTTGTTCAATCCTATGATGCACGGATACTCTTAAAATTTTCATGGTCACATATCCGATACTTTTCGGATACCGATACTTAAGATACTTATGATTCTGATGTATCAGATATTTCATGTGGTGTATACGAATTTAAAATTATTTTTTAATTTCAGATAGTTATATGAATACGGCCAAGATACATATTGGATACGCCATGAGGATTTTACCGATGAAGATTTTATACGGGATAGATGGGTGATAGATCCACTACAATGGTGGATAATTCATGGCTCGTGAGCTCCTAATCTTCAATCAGTTTGCATGAATGTATTTGGCCAAGTTTCTTCTTCTTGTTGTGAGAGAAATTGGAGCACTTATGCATTTATTCATTCAACAAAGAGGAACCAAATAACACCATAAAGTGCCGGAGCTTTGATTTTCATTCATAGTTATGTCTTTCAAGGAAATCTCCATAATATATGAAGGGCAACTCTAAAATGTGGGATGTGGCTGGAGATGCTTTTGAGTCGTTATATGATGTTAGCATACCAAGTATTGCGAATCTATCACTTGATGAACCATAGTTTGACTCTATTATATTGCAGAATGCTAATAAAGAATCAATATATCGAGATATGACAGTCAATTAAATGATTATGCAATATTTTTATGTAACTTTCTTGATTTAAGTAGTAATTGGTGTTTCAAACTCTACTATTTATCGTGGATTCGATGAAGTTTAAACTTTATTTTTTTTATTTTATGTGTTTAATGTTGACTATATATTTGAAACTTGATTTCTTATAAATATAATTGATGTATATATATATACATACATATATATATATATATATTTAAAAATAAAAAAAATTATCGTTTACAGACGTATCGTATCCTAGAAATTTTGAAACTCCCGTGCAACCGTATCCTTATCCACGTACCCTCGCATCCATGTCCGTGCATCATAGGTTCAATATTGTCAAATGAGTACTTAAAATTTCAACTTATTTTGAATGACTTTAACTTAGTAATTGTAGTTTAAGCTTTTAGAGTTTTTAAAATGTACTTGTTGTTGAAATCTATTCTTATTGTATTTGATGAGACTAATCCTCAGATATCAAGAATTTCTTTTAATGATGATGATGTCGAGTTGCTTGAGCATAGATTAGAATCCACCACACTTGAGGACATTAGTGTGGACAAAGAAAAACCAAACGTGGAACCAAACAATTCAAAGGTGGATGTTGAACTTCCAAAAAAGCAGATAACCAACAAAAATTATCATCATTGGTAGCCCATCAAAAGGGGTAACAACTCGATCTTCATTTAAATATTTGTAATCATCTTTTTTTATCGCATATAGAGCCTAATAATACAAGTAATGCATTGATTGATAACTCTTGGATTTTGGCTATGCAAGATGATCTAAGTCATTTCGAAATAAATAAAATTTTGAATCTTGTACTTGACCTTCAAATTATCCAAATTGGATGATAATGGAACATTTATTCGAAATAAGGCCAGGTTAATAGCAACAGTTATTGCCAAGAAGAAGGCATGTATTTTAATTGAACGTATGCACGATTTGCACATTTAGGATCCATTTGCATGTTGATTTATTGCCTTAACCACATGTTTGCCTTTGCCTTCCTCTCAATGGTTTGATCTTATGCTTCAATATTTTTTCATGTTTGCTCCCATGTGTATATGATATCTTAATTTGAGGAGTTTAAATGTATTGGATTTCATTGGCAATTTATTGAGGATGATCTTTGGCACGACCTATTCTTGATATGGTGCTAATAGTGCCATGTTTGCCTCAAGATTTTTTAAATATTTTAAATGAGGCTTGGTTAAGTTATTTTATCAGTTATTTGAAATTCAAAAGATTAACCATTGTATCTTGAATGTTGTTTGATGCATATGCTTGAATGAGTTTATTTGACTCATATTGTTCAACGCATTAAATTCATTCATTTGCTCAAATTGTCTTAGTAAAATATAGTTTTATACACTTAAGTGAGCAAATGTGATGTACATTATGCATTTGAGCTTATCATTTTATCTCTTTGCCTTCACGTTCAAAATATTTTCAAAATCTTATTCGGCATCTTTTATGCATTTTGATTGGATTATGATTATTGTTATTATGTTTTGAATGTGATTGAAGTATTGCTATGATTATTTGAATAAGAGTAATATTGCTTGTGATACATATTAAATTGTTATGCCTATGGCTTGATGTGGAACATGTGCTTATCTTTAGGTTATGACTATCTGTCAACATACATTTGTTGTTATGCACCGTGAATTTGAAGACATGTGTTCACTTAATCTGTATATTTGAACATTGAGTTACTTGTTGATTTATTGAGTTGTTCAATTTTATAAACAAAACTCTACCCCAAAATTTTTAAGCTTTTTTATTATCACAAAAGGGGAGAACTTTTGTGGTCAATTGACAAAAATTGGAGAATTTATATGTGCATGTTTTGAGGGGGAGAGATTTTGTAATGCGTTTTATTTGGTTAAACGTGTATGTGCTATGCATTTGTTAAGGGGAGCCTTGATTTGCCTTACTTTAAGCATATTTCATTTACAATTTTACCAAGTTTTGTGATCACCAAAAAGAGGGATATTGTTGAGTCTTAAACGCATTGTTGAGTTTAAAGCTGATTTAATCTCCAAACTATTTACAGGTTTTGATGACCAACAAAACTTGCTTTTGTTATACTAATATGTCTACTTAGTGTACATGATTAGATCGACCATTTGGTTGGGAAGACTAAATCGAAGAGGATACAAGTTACAAGATGACATTTGCAAATTCTTAGGACAAATGAAGAATATTATCAAGAATTTTATGTAGCTTGGACAAGAAGGGATGGTACCTAGGAACAATTAAAATAAGTGTTCGACATGTGTGGAATCATGATTGGAACATATTTTTATGTTGGGATGAAGACCGTTGGTGGGTAAATTCGTTTAGAAGCCAATTGGAGCGTAGAATGGTATCTTGATGTTATCCCATGGCTTGGAGATCCGAATGATGTGATTTAAAAGAGGTTGAAAATCCAACTCAAAATACAAGATTTCATCTTCAATCAACTTAGTCAAGTCTTGCATGATGGAGTAAAATGGCATGAAAGTCAAAACAAGTGCAGATCGCATTCAGCAAGTTCTAAGGTTGGAGCAGCTGTAGCATTTTGGACATATCTTCTTCATATCTAAGTGGAATTCGATGATTTTGGTGTCCACGCGTAGCCAAGAAAAAGAGCTACAACTTTGATGCTTACCACTTTTCATAGAAACAAGCTTAAGATGGTCGAAAAATGCATAGTTTGAGGTTGTTGAAATATGTCCAGACGATGCACGATTGCCCCAGGCGATGTGGACTTCGCCCCATGCGATGTCTCGTCCCACGACATTTTTTTTGTTGAAGGATCACCACAGGGGACGGGGGCATCGCCTCAGGCGATCTGGGCAGATTTCAAATTTGTTAAACTGAGACGATGGATGGATAGTTTCAGGCGATGGTGCGCTTTTTGGTCAAAAAGAGCTCCTAACGGCTCTAAACGGCTAGTTTAGCTCGTCTTCATTTGTGAGACCTCTAAGCTATAAATTGGCGCATTTGGGTTGAAGCAAAGAACAAGAACAAATAGCAACACAAGAAACATAATATTTAATCAAGTTTACATATTCATCAACTAATTTCATTGCTTTTTAGTTGTTTCACTTCAAGTGTGTGAGGCTTATTTCTATAAGTCTTTCAGTCATGTGAGGGAGTTGCTATTGTTCGTCTTGTAAACACCTTGAGGGTGTAGTTCTTTGCAATTCACAAGAGAGGAGATGAATTTCACTGTAAGGTCTTCCAACACCAAAGCAAGTTGGAAAGTTGTAAAAGTCATCGGCAAGTGAAGTTGGTGCAATTGACATGGCTATCATTGGAGCCCTTAAGGCCAAGAAGGCTCGAGAAGAGTGTGTGGCTATCCTTGGAGCCCTTAAGGCCAAGAAGGCTCGTGAAGTGTGAGTGTGGCTAACTTGGAGCCCTCAAGGCCAAGATTGAAGTTGTTCTAGTGAAACCTCGATTAAACGATTTCTAACCGGGAAGAAGGAACGTGTGTGATTCAAGGCCGAACCTCTATAACATATCCTTACGTTCTTTATTGCTTTCATTTGCATTGCGCATTTACTTTATTGATCATTTTTATTTTTGATTCGATTGACATTAAGACTTCCGCAGTGCAAACTCGATTATTTGCAAAAGCACTTTAAAATCGCTAAAGTAGCCAAAAAACCTAATTCACCCCTCTTAGGTTCCAACAAATTATAAAATACCCGAGAGTGATGATAGTTATTTATTGTGTCCTCATGATAGGGCTTTTGTTACTCAATGTACTACTCTGTTATCTACTTTTAAAGAAGAACCTGATCGTTTTTCCTGTGTTTCTTATTTTACTTCTCATTATTTTCTTCCTCTTGTATTTAATATGTTTTGTAAATTTATTGAATTTAGAGATAATGATAATTTGACACAATTTGTTCATCTTATGGAGGCAAAATTTAAAAAAATATTGTGAAAATATATCATATTTGCACTACATATCTACACTTTTAGATCCTAGTCAAGGCATCGGCTCTTTTGATATATTTTTTTGAATATTACTCTAAATTTTTGAGGAATGATGTTGACGATCAGAAGACGTCAATCAGATGTTTGCTTTGTATCATTCTGAACAGGTACAATGACCATCATCACAAAGATAAGTGGAGTGATTAATTTGCTGAGGAGTCTTGGCAGAAAGAAGCTGAGAGGAAGCGGAGTGTCATCTACAACGTCGAACGAGTTACGATTCTTCTGGGGTTAATTGTTCATGGCAGATGTAAATTTGACGTACTGGAGTGGTGGAAGGCAAATGCTAGACGTCATCCTATCTTAGCCAAAATGGCTAGAGACTTATGCGGTTCAAACATCTAGTGTCGCATCCGTCGGCGTTCTCAACTTGTACCCGAATCATTGGAGACCAAAGAACATTACTTAAAGCAGATTCATTGTGTATGCTTACATTGCTCAAAGATTGATTCGATACTGAGCGAAGGAATATGAAGAAACTATATTAATCAATTATGATGAATAATGTAATTTGTTTTTTTATTAATTTCAAGGCTGTAGATTTTACCTCAAGCTTTTCGTATTCAATAAAGTATGTATTTCTTCATCACATTCTTGTATTATTTAACAAGTTATTTAATTTTTAAAAAAACACTATTAATTTTAAAATATATATATATATATATATATATATATATATATATATATATATATATATATATATATATATATATATATATATATATATATAATGCGGATGGGTTCCGGATTGGAATTGGTCCAATGCGAATCGATTCGGGCATCCGATGCAGACCACCAGATCAGGCCATGGAACTGGAACCGGATTGATGCAGTTCCAATCTGTAATGCTCTGGGACTGGTTGGATCCTATCCGGAATTGGTCCAATCCGATCAACATGGGCGAATCTAGCCTAAAACTGTGAGGGGGGCGGGGGCGGGGGCGGGGGTAGGAGGGGATGATAATTTTTTTTTTTTTTAATAACATGAGAAATGAAGGGTAATTTTTTTTTAAAGAGGTCAAAATATAATTACAGCGGAGTAAAATACAATTTCTGGGAGGCAAAATGCATATCAAACCGAGGTGAGCATTGGCTCAATCTAAATTCAAATTTACAATTATTTCTTATAAATATCCATGATTTACACCTCCAAAATTAATTGACCGAAAACCGATTCTTCTGATTCTTCGGGGGTAATCCATCCTTCTCGAGGAGGAGATAAGTCCCGGACTTAGCCAAAGAGAAGAAAAGAAGCAATGCAACGAAGACGAGGCAAAAAGTGAGAATTTTTTTAGCAGACATTGGATCAAAAAGTAAAATGATTGGCAAGAGTTCTTCATTTTCTCCCTGACCCTGTAACCTTATTAGGCATATCGGGAATTGACAGGAGTTGCCCCAAGGAAAGTGTCTTCATGCCAGGAGTTGCGGTTGATCGATGTCGGTAGCAGTTTCTTGCCTTTTTCAAAAAAATAAGTATGCCTAGTGTCACGGGATGAGAGCTTTTACCCAAACTTTCTCGAACCCGTGCGGCACTTGACTAGTAACCCCGCGTCGCTAGCAAGTCAGCCTTCCTCCCGAGTTGGTTGCTAAAGTGCTAGAAAGAGAGAACACAAAGAGATTTGAGAGAATGCTTTGTATTGCTTGAATACTTGATTGAAAACTTGATGGTTACAAATGAACTCCTCCCTCCTATATATACAAGTTCACCTCCTTAATGGACGGTGATGATCAATTTGATCTAATGGCTAGAAATGATATTCTAGGATGTTCCACACATCTACAAGCTTCTACATGCTTCTACTATTTCTATAAGGTTCTAGAATGACCTACAAAAGAATGTACAAGGAATGTCTAGAATCTTCCGGGGTGCTCCAAAGTGTTCTTCAAGCTTCCGGGAGCTTCCGGATGTCCCAAAGCCTCTCCAATGTATGCCGGAATCTTCTAGAAAGTTGCGGGTCGTGACATTCTCCCCCACCTAAATTGGTGACGCCCTCGTCGCCTGAATATCGCGGAACTCCTTGATCTTGTGTGCAAACTGCCACAAGTGGTCTTCGTGCTCCCAGCTAGACTCTGCCTCGGGTAGACCCTTCCATTGCACGAAGTACTCTATGTATGGGGGAACTCCTCTTTTACGTATCACTCGGTCTGCCAGAATCTCCTCCACGCCTTTGTCATATGATGTGACCACATCAGTTGGCGCCCGATGTGATGTCCCACGGCTTGGATCCTCCATGTCCGCATGATATGGCTTCAACTGACTCACATGAAACACTGGATGGATCTTTAATTTTGGCGGTAAATGTAGTCGATAAGACACGGTGCCTATACGCCGCTCGATGGGAAATGGGCCTTCATGTCTACGTATCAACCCCTTGTGTACTGGCCGCAATGATTTGAACTGCTGGGGTAGTAGCTTTACCATTACAAGGTCCCCTTCCTTGAACTCGACCGCTCGTCGCTTAAGATTTGCCCACTTCTTCATCTTTTTGGCGGCTTTGTTCAATGATGCCCGAGCCAAGTCAGTCTCCTCCTGTATGGACTTGGCGAATGTGTATGCTGCGGGGCTGCTCCCTGTGTAGCCCGTGTCAATGTTATGTGGTGTCATCGGCTGTCTGCCTGTGGCTAACTCAAATGGACTACGTCCAGTAGATTCGCTTCGCTGCAGATTATAAGAGAACTGGGCAGTGTCTAAGAGTTTTACCCAATCTCGCTGGTTGGCACTCACATAGTGCCGTAAGTATAATTCCAGTAGCGCATTCACCCGTTCAGTCTGCCCATCCGTTTGCGGGTGGAAGCTTGTTGAGAATGCAAGATCGGACCCCAAAAGCTTGAACAGCTAGGACCAAAACTTCCCCGTGAAGCGAGGGTCGCGATCACTTACAATGGTCTTCGGAATGCCCCAATGCTTGACCACGTGCTTAGTGAAAAGCTTGGTTGTGTCAACGACAGTGATGTCTGGCGGTGCAGCGATAAAGATGGCATACTTAGAAAACCTATCCACCACAACAATGATAGTCCCGCACCCTTCTGACTTGGGTAGTGCTGTAATGAAGTCCATGGATATGCTCTCGAAAGGGTGCTCAGGAATGGGAAGTGGTTGTAGGAGACCGGCTGTCTGCTGTTGTTCCACCTTGTCTTGTTGGCACACAAGACAAGTCCTCACATAGGCCTCCACATCCTCCCGCATCCTTGGCCAATAATAAGAATCCTCCATGAGGGCCATAGTGCGATGCATCCCCGGGTGGCCCGCCCACTTTGAATCATGACACTCCTTGAGTATTTCCCGGCGTAAATTTCCCCACTTGGGCACAAAGAGGCGGTCTCCCTTAGTGAATAGCAAGCCATCTCGAATCCAAAAGCGTCGGGTTTTGCCTTCCCTAGCAAAGTCCATGATGTTCCTTGCCATCGGGTCTTGATCTAGACCTTCCCGTATGCGATCCTTCAACATGCTTGCGGGTTGGCTTATGGTTGCAAGCTCCGCCTTCCGGCTTAAGGCATCGGCTACACGATTGGTTGTCCCCGGCTTGTACTCCAATGTGTAGTCAAACTCCGCAAGAAATTCCTGCCACCTTGCTTGCTTCGGAGTGAGCTTCTTTTGGGTTTGGAAGTAGCTTGTGGCAACATTGTCTGTCCGTACAATAAACTTGCTCCCAAGCAAGTAATGCTCCATACTCGTAGACAATGGACTACCGCGGTCATCTCCTTCTCATGGACTGTGTAGCGCCGCTCGGCATCATTCAACTTGCGGCTCTCAAAGGCAATAGGATGCCCATTTTGCATAAGAACGCCCCCAATGGCATAGTCTGAGGCATCAGTGTGCACCTCGTATGGCTTTGTGTGATCCGGCAGGGCTAAGACTGGTTGCTCCGTCACCTTGATCTTTAGCGCGCTCCACCTTTGCTTTGACGGCATTGAGGAGCCGTAGAGATCCAATCTGTGTGCCCTCCTCCTGTGGCTCATCATCTTCATCTGCAAGAGCTGCTAGCTTGTTTACTTTTGGACAATTGGCCATGAAGTGGTCGGTCTTGTGACAAAGGAAGCAAGTCCGTTCCCGGTCATTGGGCCTATAGGTTGATGGTCTTGGTGCATTGCCCCTGTTGTAGGTTTGGCTTGAGTTTGACTGGTTGCCTCCCACACCTTTGCCCTTGTCATCCCTCTTGCCTTTGTTGTTGCCATCGTTGGAGGACCGCAATTCAATAAGGCTCTCGGCATAAGCAATTGCCGTAGCCAAATCCTGCACTTGACGGCGTTGGAGCTCCTGTTTTGCCCATGGCCTGAGCCCATCAAGGAAAGCGAAGAAGGCCTCACGATCCTTCAACTCTGGAATCTCCAATATGATCTCTTGGAACTCCTTGATGTACTCTTTTATAGTTTTGTTGTGTGTAAGCCGTCGTAGGCGTCCCCGAGCCTCATACTCCACATTCTCGGGATAGAATTGCCGCTTGAGCTCGGCTTTGAAGTCTTCCCATGTATTCATGCGGCATGTGCCTCGCTCAATATCGGCGTGTCGCCTCCTCCACCATAGAGTGGCTGTGTCGGTCAGGAATAGGGGCGTTGTGCGAATCTTGGCCTCGTTGTCCCGTACATTCGAGGCTGCAAAGTATTGCTCCAAGTTCCATAGAAAGTTGTCAAGTTCCTTAGCATTGCGAGTCCCATTGTATGGTCTTGGCCTTGGAACATCGATCCTGGTTGGTGCCGTGGCCACATGATCCCCCGCATTGGCCATGCCCCTTTTGCATATAACCATGTCGTCCTTGAGAGTTTTGAACTCTTCTTGCAAGGCCTCAATCATGCCCCTAAACTCATCAAATTGATTCTTCACATCAAAATTGAAAGAGTTGATTTGTTGGAGTACCTGACCTTGAAACTCCTCCCCCGAGGTGTTTCGCGTTGCTAGCAAGTCAGCCTTCCTCTCGAGTTGGTTGCTAAAGTGCTAGAAAGAGAGAACACAAAGAGATTTGAGAGAATGCTTTGTATTGCTTGAATACTTGATTGAAAACTTGATGGTTACAAATGAACTCCTCCCCCCTACATATACAAGTTCACCTCCTTAATGGACTGTGATGATCAATTTGATCTAATGGCTAGAAATGATCTTCTAGGATGTTCCACACATCTACAAGCTTCTACATGCTTCTACTATTTCTATAAGGTTCTAGAATGACCTACAAAAGAATGTACAAGGAATGTCTAGAATCTTCCGGGGTGCTCCAAAGTATTCTTCAAGCTTCCGGGAGCTTCCGGATGTCCCAAAGCCTCTCCAATGTATGCCGGAATCTTCTAGAAAGTTGCGGGTCGTGACACTAGGCTCTTCCTTTAACTTGCCTCATTACTCTTAGCTCCCGACTACACTCTTAAGCCTTTCCCCTCATATAGAATCCTGGTACGACCTCGTTAATCAGGCTACAGTTCGTGAGTGTGTTTTGGGGTTAGTGAAAGTCGGATTTTCATTTGTGGAAAACGGCAAAGAGTGCATGTGTGAAGTTTGGATAGAAATACAGTCCATGTCACATTGAGTTACATTGCAAGGAAACCCCGCAGGTAGTGCATGCAATGTACACACAAATATTGTCGCAACTGATTCAACATAGAGCATACCTAGCATGTGTGGCTCAAATAATCTAATTCATTATCAACAATAATGATTCAAATTAACACCGAGGACAGCCTTTTGTAAAAGAGCAGCACAAGTTCACTTTAGTCCACGTATGGGTTACAAGAAGATACAAATGATTATTAATGTTACTGCCCAATATTTGTATGTTTTTGTTCACAAGCATACTACACACAATCCGAAAGTAAATTTGAAGATCCTCAATATGCAACTCTTGTAGTTAACTTCTATTGGGCATTATTCTCTCCTTCCTGGCTGCAACATGCAACTCTTATAGTTAACTTCAATCGCACCTATTCTCTCTTTTTTGGCTGGTTGTAAGCAAGGAAGGAACCAGCGGAGCCGTGGGCAGGTGCCACTCATCTAAGAGCATTTCATGTGTCATTCATGCAACATTCCAAACTCACCCTCCCGAAAATAAACATATTACACAGAGATACTTTACATGCCTTCATATATCACGTGTCATTCTAGTTCTGCCCCTCGAGTTAGAATACTAAAGCACAGAAATTTCATTTACATTTCGAGATATCATTAGTCATGAAGCCTTGAAACTTGCCTTCTAAGTATTCCAAGTAGGTAACGACAATAAAGCTTAGAGCGAGTGAAATGAGCAGATGACAAAGGAGGTAATAATATAAAGCAAAAGTAACATCAGTGCTCTGTCACATATTAAATACTCAGACAATAAAATTACAATAAAAAAAAAAACATGTATCATGAGGGAAAAAATACAATCAATAACTGTTAGCCTTACAAATGTTTTGAAGGTATAGATAACAAAATAACGGCCATTGACTGTGCAACATTATCATGCACAACATTAGCATTTCAATGACGCGTGTAATCCAGGATTGGACTGGAGAAAATATGAGCTATGGATATTGACAGGTGCATGAAGCTCAAAGGAAACTATATAACACATGATGGACATCAAACAAATAATATTTCATTGTTTTTTGGTGAATATACTGAAAGAGGCGTGATCTCACGGGTTAAAATTTTCGAGCCTGATCTCCAGGAATGACTCGATAGTTTCTCGACAGATTGGGCATTTATTTGACTGAAGTCTCAATGTCTTTGCGCAGTTGCTGCACATACACTACAATGCAACATCTACAATCAATTGGAAGCCGATGCAAGAAAAAAAAATAAAGGAAATATGAAAGCGTAGGGGCAGTCAAGGGTGACAACTACGTACAAGTTATAACAGTAGTGATAGAAAGAACTGCTTTGAATAAGCATGACATCAATTTACAAGGCCAGATAAAATTTAACATACTGAAAAAGAACTCGCCCTATAACTACCAAAATTTTTATCACATAAAAAACGAAAAGATAAGAAAAGAATTAATATCTACAATTCCAAAATAACCATTCAATACCTCTGAATAAAATTTATAAATGCAGATCAAGCATATGGTTTAATAGCTAAAAAGGCCAAAGAATCTAGAGAATGAAGTATACATCAACAGTCACTGTCTATAGCAAGTTTAAGCATTTGAAAATGGTTTTGTAAGAAACTTTACTTATTCTGGTCACAAAATGGATAAGGGATGCAGATTCCACGAAACATGTGATAATGATGTTTTTCAATAGCAGAAAATACAAACTAAATATAAAAAAAACTTATGCTACTGTTCAACAGAGGGTAAGGGGAGCCCTTTCATTTACAATATATTAAAGCATAAATTACATCGTCAATCTCAAAGGTTTGTCTTAATTATAGAAACATCCCTGAAGTATGTATAACTTTACGTTTAGATCTTGTTGTAACTTGTAAGTGGTGTCAATGTAAAGTTTAACCAAATCTCAGGAGTTGGTGATGAAATTATTAAAATCTCAGAAGCATTCATGAAATTCGGTCAACCAACCAGGTGTCAACATGATTTATACAGGTTTCAAAAAAATAAGAAACTTTACTTACCATATGTCGGCAGGGTAACACGGCAATATCCTTTGGTTCAGTCATGCAAATGACGCATTCTTTACCTGATCCACTGTCACCAAAACCCGGGGTAGATTTTCCTAATCCATATATCTCACGCAGTTCATAGCTAATACCATCAGTCCATAATAACTGTCTGATTACTTTAGCAGTTAATTGTCCCGTGTGATTCTTATCCAAGACAACCTGAGTTATCTGCACCTGGCACAATGTATTCTCCAAAAGATAACCTCTGTCATATGGAGGTGGGCAAGTTTCAACAGATATTACTATTGGAAATACATCCTCTCGAGATGAGGGATTTGATAGGCCATCCCATCCGAAAAAACCAAAGTTAATGCCTGTGCCTAATGGCTGTCGAAATTCTTGATGAAGTCCTTTCTGGAACATAACTTTAATGGGAACATAGGTTTCAGGAAATAATGAAACAAGTCTGTCGTTTGACACTCCCTTGGCAAAGTAATAGATTATGATGCTATCAATTAGAGAAAATAGTGATTAGAGAAAGCACTAAATGTACGATCAATTGTTCGCTATAGCATTAAATCCGCAGATAAATTGAAGAGATCCAATTCAACATAATGAAATTTCATTCAACTAAAAGAAATATATCGAGATATTGTCCATCGATACTTCTGTTCGACAAAGGGAATACAAAGTAAAGAGAAATCAATGATTAATTGCTCCTCTTAACATGTAAAATAACATTTTTCAGAAATAAACAGCAAAAAAATGTGATCTATATAATAATAAAACCAATTTTTCTTGTTCATAGCGGACCATCAAACATTACGAGATAGAATGAGATTGTCAAGAAATTTTCCTCCACCTCCCCCTCCCTTTGACCAACTGTTTTATTGTATTAAGCCAGCCAGCCAGTGATATTAAATTGTAGTATGCATCCCTCATGCTGAACGCATCCACACACAAAATGGTCTATTTCCCAATTCAATATATAAATGTAAGGAATAACACTTCAAGACTTTCGATCTCTAACGTATATACATCAGTTATAAAAGAAACAATTTTGATTCTATAAATTGCCCTCAAATTCTGAGAAACCATCATTCTTGAGAAACGGGTAACTGCAAAATGTGACATTAAAAATAAAAGTCAATGTCAGAAAAATGTTGTCATAAGTGGCAGCATAGAGCCTACATTAACCAGAATCCTTCGCTAATTTTGTGTGCCTATTAATTCGTTGCGTTAGTTTTGAATAAAATTCTAGCTATGGAACCATTAACACCAAGCAGAAACAACAAATCTCCCAACGTTGAAAGTTTGTTTCCGTGAATTCATATTCTAGAAATTTCCAATGGAAATTTCTATACATGCCTCAACGTGTCTTAAACGCTTAAACTCAACATCAGTCTCAGTTTAATATAATCCAACAGCTACACTATATGTCAAAATCAAATGCTACCAAATATCTCGACAAGGTTCCACAACCACTCTATTAAATTACAATGAAAAATAACACAATGCATTTCAGCTAAGTCAATCATATACCATATGATCAAAGACAATAATAGAGATCAACATAAAGAATACATCTTTATAAGAAAAAACATCTTGTAGCCAAAAATCTGACCTCCCATCAACCAAAGCATCAAAAACAAAAGAGACCAAGAACTGATCCGGGTTCGTTTCATCAACTTCAAGCCTCACAGAATCTTTATGCACATTGACATCACTCCTCACAACTTTAGCCTGGGTTTGCCCGGAACAAGGTTGCCCCACAACTCGAGGCAGCGGCAGCATTGGCTGCCATTCAAAGGGGAGATGCTGAGAGTGAAATTCACCAAAATTAGGCTGGCCCACGAGTGTGTTGCTGTGATTTGCTGTACAGAAGGCATTGGAAGGGTAATAGGGATAGGATACAGGGGAGTGCACAGGATAAGGAGAATAAGGGTCGACAGGGTAAGCGGGTGGAGGGTAGTATGGGGTGAGGTTTCTTCTTCTATTGGTGGCGCTGAAAGAAATGCCCATCTCTTGCTTGTTTTGCTGAATTTGGGGACGGTGGATTTGGTATTGGGCTCCCCAATTTTGCCCTAATTTGTATATATTTATTGAAAATAGGGACGACAACAGGTCAGGTTTTGGACATGTTTAGCAAAATTTGGGACTTGCTCATCTATAAACAATGTTGTCACAGCCCCGCTCCGCCCCCATTTGATTTTTTAAAATTTTTATTTTAAAAAAAATTGTTTATTAGCTAGAAATTAATTTTGAAGCACAAAAGTCGAATTTTGTGATTGAATTTCATGTTTTTCTCAAATATATAATTATAATAATCCTTGTAAAACTATAAGCTACCAAAATTGCTCTATTTTCCTTCAAAATGTCTAACTTCTTTAATATGAACACATGCATTTTGATATAAAATTAAATAATGACACTGTATTATTCAATCAAAGAAATGAAATATATATTCAATATTTTTTGAAAAAAAATTAATATATGTATAGGTTGAAGCGGGTCCAAAACCGCACCGGTGGGGCGGATTCAATAAGGGTCCGGGTTTAGACTTGCTCCATTGCGATCCCTAATTGAAATTAAGATTAAGATCTGCAAAACAAAACCAATATATTATGACATAAAATACAAGTTTTAAATAAGATAATTTTTTTAAGAGATATTCGATATAAATATGTTAGCTTGAATTTTATGTTGAAATATAAGATTCATACAACTTTTGTAATAAAAGTTAAGTGAGGAATTGTTGACTTCTACCAACGACACAAGTTTTGCTGCCATTGCATTTACTTACCATGGATAAACATGATATGAGCTTATTAATCAAGCTTATTTTTATTTACTTAAAAAGATATTCAATTAATCATGTACTAAAATACTATTATCAAATGATAATTAATCTAATCAAAATGGTAGGACCAATAATGTTTGGGTGCTGATTAATAGCTGGGAAGATAAAAACCATTCTCTATTTTCTATTTATGTTATTATTTAAAATTTAATACAAATAACTTAAAAAATATTAATAATTAAAATTTAAAAATCATATTAATATGCATTTTTAATTGGGAATATATATGTTTAAAAACAAAATAAATATTGATTACTAAATATTAATAAAAAAATGTACAAATTTATAATTAATTAATTAATTAATATATATTTTACATAAAATATATACATACCTAAAATAATAAAATTATGTAATATTTATTCTGATAGTAAAAGAAGAAGAATATATATGAAATAAATAAAAAATAATTCAATTGCTTGTATCTACATATATATCTATATATATAGTGAGCTCGGATATAAATTATATATTTGGAGACATGTGAATTACGGTTGTAATTTTTGTATATCGTTCCATTTACGATTCAATTTTGAGAGTTCAAATTTGTAGAATATGTGTGGTGAAAACTATATAAGTTTCTGTAAAATATTGCATCTTTTGAGGAAATAATATGCAAGCACTTCAACCCAATTCACTTGTCGTATTCTTGCCTATAAAAATCTCAATTCAAATCATATACGTTTTGATATTAAATGGGTGTTTGCAAATGCTTTTGCAAACTGCTTATCAGCTTTTCAGATAAAAAAATAGATTTTGAGTGTTTTATTGTCTTGCTTCTACTATTGCTTATCCAAAAATAAGCAGAAAAAAAGTAAAAACAGAGAAGCAGGTCATGACATGCTTTTGACTGCTTTAAGTTGTTTAACGGTAATCTTGTAATTAGTTGAAGATTATTAAGCTATTTTTTTATTTTAATAACAAACACTCCATGCTTTTGCTTAAAAACAACTTTTTACAACTTTAAGCAAAAGCAACATATAAGTGCTTTGAATAAGCAATTGCAAACACACCATTAATCAATAAACTGTCAGAAACCGCGTTCAGTACATGTAAAGCCATGAAAGAATTTCAGATGATAGTTGGGAAATTTAATAGGACACGTTGCGTTTTGGCTCCCTATAAATAGAACTCCCCTGGTTTCATTTATAGTATCACATTCAGAATGTTCTTTCATATATATACATTTGAGTGTATATTTTTATAATAATTGTGAAGTAATTTTTTCCTATATTGAGAGTGTTGTTCTTTTGAAAAATAACGAGAGGTTGTAACTCACAAAATATTATACTTGAATTTTTTCATTTTGCCCCTGATTTTTACCCTAATAATTTGTAGGGGTTTTCGAAGTAATTGTGGTGTCCATTATATTCTTCATTTTCGCTATTTTCTAACTCATGTTGTCACACCTGAGGCCAACAAGTGGTATCAGAGCCAGGTTATAAAAATCTTAAAAATTCTAAGTAAGCTTTGTGGTTGCAGCCTTGACTGGTCTTCCACATTAGAAAAGATTTTTGAGAAATTTTTTTATTGAGGCAATTTTATTGTTGTCGGAATGGCGGCATGGTTCGTGATCGAAAATGGGCAATTTCATGTTGTGAAAAATGAAGATGCAAGCAGTTTTACGAAAAAATTCATATTGCGGGTGCCTGAGGTGGATCCGAGGTGGGACCCCAAACAATCAGTAGCTGGATCCGAGGTTGGACCCCAAACATCAGCATAGACATAGTGCAGTGGATGTAAACAAATAAGAGATTATGCAACAAAGGTAACTGATGAGATTTATTAATAAAACATGAGTCAAATGACAAGGTCATGACTTTATTTGATTGTTTAACAGTAGGCAAACGAAAGTGCGAAATAATAAAAGAGCTAGTCCAAGATGAGGGATGTCCTAAATTAGCATGCCAAGTTGTAGTAGAAGCTCGAGTGCCAATGAGAGCAAAGGATGCTGATGCTGTAGATGAGCATGAGGACGACTGAATGTGGTAGACAACATTTCTACACATGCCTTTGGCTAGAATCGCCCCCGTGACTTGATCCTTGATATAAAAACGAGTTGGATAAAATTCAAGGGAAACACCATTAGCTTTTGTGAACTGATGAACCGACAATAAATTTTGGCGGGCATCTGGCACGCATAACACATTAGATAAGTGAAAAGTGCGAGTAGGAAAGCGCATAATAGCAGTACCAGTGTGTGTAATTGGCAAGCCAGATTCATCAGCAAAATATGAACCTCCTCTGTGCCATCATATTCAGAGTGGATAGAGTGGTTATTAAGGTCAGCAGTACCTGTTGGAACAAATGAGAGAATTCAGGGGTCGGTTCACTAGTTGAATTCAAGGGTGGTCGAGAAACACGACCGTCGACGAATCCAATAAGGGCATAACCATTAAGGAGAGCAACAATTTGTGCTCGCCATGAAGGAAAATTGGAGGCGGTTAATTTAATAGGGAGGTGTTGGTGTGTGTTGATAGGGATGATAGGGGGAGAGGGACATGAGTTTCTGATGATATATTATCAATAGTCAAGGAGGCAATTAGAGATTAAAGTATACGTGAGAAGATGATATGTGTAGTGTATGGAGGTTACTGTACGTGATTAATGTGTTGCAGCTTGTAAGGTGAAAAGAAGGGATTGTTGCAGCGGCTGGACATGAGGGGGAAAAAAAGAAGGGCTGCACAGGTTGCTGGACGGGAGGTAAGGTACGGAGCAGGCTAGGGTTAGGAGGACCGATGGTAGGCTGATACCATATTAATGTTATAATATTTCAGGCTCTCAATTTATTTCATTGATTGCGAATAATATATAGAGTTTACAAGGAGTGGAGATATGAAATAATCTCCCATAATTATCTAAACATATTATACAATCAATTTGAATAATGTACAAGATAATAAGAGATCATGTAGGATCTTCATTGATAGTAGCGTTATCTACAACATAAGCAGAATATATGGTATTTACTCAGGCTTGTAAGTAGGCAATATGGAATAAAAGGTTATTGGAGGAGCTCGGGTGCAAACAGGAGAAGATTATCCTGTTTTGTGATAGTCAGAGTGACTTGCATATTGCAAGAAATCCAGTCTTTCATTTCCAGGACTAAACACATTGGCGTTCAATTTCACTATGTTTGTGAAGTAGTAGAGGAATGGAGTGTGGATATGCAGAAGATTCATACAAATGAGAACCTAGCTGATATTCTGACAAAGTCGGTTAATACTAATAAGTTTGAGTGGTGCAGATTCTCAAGTGGCCTAGCAGAAATGTAAGCAGCAAGGCATGGCAAGACTGAACGGATATGTGGAGATGTGTTTGATTCTCCAAGTGGGAGAAATGTCAGAAACCGCGTTCAGTACACGTAAATCCATCAAAGAATTTCAGATGGCAGTTGGGAAATTTAATAGGACGTGTTTTGAACGTGTTTGGCTCCCTATAAATAGGACTCCCCTGGTTACATTTCTAGTATCATATTTCGGAGTGTTCTCTCATATATATACATTTGAGTGTGTATTGCTATAATATTTGTGAGGTAGTTTTCTTCTATATTGAGAGTGTTGTTCTCTTTGAAAAATAGCGAGATGTTGTAACTCAATATTATAGTTGAATCTTTTCATCTCACCCGTGGTTTTGACTCTAATAATTTTTAGGGGTTTTCGACGTAATTGTGGTGTCCATTATATTCTTCATTTTCGCTATTTTGTATCTCATGTTGTCATACCTGGGCCAACAAAAAACTTCTCCCATCATATTGAAAATGCCCTTTCTGATACAATTTTCTTCTTGCGTTCCCACTAGGGGTGCTTATCGGGCGGGGTCAATCCGGACCCAGCCCGGAACCGGACCGGTTAGTCCGGTCCGAAACCGGATTAACCGGTTCCGGGGCAAACGGATCCGGTTCCGGGTTGAACAGGAACCGGATCCGTTAATTTAAAAAAAATTAATTTTTTTTTTAAATTTAGATAATTATATTTGAGGTTAGTTTACAAATAAAAAGGCTCATTAACTCAATTTGTTAGAGCTTTAGAGTAGAATACAATTGTCGCGTGTTCGAATCCTCCAATCAACAATTTCCCTTGATTTTTTTAAAAAAAAAAACAAAAAAAAAACAAAAAAACCGGTTCCGGGTTGGAACCGGTCCAACCCGGAACCGGTAGAACCGGAACCGGATCCGATCCCACCACCTAAAACAAGAAATCATGGTAACACAGCATAATTTTTTTCTAGACAAAGGATGAAATTTGAAGCACTCAATACAAGAAAGCATTTATCTAAGAGTTAACAGTTTACGAAAGACAATGTTATAATCCATTTCCGATATATCATAGAATCATAAAGACTAAAAGCTTTATTTTATTGAAGTTATCTCAGCAAAAAATCAGATCTTTGTTTCCTGTGAACGAATATACAACCCTTCTCTGTATCTCTAAAAATTCTGATCTCCGAAAAATCTCTTAAATCTTGGAGACTAATATATTGTTGCTTAACCATCCTAGAAAATTCGCGAAGGATGACATGTTTCATCATAGCAATAAAGCAAACTCCCCATTCCTCCACCACTTTCTTTGCCTATTCTTGGCATATAAGCCTTGTAAATGCTCTTCCCTTTAACTGTTTTCGAAGAACCGGGCTTCAATGTGTGAACTTTCTTAAATTCCAAATTCTCGTTCCTCGATCCGATACTTGAGTATGATCCATGCATCAACTGAAGCATTGCATAATAGAAAGAATGCTAACACTGTGCAGTTTATCAAGTAATTGAAGTAGGTTTTCGTTAGATATAATGCATCCTTCTTGGTGTTTGATCATAATGATGTAGGATTCACGAGAGGTTTGTCACAAATGTTGGAGTACCTCTAACAAAGATACATGAAATATATACTAGTATGCATTCGGTTTGAACCACACTTATACACAACACAACGTTTTTTATATATAAACAAACATACCAATCATTTTAAACCAATCATATTAAGTTGGTTCATAAATATGATCCAAATTTGGATCCATACAAGTATTTTCATTTGGTGATGACAATAATTTTTGAACCTTACAGGCAATGAAATTAGCAGGACCGTGTATCCCATGATGGAGAGAAATTGCCAAGATCAAATAGAGATAGATATTCGTCTTTTTCTATTCAAACTAGTAATGATTTATGTTAAAATGCGAATGTCACCACTCCAACCTTTTATTTTTATTTTTAAATTTTAATCGAGAACTTAATTTTGAAAAAAACAAGTCTACTATCTCTAAAATCAAACAAAAAGAAGTTCCTAAATTTAAGGGCAATTATTTGTTCCATTTTTCAAGAGTGGTGAAATGAGTAGTGCCCACCCACCTTAAATAAATATATACAAACAAAACTACATCATGATTTTGCTTCATTTTCCATCATTATACTCACTAGGCCATTTGATTTGCTTTTTTTTTTTTTCTAGCAAGGCTCAATACATAAATCTTTTATAACATTTAAATCTATATTCTCTATTATACATTTATCATATATTTCTTCATTTAAGGAGCATTTACTTAGTATATCAGTACATAGACTATCATATGCTTCAAATATGTGATAAAATAATAATAATAATAATAATAAAAACAGTCTCTACTTTGCAAAATTAGGACAGAAAATTGCACCGTCCAAATAGTACTGTCAAATACACAAATTATTATTTTTATTTCATCTAAGAAATGAATTAATGAATAGATAACGAGAACAGGAAGTGGGTGGCAACTTCCACAAAGTTTCATTGGATTCAAAGAAAAGCTCAACTCAACTGTGTTCCTCTTTTGGCTGAGTTGGGGACAAATGAAGTTTTTTTACTAATAAATGTTACAGAAACTTTTTGGTGACTTGGTTTCAAACCAGAACAAGGCGAGACCATGATCTTCAACTGAAACAATTAATTTTTTTTTTATCTCAACGAACACAATTTTATTGTATAGGGATATACTAAATAATCCCACTAGTTATATTTCTTGAATTCGGGTGGTTGATCCTGTTAGCCGACAAGTAAAACTATCAAATTTGATTAACCATATCGGAAACCAACTCAGAACCAAAAATCTTGTTGCCCCAGTTGTGGCATAATGAGAGAAAAATATTAAAAATTAAGAATAAAAATGACACCACAATTTACGTAGAAAACCTCTAAAAATTATTAGGGTAAAAACCACGTGCAAGATGAAAAGATTTCACTATAATATTTGTGGGTTATAACTCATCGCTATCTTTCAAAGAGAATAACACTATCAATATATGAGCAAACTATCTCACAAATATTATAAAAATACACTCAAATATTATAATATATGAGCCCTATTTATAAGGAGCCAAAACGCGTTCAAAACATGTCATATTTATTTCCCGACTGTCATATGAAAGCCTTTAATGGCTTCACTCGGTTTCTGACATTTCTCCCATTTGTAGATTTGATTGAGAATCAAATATATCTCCACACAATCTTTCAATCTTGACATATCCAACTGCTTACGTTTCTGCTAAGCCACTCGAGGATCTACACCACTCGAACTTCTAAATTTTACTAGTCCACACTTTCTTCTTCTACTACTTCCTGTACAAAGTAAAAGTGCACCACAATGTATTTTGTCCTGGAATGAAAAGTTAGAGTCCTTGCAATGTGCAAGGCACTCTGACTGTCACAAAACAAAAGGAATCTTCTCTTGTTTGCATCCGATCTTCTCCAATAACCTTTGAATTCATATTGTCTATTTGTAAACTTGAGAAGCTGCCATATATTTTGCCTCAGTTGTAGATAACAAAACAAATGCTTGCAGTTTTGAAATCCAGCTTATTGCTCCTCCTGCAAGTGTAAACACATACCCAGTAGTAGTTTTTCTTTTATCCGGATGAATCCACATAGCCCCTGAAAGTGAAATTTGATCCGACGTAACATAATACAACATCTTGGGTGCCCTTGATATATCCAAGGATCCTCTTAATTGTACTCCAACATTATCGTCCATGATCCGTGATGTACCGACTGACTTCTCCCACTGCTTGAGCAATGTCTGGTCTTGTGCAGATCATATCAAATATTAAACTTCTCACCGATGATGCATATGGTACTCAAGACATCTCTATCCTCTCTGCTCCACTGCTAGGATATATCTGTGAGGATAACTTGAAGATAACTTGGAGAGGGTAGAAATTAGTTTACAATCTTGCATGTTGAAGCGTTGCGAGATTTTCTTCAACTAATTTATCTGGGAAACCCAAATATTCCTGTGATTTCTGTATCGATCAACTTGCATTCCTAGAATTTTGTTTGCGGGTCCTAAGTCCTTCATATCAAAATTCCTAGCTAATTGTGCCTTCAATTCTTGGACTCGAACTATGTTGGGGTCTACGACCAACAAGTCGTTCACGTGCAACAACAAAATGATATAATTATCGTCTAGATCTCTTGAAATATGCACAAGGATCTGCATTGAGTCTATTGTACCCAAGGTCATGATATATGAATCAAATCTCTTGTACCAACACATTGGTGCTTGTATTTGTTCAACCTGCAAACAAAGTTCTCTTTGCCTATTTCAGCAAAACCTTCTGGTTGTAGCATATTACTTCTTCTTCAAGATCTCCATGAAGAGAAGCCATTTTCACAACTAGCTGCTCTAGATTTGGATTGAACACTGCACACAATGCCAAACTACTCTGACTATTGTAAGTCGAACCACAAGAGAAAATATCTGAAATCAATGCATTCTTTCTGAGTATATCCTTTCACCACAAGTCTTGCACGATATCTCTCCAATTGGTCATTATCATTACACTTGATCTTAAAAACCCATCTGTTATCGATAGCTTTATGTTCTCGTGGTAGCCTAACGAGATCCCAAGTTATTCTTGTCCAAGGCTTTCACCACATTGCTGTCATCCATAGGGATTCATCCGAGCTTTGAGTAGCCTCTTGGAAACTCGATGTCTCACCATCATCTATTAATAAGCAACATGAAATATTGCTTTCAGTAACATATCTGAAAGCTAACCCGCTGGTCTCCTGTGATATTCCCAAAATACATATATGCATTTGGGCATTAATTATGTTTATGTGATTATTTATGGTGTTAATTAATTTAGTGTGGGAATTAATTAATATGGGAAAAGCTTAGTCACATGGTGGGCGTGACCTGGTAATGCATTTTGGGGTGCTTGTTATGCATGTTTGGAAATTGGGTGTTAACATGGTTTATGTGGGGTCCTCGATACTTAATCCATTATGTATCAATTAAGCATACATACGTGAGTCTGAATTAAGTAAAAACATGCAGTTATTAAGAGTTTTTGACTAGTTAAGTGGTTACAAGGTTATTAAAACCTAACCAACTATACATCACATGTATCACATGTACAAGTAACAACCTAATCCAAGATAACTCCTAAGCAGTGGTTCAGCTCGCAGCGGAAAATGACTCACATCCCGTCTCCCCACGTCTATGAGTCCCTACAGAAACATTCACAAAACGTGAGTATAGATAAACAACTATCTCAGTGCGTTATCAAAACACAATATCAATGATAAAGCAATAATAATCCTATCCAATGTGAATGCTCTGTCTCATGCATCAACAAATGCAACTATGTCATGACATGTCTCATCAATCACCCTCTATTATCACGAGCCCAATATGATATGCCTATTCAGCTCAATATGTCAGTGGAACCACATCACATCTTCATATTAGCAGCACATATCATAGTACTGTACTCATCTGTGATAATAGCCAGAGCATATACCCAAACCAGGCGTAAATCTCTCAAGCCAAAGCATATGTGGTATATCTATCGTGGCAACGATCCCAGCCAAAGCATATACCAATCCTGGCATATCTATCAAGGCAATGATCTTACCAAAGCATATACACATATCTATCAAGGCATCCATCCCAACTCAAGCCAAAGCATATGTAGTATATCTATCGTGGCAACGATCCCAGCCAAAGCATATACCAAACCTGGCATATCTATCAAGGCAATGATCTTACCAAAGCATATACACATATCTATCAAGGCATCTATCTCAATCATATGAAATCCATGTATGTACATGCATATGATACTACCAATCATATGACACAAAGTTAACATAAATCATATGATATCAAAACCATAACATCATCATCACATAATATCTATACTCCGTACGTCAACACGTACCTGTAAAGCGACACAAACGAGATAAATCAGTCGTCACTGGCTAATTGCCTCGTTGTCCTGTCCCCTGTGATGGTGCTACAACAATGCCAATAATATATCATGTTATCATAGGCATTAAAAATCAAATTCTACAAAAATATAACATTTTTCAAGTTTCTGCCCTTGGCGATCGATCGCTATACTATTCTGTTCCATCGCGATCGATCGTCACAACCTCGCGATCGATCGCCAAAATGTTATGTTGCTCGCGATCGATCGCCACATTGCACCGATCGATCGCCACATGATATAACAGCCTTAAACTTTGCTCTGTCATCGGCGATCGATCGGCACAAAGCTTGCGATCGATCGCCGATGTCCAGAAACTTTAGAACATGGCGATTTTGAGCTTATCCTCATGGTATATCTCCTACAACTCAAAAATGAACATTTAAACATGTTTCATGCAATCTCTAATAGCATAGTAACATGTTTGTGTGATCAAAGAACTCAATTGTTTACACCATAACTCAAATCAAAACAAACATCACCAATTTCCATGCTTTAACTTCAATTCCTCTTTTACTCTCTTACACAAGGATACAAAGCACCTAATCCTTACCAAAATGGTAGGAAGTCACGTCTCCCACTTTTCTATCTTGATAACCAAGTACAATTCCAAGAAAAGATGACAAAACCAATAAGGTTTTGAAGAGGAGCTCTTTTACTCTCTTACACAAGGATACAAAGCACCTAATCCTTACCAAAATGGTAGGAAGTCACTTCTCCCACTTTTCTATCTTGATAACCAAGTACAATTCCAAGAAAAGATGACAAAACCAATAAGGTTTTGAAGAGGAGCTTGGTAGAGATTTGTAGGTGTAAAGTGGTGTATTGTGAGTTTAAGCTCACTAATCCCCTTAATATAGCCACTTGCTACAATAACATGCCAAATAACATAAACATGTAAATCCAAACTCAAATTCACATGCTCATGCAACTTTAAATGAAAGGCAAAGGCATATGAAATTCAATTCAAATGTATACTAGTCCATGTTGCTTGATATGCCACTACACTTGATTTCATTCAAGTCATTTCTATGCACTACATCTTGTGCATCATGTTTCTTTCTTGTCATATATCTAATATTCATTTCATGTATGTGAGTATTAACCCTCGGTTCAACCCGAACCCGAGTCCACATCGTACCGTAATTATTCAAAATTACGCCATAATCATATGACACGTATATAAAGCAAATCGAGGCATTACAATTCTCCCCCACTTAGTGAATTTCGTCCTCGAAATTCCAGATTCATAATATGAATCGCATATATCATATGACTCTCATACAGAAAGCCATAAGCTTTCAACCCTATTTGCAACACTACAAGTAATAACAACATAGTGGCAAATAAGCTTTGCACAAACATGCATCATAAATGCAACATTATTTGCCGGAACACAAATAATCAAAAGTAAATCTGCTACATACTCAACATGCTTAAATAGCAGATACTTACCAGACCAGCAGTATAAGAAACCAAAAGAAAACATACCAGACATTGCACTTTGGATTCTACTATAAACTCATGTTCTCGCACAACAACTTGTTACCATTCACTTTTGTCCACGTAGTCATATGCTCACAACACTCTACACCAGCCGGCATAGATAGTATGTATGCATCGTTGTAATACCATCAACAGACAACCATTTCACTAGTATTAGTGAACACTCAAGAAATCATGTCCGGATGTTGGCACATATACATATCTTGTTATACACAACAGTATCCATCAAACTGACTTGATCTCATACAACTCATTGTACCGGTGGGTTCCCTTAACCAAGTCACTGCCCACTTCCATTCCTACTGGATGCATACAAATGATCCCCAATGGAGCATCTGTTCATCTAATGTCTACTACATCCGTCCCTCCTTGGACAACTAGTCACCATATAGTAATACAGTCAATGGTTCAAATTCTGGTATTACACATTTTCCATACACATTATGCCACACTTTAGATACACAGCAACACACATACCCGCGTTGTGTATTGTATAACGGTCTAGAATGTTTCCATTCGTCTGTACTCCTGTGTAAGCCTACGCAGAATGTCGAGATCAGCAAGATACTCTAAACCAAGTACCTTGGTCCTTGTCACATTCAGATTCTACACATCCAAATGTGCACAGAGCCATCTCTGCTCTAACATTTCACAAAGTTGTATTATAGTATGTAATTACACAATGTGATAGATACAACATATCCATCTATCGTTTGCATACTAATCTCCCACGCCAGACTTCTCAGTCTAGATTAAACACTGAACACGATACCAGTCCAGAACAAACACTGGACACAAACTTGACCAAACCACAAGAAGCAATCCACATCATACTCATATGTCATCAATGCATACTGTACACCAAAGCCATGTATAATACATATGTCCATATAATTATATGGTTATCTCACCCAATGACTATGTTCTCATAATATCTATCCACACCATTTGGTGGTTCAATATTCCCTGTCCTGACCCCTGTACCGGAAATGTCATTCTTTGTATCAACTTTTCCCCCAAGACTACCATCTTGAGTATGACAAGTGTTTACAACGATTCATTACTTTCTACTTTCTATTCACTGCTCCCTGTAATGATCAACACAAAATATCATGTAGCGGTGGAAACCAACACCTTCACTTGCTACATGGATTACGCCAACAAGTCCCACACATCACAGGTACCTGATAATCCATTCCGTTCTGCTTCACAAACCTATCCATACGGATTATCATATCACCCGGATAAATCATACAATCAAAGATATCACCCGACTATATCACATGATTGAATATATCACTCAGATATATCACATGATCACATATAGTACATAATCGAAACCAACAGTTGTTTACCTCGCCAATTCATTGAATCTTTCTTTATTGGCATGCATTCCTGATAAACACGACTGCTCCCAGCAAATCGTTATCACCTCTGGTTCATAAAGGAATAGCCAATCCAACAATACATGGAAGGTAACAAATTCCAACTCAACTGCAATCACACAATCCACACACTATTGTTGACATAAATGGCAATCAAATTACCATACCACTCATGGTCATTCTGGTACTATCACTCTGCAATCGGACCCAAAAGAATTGCCATATCATATAGCCTTGCCAATGATACCTTCATAATACTGCAACCGTATTATGTTACAAGTACACCTTCCGTGCACAATCAAAGGAGATCTTATCAAAATACTCAAGTACAACCATATAGCAAAAATACCATCCATCATTTGGTATATGTCAACTCAGTTTCATATTGGTCGTACCACTATATCATGACACAAACTTCAATGCTATACACATATGTGTACGAACAAGCTCAAAATAAGTCATTTCATGAACAAATCAAGTCCCATCACACTATCTCATACGTGTGAGCTTCTTCAACCTTCTCATAACCATCACATGGTGTAGCGTACCAACTATTCATTAAACATTACATGGTTTAGTATACCAACCATATTGTTTCCTCATGGAACATATTCGCAGACTGTCCATCTAGATATCAACCCAACATCTATCGAGCACAAAATGTAAACCAATCAACCATGCACACCAATCGCATGACGAGGTCAACATATCAAAATCACGATCCCAACAGTCATACATCTCCCAGTCAAGACTATATGAATTTCCTGTCAAACGCATACAATCACAACACAACGGAAACTCTGATTGTATCAGTACTACAGTTGTGTGTACAAGCGATCGACAGAAACTCAAACTTCCTTATCAAGCTGGATAACTTGGACATTCAACATCAGACTTGTGAACCATACATCATAGCCACCAAGCTATGCTATCATACAATAGTTCACACGCAATGCTTACTGGATACTCACATTGCCAACCAATCTCTGTTGGTCTCATGTGTACAGATCACTATTGTCATGTACTAATCCAGAATATGACAAGATGTTAGACACAGTTTCCACTAAAGAACCAGTTTACGATGTCTATTATGATGTCCTTTTCTATATCCAGAAGCCATACAAGCATCCAATGCTCTCAGCAACAACACAGATACCCACACCCTGTTCAAAACAGACCAACCAAATTTAGCCTCATCAATGTAGTTCACAAACACAGAACTAAATGTTCATATGCAACATCCCATACACAACAATATGCACTGGAGGTATCTTGTGTCAATCAAAGACACCCATGGCTGCCACACATACCACATACATAGAGTCTCATACGGGCAACCTTATAGCTCGGACTGAGTTCACATCAAAACAATGATATCCATTCCCATCTGTACTATACACTAACCAGATATAATACATGGCCACATAGCACCATGTATGTCCCAGTACAACCATCACAAAGATCACATGTGCAGGCATCACAACAATCTTTGCCGGTAATCATTGCATCACTGCAATCTCCGCCGGTACTCATTTTCTTTCACTCTGAAAGACTTCCATGCTCAAATCCATATGATACAACAAGAACGAACACAAGAAACTAATACACAGAAAGGATCACACAGTCCGTTAACCAGTCACCAAAACACGAGTGACTTGAACGACATCAACTGATAACAGTCGAACATACTGCGGTTGTACCGCTCCATCAATACGCCTCAGCGTCACTATCATTGAACTCTCTCAATTTCATGTTCCTTGCCAACTCCATGACAACAAACATAGAGATCAACATACACATACACACCGGAGAACCATACACAGATGATACCCTGACAAGAGAATCATCACCACGGTGATCTCACAAATCACCAATTACCGCTGTGGAATACAATACTCAAGAATACTATTATTGTACACGAATCACATTCGCTACATGTACCATTTGAGTACCACAAGTAACCCATATCTGCATCATCTCCCAATGTAAACACACTGCATTAGTCTTTACCATCCACAGATCAAGAGCAAAGTATTACATTCCCATTCAGGCCATACCTGTCGAACTGACAATGTAACCACAGATTGCAATATCACCTGTATCTTCACTTCCATTCACACATCATGTGTTAGTGGTCAGTCCATCATTAGGTCTGATACACAATCTCATGCAGGCTGACTTTGCACATGGAGCTGATACCAAGCTTTGCTTTTCACGCGCTCCAACCACTGTACAACTGACTCCTCCGATTTAGTATTGACCGACATACCATTACCACGGAATCAGTGAAATAGTTCACGCGACACATATCATGTTTCCCCTGCCAAATGATAGTATAGAAATTCGGTATACCAATCACGATTACACCCACAACATCACTTATGCCACACATAAGGATTCATACCAAGTCATACTATCATCCTGCAAAACAAGGGTTAACAATAACAGATACAAATACAAAGCATGTTCCCAGACACTATCAACAGTATCACATGCCTGTAAGTGATTAGGTAACTCCCTAACTCACTTCCTCTACCCTTGTTCATCCCGTTCTCGAACCACTGCTCTGATACCACTAATGTGGGGTCCTCGATACTTAATCCATTATGTATCAATTAAGCATACATACGTGAGTCTGAATTAAGTAAAAACATGCACTGATTAAGAGTTTTTGACTAGTTAAGTGGTTACAAGGTTATTAAAACCTAACCAACTATACATCACATGTATCACATGTACAAGTAACAACCTAATCCAAGATAACTCCTAAGCAGTGGTTCAGCTCGCAGCGGAAAATGACTCACATCCCGTCTCCCCACGTCTATGAGTCCCTACAGAAACATTCACAAAACATGAGTATAGATAAACAACTATCTCAGTGCAATATCAAAACACAATATCAATGATAAAGCAATAATAATCCTATCCAATGTGAATGCTTTGTCTCATGCATCAACAAATGCAACTATGTCATGACATGTCTCATCAATCACCCTCTATTATCACGAGCCCAATATGATATGCCTATTCAGCTCAATATGTCAGTGGAACCACATCACATCTTCATATTAGCAGCACATATCATAGTACTGTACTCATCTGTGATAATAGCCAGAGCATATACCCAAACCAGGCGTAAATCTCTCAAGCCAAAGCATATGTGGTATATCTATCGTGGCAACGATCCCAGCCAAAGCATATACCAATCCTGGCATATCTATCAAGGCAATGATCTTACCAAAGCATATACACATATCTATCAAGGCATCCATCCCAACTCAAGCCAAAGCATATGTAGTATATCTATCGTGGCAACGATCCCAGCCAAAGCATATTCCAAACCTGGCATATCTATCAAGGCAATGATCTTACCAAAGCATATACACATATCTATCAAGGCATCTATCTCAATCATATGAAATCCAAGTATGTACATGCATATGATACTACCAATCATATGACACAAAGTTAACATAAATCATATGATATCAAAACCATAACATCATCATCACATAATATTTATACTCCGTACGTCAACACGTACTTGTAAAGCGACACAAACGAGATAAATCAGTCGTCACTGGCTAATTGCCTCGTTGTCCTGTCCCCTGTGATGGTGCTACAACAATGCCAATAATATATCATGTTATCATAGGCATTAAAAATCAAATTCTACAAAAATATAACATTTTTCAAGTTTCTGCCCTTGGCGATCGATCGCCACATCTCACCGATCGATCGCTATACTATTCTGTTCCATCGCGATCGATCGCCACAACCTCGCGATCGATCGCCAAAATGTTATGTTGCTCGCAATCGATCGCCACATTGCACCGATCGATCGCCAAATGATATAACCGCCTTAAACTTTGCTCTGTCATCGGCGATCGATCGGCACAAAGCTTGCGATCGATCGCCGATGTCCAGAAACTTTAGAACATGGCGATTTTGAGCTTATCCTCATGGGATATTTCCTACAACTCGAAAATGAACATTTAAACATGTTTCATGCAATCTCTAATAGCATAGTAACATGTTTGTGTGATCAAAGAACTCAGTTGTTTACACTATAACTCAAATCAAAACAAACATCACCAATTTCCATGCTTTAACTTCAATTCCTCTTTTACTCTCATACACAAGGATACAAAGCACCTAATCCTTACCAAAATGGTAGGAAGTCACTTCTCCCACTTTTCTATCTTGATAACCAAGTACAATTCCAAGAAAAGATGACAAAACCAATAAGGTTTTGAAGAGGAGCTTGGTAGAGATTTGTAGGTGTAAAGTGGTGTATTGTGAGTTTAAGCTCACTAATCCCCTTAATATAGCCACTTGCTATAATAACATGCCAAATAACATAAACATGTAATTCCAAACTCAAATTCACATGCTCATGCAACTTTAAATGAAAGGCAAAGGCATATGAAATTCAATTCAAATGTATACTAGTCCATGTTGCTTGTTATGCCACTACACTTGATTTCATTCAAGTCATTTCTATGCACTACATCTTGTGCATCATGTTTCTTTCTTGTCATATATCTAATATTCATTTCATGTATGTGAGTATTAACCCTCGGTTCAACCCGAACCCGAGTCCACATCGTACCGTAATTATTCAAAATTACGCCATAATCATATGACACGTATATAAAGCAAATCGAGGCATTACAGTTTAGTTGTGATGGTTAGTGATTTTTGGTAAAGCATGTATTTAATTGAGGTTTTGGTGTATTTCTGGAAAATGCTTTTTGTTGGAACCGAAGAGAGGGGGGTGGGGGGGGGGGGGGGTGGGGCTGGGGGTGAATGAGGTTCCTTGGCTACTTTAGCTTTTTACAATGAGTTTGCAAAAATAATGAGTTTGCGCTGTGGAAGACTTCAAGTCAATCGATAAATAAATAAAATGAAGACGTAAATAAATGTGTAATATAAATAAAGCGGTAAATGACACCAATATTTGTTATAGAAGTTCGACGATGAATCGCCTACTTCTCCTCTCCCCGGCTAAATGACTTCCAACCGAGGTTCCACTAGAACGAAAAAGATCTTGGCCTTAAGGGCTCCAAGTTAGCCACTACACACTCTTCCCGAGTACAAAAAGCTCTTTACGAGCACAACACTCTTCACGAGTCTTCTTGGCCTTAAGGGCTCCAAGGTAGCCACTACACACTTCCCGAGTACAAAAAGCTCTTTACGAGCACAACACTTTTCACGAGTCTTCTTGGCCTTAAGGGCTCCATGGTAGCCACACAAAACTCTTCCCGAGTTACCCACACTCTTCACGAGTCTTCTTGGCCTTAAGGGCTCCAAGGTTAGCCACAACACTTGCACCAACTTTACTTGTTGATGACTTTTACAATTTCCAACTTACGTCGGTGTTGGAGGACCTTACAATAAATCAACAACACCTTCACGGTGTAACAATACGAAGAACACAAGACTCTCACACAAGAAATGATCACAAACTCTGTTAGGATCAGGGTAGTGTTTAGAAGGGGGGGGGGTTGAATAAACACTAGATTTAATTTTGATTTTGCTCGGGTTTGCTGCAGACTGTTAAGTACTGCAACAACTTCTCAATATATAGCAAGTCAGCAGACACTGATTATAGTGCGGAAGACGTCTGCTGGACTTGTGAGGGATAAAAACTGAATGGTAAATAAGCAGAAAGTAAATGACACAAGTATGTTTCTGGAAGTTTGAAGCACAACGCTTCTACATCTCCCCTTCTTCCTTTGCAGGAAGGTTACACTAGAAGACTTGGTTTACACTTTACAGTATACAACCTTCTTAGGCACTCACACAGCTTGGCCTAAACTCCTAGCAATCACAACTTCTTAATTTGATTACAATGATTTCTATGACACTCACACAAATACAGACTATTTGACTTAGAGTGTTCTTCGAGCAGCAAACTCTGTTGAAGTTAATCTGTTAAGATTATTGTATTAGCGCTTGTCTGCTCTTGCTGATCCTTCAGAGAATGTCACTAAGAAGAATTGCTTTTTACGTTGAGGTGTTTCTTTCTGTTTGATCAGATGGTTTTGCTAACCTCTTCATTCTTCACTTGGGCGTATTTATAGACTCCTTGAACTTTAACGACAACTTGTCTATATTTGGAAGAGATCCACTTTCTATTACCATTCCATATTCTGATTGTCTTCTTTCTTATTTTGTTTAGAAACGGCTCTTTTATTCTGACGCTAATGGTGGCGGAGATATAGCAGGGTGCGCCGCTCTGTTGTACCTTTGTCAGAATAGGTTGTACTTGTTTTGTCTTGTTGCTTTGAGCTCTTGCTGGATGGTTAGTCCTATGATGGCTTTCTTCGTTCAACTGGTCGTTCATTCTTCTGTAACCAGTAGATGTCTTTGTTCAATATATGACTATCCAGTAGATGCTTGTCCAGTTAGTGTCCATCCAGTAGCTGTTTGTCCGGTAGATGTCCATCCGGTTGGTGTCCATTCAGTAGGTGTTTATCCGGTTGATGTCCATCCGGTAGGTGTCCATCCAGTTGGTGTCCATCCGGTAGGTGTCCATCCGATTGATGTCCATCCGGTAGATGTCTATCCAGTTGGTGTCCATCCGGTAGGTGTCCATCCGGTTGATGTCCATCCGGTAGATGTCTATCCAGTTGGTGTCCATCCGGTAGGTGTCTGTCCAGTTGATGTCCATCCGGTAGATGTCTGTCACCCGGTTGATGTCTATCCAGTAGGTCTTTGTATCCAGTTGATGTCCATCATCCGGTAGGTCTTTGTCACGCGGTAGGTGTTTGTCACCAGTTGATGTCCATCATCCGGTAGGTCTTTGTTACCCGGTAGTTCTTTGTCACCAGTTGATATCCATCATCCGGTAGGTCTTTGTTACCCGGTAGGTGTTTGTCACCCGGTAAGTCTTTGTCCAGTTGATGTTTGTCACCACCAAAACTTAGAAATGTTTTCCCAACACACTCCAATACAATACAAATGTATGGAGGCTTTCTTGAAGTTTATAGACTTGTTTCTTATCTTCAAAATGCTCCAAAGCATCCATATTTATAGTGTAGGAGGCCCCCAAGGCTCCTACTAGCCGTTGCTACACTTAAGGCTTGAATCACTCCTCGATCGCCTCGGACATCGCCTCGGACGATCTTCATTGCCGCGCCCCAACGGTCACCATAATGCACGCATCGCCTTAGGCGATGTCCCGATCGCCTCAGGCGATCAATACCACAAATCAATGCCGTAGCCTCGGTTGCTCAAAATCTTTCATCGCCTCAGGCGAAGCTTCCATCGCCTCAGGCGATCAAGCCATCACCTCGGGCGAACTCCCCCTGCGCGCGAGCCTCGCCGTCGCCTCTGTCGAAGTGCGTGGCGATGCCTTCCTGGCTGCCATCGCCTGGGGCGGTGGTCACCATCGCCTGGGGTGATCTGCCCTAAGCCTTGCACAATTGATTTTCTCCAATCAATCCACTTTTTAACCAATAAACTTGTACACTAAGTAGACACATTAGTATAACAAACACAAGTTTTGTTGATCATCAAAACTCATAAATAATCAGGAGATAAATTAAGCATTAAACTCAACCATGCGTTTAAGGCTCAACAATCTCCCCCTTTTTGATGATCACAAAACTTGATAAACTTGAATATGTAATATGCATGATATGTGAGTAAACATGACTCCCCCTTAACAATTGCATAGCACATACAAGATTACCAAGTAAAGCATAAAAAGCTCTCCCCCTCAAATCATGCATAACTCTCCCCCTCAAACCATGCATACAAAATCTCTCCCCCTCAAACTATGCATGTATTAAGTTTCAAGTTTATCACAAAATTCTCCCCCTTTTTGTGATAATCAAAAAACATAAAATTCAAATAATCATAGCATAAATATATGTTGACATATAGCCATATTTTAACAATTTACCCATGTTCCCCATCAAGCATGTAATAGCCATAACAAGCATATGCTTAGATCATTGAGAGGAATTAAAACATGTGTTTAAGGCAATCAACAATGAATTCTAAATGTGCAAAATGTGCATATGTTCTACCAAGATTTCATGCACTCATGCCCACTAGACATTAAAATTCTCAAAGCATCATTTGATAAAATTTTAAAGGTCATGATAGCATTATATCAAAGATTGAGCATCCAACCACTTATAGCATGCTTAATCACATAATTTCATATTTTCACATAGCATTATTCAAATTTGAACTCAAGGCATATCAAGATACTTACTATAAAGAGATAAGCATAAATCATGCATAAAAACAAATTATATGTGCACATGCTAAGGGGAAATGCTTTTTACTATCAATGAATATTGAGCTTCATTATTTATTGGTCACAATTAATTTGTACCAATAAAATTTTGAATTGCTCTTTTAAAATGCACAAAATAATTTTACCTTCGATGACAAGAGTGCATTCTCGTCATTGGTCCTATACCTCGTGCTTCCTCTATGGTAGTGCATGAGATGGTTTCCTCCCTTGAGGTGCTAGTCCCTTCATCATCCATCTCTTTGTTGTCCCTACAAAACAAATTAACAATAGGAGGATCTTTGGTACCCATTTGATTTTCGGGTCCTTGTGGGTTAGCTTTCATCAATGCCTTTGGAATCCATTTCCACCTTTTGTTAGGTTGGTATTGGATTTTAGCAAACCTACATTTATTTTAAGTATGGCCATCTTTGCAACAATAAGTGCAAGTAGGAGAATTATGCTTAGCTTTAGCCAACAAGCTTGAAAAAGTTTTAATTTTGCTTGAGAAGCCTAGTCCGGCTTTATCGAAGCTACAATGTTGCAAGCCAAGCAACTCATTCATATTTAAACTACTATCACTAAACTTGGCAAAAGATGTCTTTAAATCATGCACTTGATTTTTCAAAGTAATATTTTCTTCTTCCTTCTTAGCCAAGTCTAGCTTAAGCAATTTATTGCTCTTCTTGGTTCTACCAAACAATCAATGAGTTCATTATAAGCATCTAATAAATCATAATATGATGGTACCTCATCGTCGCTTTCATATTCTTCGTCATTTGTGTCATCTTTGGCCATGAGACAAAGATTTGTTCATTCTTCATCGGAGTCACTATCACTCCATGTGGCTATAAGAGCTTTCTTCTTCCCTTTGTCCTAATTCTTCTTCCTAGGACATTTATTAGCATAATGACCTTTATCTTGACAATTATAACAAGTTACCTCTTGTTTTGAATCATGTTTGGTAGCACCGGAGGCCTTTGGCTTGTTATGTTTGTTGAAGAATTTCTTGAACTTTCTAGTGAACAAGATCATCTCCTCCTCCTCCTCATCATCATCATCTTCATAATCGGAATGATCTTTCCTCCCGACCAAGGCGATCCCTTTTCTTATGGATCTATCATCCTCCGTTAATCCTTTCCTTGTTGACATTTCAAGCTCATGGGTCACCAAAGTACCATGAAGTTCATAAATGTCATAAGATGCACTTTCTCCTTTGTTAGATTCAATGATGGCCGTCCTCTTTGCATCCCATTCCTTTGGCAAGGCTCTTAGTGCTCTTCTCCATATCTGCTTTGGAGGGTACTTCTCTCCAAGTTGGGCAAGCTCGTTTATGATTTGGGTGAGCCTTCTAAACATCGAGTCAACCTCTTCTCCGGACTCCATCTCAAATGTCTCATATTTGAGTTGTAGTAGATCTATCTTTGTCTCCTTCACTTGATTTGTGCCCTCATGACAAATTTGCAATTTGTCCCATATTTCCTTTGCAGTTGAGCACATCGAGATCCGGTTGTACTCCTTCTTATCTAAAGCACAATATAAAATATTAATAGCTTTAGCATTTTGCGAAATTAAAATCATATCCGCTCTTGTAAAATCGTCCATTTCTTTGGGAATACTTATTCCTCCAACTTCCTTTAAAGGAATGTGTGGACCTTTCACAATGATCTTCCATAGGTCGTAATCTATGGATTGGATGTAGAGAAAAATTCTATTTTTCCAATATCCGTAGTTATCACCCGTGAAGAGCGGAGGGCGATTTGTCGAATGACCTTGAGCAAACTCATTTGCTAGATTAGCCATATAAAAATTGATTTAAAAACAAAAATCAAATGTCTCTGATACCACTTGTTGGAACCGAAGAGGGGGGGGGGGGGGGTTGTGAATGAGGTTCATTGGCTACTTTAGCTTTTTAAAATGAGTTTGCAAAAATAATGAGTTTGCGCTGCGGAAGACTTCAAGTCAATCGATAAATAAATAAAATGAAGAAGTAAATAAATGTCTAATATAAATAAAGCGGTAAATGACACCAATATTTGTTATAAAAGTTCGGCGATGAATCGCCTACGTCTCCTCTTTCCGGCTAAATGACTTCCAACCGAGGTTCCACTAGAACGAAAAAGATCTTGGCCTTAAGGGCTCCAAGTTAGCCCCTACACACTCTTCCCGAGTACAAAAAGCTCTTTACGAGCACAACACTCTTCACGAGTCGTCTTGGCCTTAAGGGCTCCAAGGTAGCCACTACACACTCTTCCCGAGTACAAAAAGCTCTTTACGAGCACAACACTCTTCACGAGTCTTCTTGGCCTTAAAGGCTCCAAGGTAGCCACACAAAACTCTTCCCGAGTTACCCACTCTCTTCACGAGTCTTCTTGGCCTTAAGGGTTCCAAGGATAGTCACAACACTTGCACCAACTTTACTTGTTGATGGCTTTTACAATTTCCAACTTGCGTCAGGTTGGAGGACCTTACAATAAATCAACAACACCTTCACAGTATAACAATATGAAGAACACACGACTATCACACAAGAAATGATCACAAACTCCAATACAACACAAATGTATGGAGTTTGCAATGCTAGATGAAAATTGAAGCAAAGCTTTCTTGAAGTTTATAGACTTGTTTCTTATCTTCAAAATGCTCCAAAGCATCCATATTTATAGTGTAGGAGGCCCCCAAGGCTCCTACTAGCCGTTGCTACACTTAAGGCTTGAATCACTCCTCGATCGCCTCGGACATCGCCTCGGGCGATCTTCATCGCCGCGCCCCAACGGTCACCATAATGCACGCATCGCTTTAGGCGATGTCCCGATCGCCTCAGGTGATCAATACCACAAATCAATGCCGTAGCCTCGGTTGCTCAAAATCTTTCATCGCCTCAGGCGAAGCATCCATCACCTCGGGCAAACTCCCCCTACGCGCGAGCCTCGCCGTTGCCTCTGTCGATGTGCGTGGCAATGCCTTCCTGGCTGCCATCACCTGGGGCGATGGTCACCATCGCCTGGGGCGATCTGCCCTAAGCCTTGCACAATTGATTTTCTCCAATCAATCAACTTTTTAACCAATAAACCTGTACACTAAGTAGACACATTAGTATAACAAACACAAGTTTTGTTGATCATCAAAACTCATCAATAATCCGGAGATAAATTAAGCATTAAACTCAACCATGCGTTTAAGGCTCAACACTTTTAAAATATCATGTTGGGGATATTTTATACATCATATTGATTAATGGGGTACATGTTTTAATTTAACCCCACTATACCGCACTACCCCCACTCCTCCCATCACTCTTTACCAAACAACTCTCCCAACCCTATCCCCAATACCCCTAACCCGATTTTGGAGCAAATTGCAAAATTCTTATTTGTGGGATTCTTGGTAGGATTTGAAGTTCATAGAGGTAGGGATTCCTCGTTGTTTTTATGAGGTTTTATTTTGAAATGGGTTGGTATTTGGGATTTAAAAAATGGTTTAATTTTGGGTTTGTGTTGGTTGGGTGTTGGATTTTTGGTGGTATTAAGGTGTTTATTGAAGGTTTATAGTATTTTGATGTTGTGGGTTTGTGGTTATTTGAGTTGGTGTGGATTGGGGAAGAAATGTGGTGTAAAAATGGTGATTTTCGTGTTACAGGTAGCGGCGATCGATCGCGCGCAAGCAGTGCGCGGCAGAAGCACTTGGCGATCGATCGCCAAGTTTGGGCGATCGATCGGTGGGCCTCACGATCGATCGCGCCAAATGTGACGATCGATCGCCGAAGGCAGGAAAATGTTGGCTCGGGCAGTGTGATCCCGCGATCGATCGGGGCTATGTGGCGATCGATCGCGAGTCACCAAAAATTGATGTTTTTGTTATTTTTTTGGGATTTTTGGTATTGGACTATTATTGGCTTTTGATATTGGTTTGTGTGAATGTGTAGAACCATCCCAGGTGGCAACACAGCCAAGGAGATAAAGTCCTTCGACATCTCCATTTTGGAACTAAGGTACGTAGTGAGACGTACGGGCATCGAACGGTAAAACATATTTTACGCATTGAATTGGTTATGCATTATGGTTGCATACATGGATTTAATTATGCATTATGGTTGCATACATGGTCTTGGTTATGTCTCATGGTTGCATACATGGGTTGGATATGCATTATGGTTGCATGTGTATATTGGATGCATTGGTGCATGTAATTGTGAGTCGAGGTTATATTCCAGTGATGAAGAATACTTGCCACCTTTATGATAGAATACTTGCCGCTGTCATATTATAGCGATGAAGAATATTTGCCGCAAATATGTCGAAGCGAAAGATAATTCCGCTGTCATATTAATATTTCGAGGGATATTATGCCGCTAATATGTCGAAGCAAGGGGTATTAATGCCGCTGTCATGTAAACGCGAGGGGTATTATGCCACTGATATAATAAGACTGGAAATGGCCATTGCTATACATGGAATGGATGTATGTCATGACATACATTATTGGTATTATAATCTATTGATTATGATTGTGGTACATGGACAACGAAAGGGAGCATTTAAATGTATTAAATACAGGAAGTGATTCGTATTACGGTTTATGCATTTCTACATTACAATCATATTATTGTGAATATGTTTTGCTACATGCTCATGGTTTTGGGGTTGTTCCTGTAGGTACATTTTGGGCGGAAGGGCTAAGCGGGTTGATGCGCTTAGCTTGTGAGGAGTGCTTTTGATATAGCAGACGTGATTCTTTTGTATAATCTCTACTCTAGGAGTAGTGTAAAGCTATACGATTAACATTCAATTGGTTGGGATGTAATTAATCCTTTTGGAATTTTATTTTGGCACTGTAATCTTAACAAGGCATCAACACGAACTTTATACTCTGATAGATGTATGTTAACTCTACTTACGCCTTTAATCCGCATTTAAGGAACTATGGTCCTTACATTAGTGGTATCAGAACAGTGGTTAGAGAACCCGGGAATGAGTGAAGGGTAGCCTTAGCAACAGATTGGCTAGGTGTTTATATTTGAGCATGTCTATGCATGTGGTGCATATTGGTGTATATAATTGTTATACTAACATGCTTATTGTCATTCATGTTATCTAACTGTGTAGCATATGTATTATTTTTGAATTGTTGTTAACCCTTGTATTACAGCATGGCGGCCATGAATTTGGGGAACCTCAATGAGGAGGTAGGCGATGTAGGAAGTGTGAATGCAGTATTGCTCAGACGAATCCTTTACCGCCACCTGTTGTGGGCGTGGAACTGATAGCATAGTTGTTATTGCCTGGGGAGCTAAGTCTGATACAATTTCTGACTTTCCATCCACCCAGATTTGAGGGGACAGAGACAGGGGAGGAAGCTGAGGAATGGCTAGAAAGAATTGAGCAGATATTTGTGTCTGCACCTTGCGCTATGACTGCATGGTTGAGACTGGCAGAGTTCCAACTAGCAAAGAAGTCTTACATGTGGTGGAAGACGACAGTGATGGAGTTGAGGGCTCAGGGCATGTTGATAGACTGGACTCTCTTCAGGACCCGGTTTCTGAACCGGTACTTTTCTGCTGCTGCTAGGCAGATGAAAGAGGATGAGTTCACCAATCTGAAGCAAGGAAGCATGACTGTATCGGACTATGCCATGCATTATTCTTCACTTTTGAGGTATGTCCCTCATATCGCTACAAATGGGCATGCTAAAATGAGGCATTTCTTGAAGGGATTGCGACCGGAACTGTTTGACCGAGTTATTTCCAACAACCCCACGTCTTTTGATGATGCTCTTACTAGAGCAAAACTGGCAGAGATAGGAGTGAGTGCTTATACTGATGTTGTGCCCCCACAAGTTCCATCGCAAAGATCTTCATCAGATAATCTAAGGCCCCGGGGAGGATCTTTTAAATCACGTGGGACTTCTTTCTCTTCCCGATTTAGTGGGAAGCAGCTGGATAGCCGGAAGCAAGGGGATCGGAGGGGTGGTACATCCACCTTTGGAGGACCAACTCAAGCAAGTAGAGTTGGGGAAGTAAAGTGTCACTTCTACGGAGGGCCGCATTTGATGAACGATTGTTCTGCATGCTATAGATGTGGCAAGCCGGGCCAAATTGCTCGGCGTTGTCCCAATCGTGAAGGACAATTGGACCTTAGAGAAGGCAGAGGGAGGTTTTCTAGCGGGACAGTGCAGCAAAGGCAACCGATGTGCCTCGACAGATGGGAGGTCAGGCGATGGGGCCACCTCAAGGACAGGTTTATGCACTGACTGGGGAGCATGCCGATGCAGCTCCAGAGGAGGTGATAACTAAGTCACATAATCCTCCTACCCCCTCCACGCACTGGCGCTCCGGTCGCGAACTGGCAAACTGGGTGCGCGTGCGTCGCATTAAGACGACTTAAGAATTTCTAGTTCGCGCACTAAGATTTTATAATTCGCGCACTAAGATTTTATAATTCGCGCACTAAGAATTCATAATTCATGCATTAAGATTTACTAAGTCGCGCACTAAGTTACTAAGTCTTGTTAATTCTCCTTAATTCTCCGATTTTTTTTTTTTTTTTTGTAATTATAAAAAATAATTTTCCGATTTTGGGTTTAGATGAATTTTTATGGTTTCTAGGTATTTCGGGTTGGTAAGAAAATTATATCATATGGTAAATAGATAGATAAAGAATCATGAAAATGCATAATAACATATGAAAGATTAAAATATGTGATAAAAGAAAGTCTGATAAATCTGTGATTTTGTAACATTTTTGCGGAGTAAATAATAAAAATTTTAATATCTTAATTTTTTGCATGAAAATTAATAAAATGAACTTTATAAATAAAACTTTTATTTTTATTGAGTTAATTTAAATGCTTTTATTAATCATTTCATAAGGTAATAATATAAGTCTCCGAAAATATTATGAGCCATTTTTAATAAATTCACACTATTACCAAACATGTTGAAATAAATATGAACAATTTGGTTTCATTTTTCAAATTTGTTAATTTATATCTTAAAATAAAACAAAGCTTTAATACTTCATTTCTTTTTTTTAAATATATTTTTTCGGAGAATCCTTACTAGACGAACGATCAAATACAAGATTCAAATTACGTTGTATCACGAACGATAACATTTTGCAAAGCTGCAAATGTTAGATCCTTCAATAAAAGAGGATTTTAATGCTTTTAAAGAATGGTAAAGCTGCAAACACCAAAGTTGAGAACTTCATATTGTAAATTTGTAAATAATATAATAATGATGTGAGTTTGTTAATATGATGTATATTATGTATGTTTAACTTCATTTCATCAGTGGTATGCATATATGTTTATTTATGTATTAAATTTTAATAGGCGCACCCACACTCAATTTTTTTGAAAATTGACGCACTCGCGCATCCGCATCAGCTCGCGCACCAGACTTATGTGATCTAGGTTGATAGCTGGTACATGCCTTTTATTTACATATTCCGCCTTTATTTTGATAGACACAGGTGCTTCACACTCCTTTGTGTCTGCGGACTTTGTGGAGAGACATCATATGTGCACGTCTCCGTTACCCAAGCATCTTTTGGTCTCGACACCCACTAGAAGAAATGTTGTTGCTGATCGACTGCCTCATTTATTTTGAGGGCAATGAGTTGAAGGCAGATTTGATTGTGTTGGGTATGTCAAATTTCGATTGCATTGTAGGCATCGACATGCTGAACATATATCAGGCGGTAGTGGATTGTCGGCAGAGGACAGTTCGGTTCAGATCTGATATGGGGATTCAGTGGACTTTCTATGGGAACGGTTCTCGTGCGAAGATTCCATTGATATCGACGGTCAAAATGTCCCGATTATTGGAACGTGGACACACGGGCTATCTTATTTATGCCGTGGATGTGGCAGATAAGAATAAAGAGTTGAGGGTTGAGGATGTACCGGTGGTAGCAGAATTTGCTGATGTATTTCCGGAAGAAATCCCAGGGTTTCCGCCAACTAGATAAGTCGAGTTTGGGATTGAGAATTGCTACCAGGAACGTCCGCTATTTCTCGTGACCCTTATAGGATGGCACCGACGGAGTTAAGGGAGTTGAAGGAGCAGTTACAGGAACTCCTTGACAAAGGTTATATACACCCTAGCGTATCGCCTTGGGGCGCACCGGTTCTATTTGTTAAGAAGAAGGATGGTTCGATGCGTTTATGCATCAATTACCGGCAACTGAATAAGGCAACAGTGAAGAACAAATATCCTCTACCAAGGATTGATGACTTATTTGATCAGTTGCAGGGTACGAAGCTGTATAACAAGATTGATTTGAGGTAAGGATACCATCAGATACGGGTCAGGGAGGAGGATGTTCAGAAGACAGCATTCCGGTCTCGATATGGACACTACGAGTTCTTGGGTATGCCGTTCGGTGTGACGAACGACCCGACTATTTTCATGAATCTGATGAACCGGGTGTTCCAACCATATCTTGACGTGTTCGTCATAGTATTTATTGACGACATACTCATCTACTCTCGGAGCAAGGAGGAGCACGTGAGACACCTACGGACAGTGCTCCAGATCCTCAGAGATAATCAGTTGTTTGCTAAGCTCAGCAAGTGCGAATTTTGGTTGAGCAGTGTAGTTTTTTTGGGGCATGTTATTTCTAGCAGTGGGATATCAGTGGATCCCAGGAAAGTGGAGGCAGTTATGGAGTGGTCTGCACCCACTTCTGTACCCGAGATACGGAACTTTCTTGGTTTCGCAGGACATTATCGACGCTTCGTCGAAGGATTTTTAAGATTGCTAAGCCATTGACTCAGTTGACTCAAAAGGGAGTACTATTCTATTGGTCTGAGGCTTGTGAGCAGAGCTTCCAAGAGTTGAAGCACCAGTTGAAGACAACGCCTGTATTAGTGATCCCTACGGAGAACAAGAGGTTTGTTCTATATACTGATGCATCACTACTGGGCTTGGGATGTGTACTGATGCAAGATAAGCATGTAGTAGCTTATGCATCGAGGCAATTGAAGCCGCATGATGCTAGATATCCAGTCCATGACTTGGAGTTGGCAGCTATTATTTTTTTGCCTTGAAGATTTGGCGGCATTACTTATATGGTACGTCGTTTACCATTTATACGGATCACAAGAGCCTGAAGTTCTTGTTTACTCAGGCGGAGTTGAATATGCGACAGAGGAGATGGATGGATTTACTCAAGGATTACGACTGTGAAATAGAGTACCATCCTGGGAAGGCGAACTTGACGGCGGACGCCTTGAGTCGAAAGGTAAAGAGTACTGCTGAGGAGACCATGCAGCTATCGGCTATGATGACTTCTTACTGCCATCTGGGCTATGATTTTGATGTGGATACATCACCGGTACGGATATCGACTTTATTAGCAGAGCCGGACATTTATGAGAATATCCGGAGGTCTCAGAAGGCAGATGAGGAGATTCAGAGATGGTCATCGTTGGTACTTCTTGGACAGCCATCGAAGTTCAGAGTGGATGAGGATGGTTCTTTGAGGTTCAGTAACCGTTGGGTAGTTCCAAGTACGCCGGAGTTGCGTAGAGGGATCTTGAAACGAGCTCACAGAAGCCGATTTAGTATCCACCCAGGAGGGAGAAAAATGTATAAGGATCTATATGATCAATTTTGGTGGAAACGGATGAAGCGTGATGCTGTTACTTTTGTCAAGAGGTGTTTAATCTGTCAGCAGGTTAAGGCAGAGAGGCAGAGACCTTGTGGCGAGCTAAGGAGCTTAGAGATACCGGAATAAAAGTGGGAACACTTATCTATGGACTTTGTGACCCACTTGCCGAGGACTACTTCTGGTTGTGATGCCATTTGGGTGATCGAGGACAGGCTGACGAAGGTAGCTCACTTTATTCCAGACAGTATGACGTACACATACTTGAGGATGGCCCAGTTGTATGTCTGGGATATAGTGAGACTACACGGGATTCCAGTGTCTATTGTATCTGACAGAGATCCGCGGTTTACATCTCATTTTTGGGGAGGTCTTCAGTCAGCTTTGGGTACTGAGGTGAGGTTGAGCACAACATATCATCCCCAGACGGACGGTCAAACCGAGCGTACTATACAGACGCTCGAGGACATGCTACGGGCTTGTGTATTAGAGTTTGAGGCTTCGTGGCGAGATTCATTGGCCTTGGTAGAGTTCTCTTACAACAATAGCTATCAGACGAGTATTCAAATGGCTCCGTTTGAGGCTCTCTATGGTCCGCGTTGTAGGTCGCCATTATACTGGGATGATTTAACCAGTAAAGCAGTAGGAGGACCCCGATTGATTCGGGAGATGGAGGATAAGATAAAGGTTATCCGACAGAAGATGAAGGCAGCCCAGGACAGGCAGGCAGCCTATGCAAATAAACAACGGAGATAATTGGAATTCCAATTGGGAGACAAAGTCTTTTTAAAGATCTCACCTTTCAGAGGTGTCGTGCGGTTTGGTATGCACGGGAAATTATCTCCGAGGTATGTTGGACCGTTTGAGATCTTACAGCGTATTGGTACCTTGGCTTACCGTTTGGCTTTGCCACCGTCACTGTCGGGTATTCATGACGTGTTCCATGTATCTATGTTGCGGAAGTATGAGCCGAATCCGTCACATGTGTTGCAGCCTTCTGAGGTGCAGTTAGATTCTGATGTGTCCTAGGTGGAACGGCCAGTCAGGATTCTGGATAGAGCTGATCGCAGACTTCGGAACAAGGTGATACCGATGGTCAAGGTTCAGCGGGGTCGCAGGGGTGTCGAGGAGGTCACGTGGAGACGGAGCGGCATATGGTGCAGCACTACCCAGAACTACTTTCTGGTATGTGATTTATGTTTAGTTTCGGATTGGTAAGTGCATGCGATTTCGCGGGCGAAATCTTATAAGTAGGGGAGTATTGTGATATCCCCGAAATAAATATATGCATTTGGGCATTAATTATGTTTATGTGATTATTTATGGTGTTAATTAATTTAGTGTAGAATTAATTAATATGGGAAATGCTTAGTCACATGGTGGGCGTGACCTGGTAACGCATTTCGGGGTGCTTGTTATGCATGTTTGGAAATTGGGTGTTAACATGGTTTAATTGTGATGGTTAGTGATTTTTGGTAAAACATGTATTTAATTGAGGTTTTGGTGCATTTCTGGAAAATGCTTTTAAATATCATGTTTGAGATATTTTATACATCATATTGATTAATGGAGTACATGTTTTAATTTAACCCCACTATACCCCACTACCCCCCACTCCTCCCATCACTCTTTACCAAACAACTCTCCCAACCCTATCCCCAAAACCTCTAACCCGATTTTGGTGCAAAGGATGAGAGGAAACCTTTGCAAAATTCTTATTTGTGGGATTTTTGGTAGGATTTGAAGTCCATAAGAGGTATGGATTCCTCGTTGTTTTTATGAGGTCTTATTTTGAAATGGGTTGGTATTTGGGATTTAAAATTGTTTGATTTTGGGTTTGTGTTGGTTGGGTGTTGATTTTTGGTGGTATTAAGGTGTTTATTGAAGGTTTATAGTGTTTTGATGTTGTGGGTTTGTGGTTAATTGAGTTGGTGTGGATTGGGGAAGAAATGTGGTGTAAAAATGGTGATTTTCGAGTTACCACTTGGAGATGAGGTGGAACACAACATCACCGCTTTGGATACCACACCCGAGAAACAAGGTAATGTTTCATTTGTGTCATTGCCTATTCTTAACAGTAGGCCTCTTCCTTCCGTATCGCAGGCACCCACTGTTGAACTGAAGCCATTACCAAGCCACCTAAAGTATGTGTTCCTTGGAGAAGGAAACACACTACCGGTAATAATCTCAAGCAAGTTGGGAGATGGCCAAGAGAATGAGCTCATTCAAGTGCTAGAGGAGCACAAGCCTGCCATAGAATGGACCATCGCTGACATTAAAGGAATAAGCCCTCTACATGCATGCATAGGATTCTACTTGATGAAGGAGCCAAACCTACACGTCAACCGCAAAGAAACTCAATCCACCGATGATGGAAGTCGTGAAAGAAGAGATCCTAAAGCTTCTTGCAGTTGGAATGATATACCCCATTTCTGATAGCCAGTGGGTCAGTTCTGTCCAAGTAGTTCCAAAGAAGACTGGCATCACAGTGGTGAGGAACAAAGACAATGAATTAGTCACCACCCGCATTCAAAATGGATGGAGAGTTGGCATTGACTACCGTAAGTTGAACACCGTGACCCGCAAGGACCACTTTCCATTGCCCTTCATTGATCAAATGCTTGAAAGGTTAGCATGTCATTCTTATTATTATTTTCTTGATGGATATTCTAGTTATTTTTAGATTGCAATTTCTCCGGAATATCAAGAAAAGACAACATTCACATGCCCCTTTGGAACTTTCGCTTATAGGCACATGCCTTCGGACTTTGCAACGCACCGGCCACTTTTCAATCGTGTATGGTTAATATATTTTCTGAGTACACTAAGCATATTAGAGGTATTCATGAATGATTTTATGATTTATGGTGACTCATTCAATGCTGGTCTAACTAACCTTACCCTTGTCCTAAAGCGTTGCATAGAAACAAACCTTGTGCTAAATTCAGAAAAATGCCACTTTATAGTAGAAAAATGTACTGTTTTGGGTCATGTGGTCTCATCAAAAGGTATGGAGGTAGATAAAGCTAAATTGACATTATTCAATCTCTACCTTATCCTATTTGTTGGCCATGCAGGTTTCTATAGGAGATATATCAAGGACTTCGCCAAGATCACATCACCATTGTGCAAATTTTTGCAAAAGGAAGTGGCATTTGAGTTTGATGAGGCGTGCAAGACTGCATTTGACACATTGAAGGCATCCTTGACATCCACACCAATTATTCAGCCACATGACTGAAGTAAGCCATTTGAGATCATGTGTGATGCAAGCGACTATGCATTAGGCGCCGTATTGGTCCAAAAGATTGGAAAGATTTCTCCTGCGATCTACTATGCCTCCATGACCTTGAATGATGCCAACGAAACTATTCTACTACTGAAAAAGAGCTACTATTTGTTTTGTTTTCTTTAGAAAAATTTCGCTCTTATTTGCTTGGTACTAAAGTTATTGTTTATTCTGACCATGGAGCTCTTCTCTACTTGATGACGAAGAAGGAGGAAAAGCCATGGCTAATTAGATGGATCTTGCTCTTGAGTGAATTCGATGTTGAAAGTAAAGACAAGCGAGGAACGGAGAATAAAGTGGCGGATCACCGTCGCCTAATTCATGTGAATGAAACACCGTGTTTCAAAGAAGAATTCTCGGATGAGCGACTCTTTGCCATGCACAACATTTTACCATGGTATGCAAACATTGCTAATTTTTTGGCCACTAATACTTTTCCTAATGGATCAAATAGGACTCAAAAAGAAAAATTCGAAGCGACGCCAAGTACTATGTTTGGGATGATCCATACTTATGCAAACATTGTGCGGATCAAGTTATTCGCATTGCATTTCGGGCAATGAGGTATCCTCCATACTCCATTTTTGTTATTCACATGAGGTTGGCGGCCACTTTGGAGCCAAACGAACTGCACAGAAGGTATTTGTTAGTTTCGGATCTTATCGATGAGATTTTAAAGATGACAAAACATATCAGACCGGATCGAGTGAAATCAGACTGACCAGAACGATCGCCCAAAACAGATCAAGCTGATAAGATGACAAAGCATATCAGACCGGATCGAGGGTAATCAGACTGACCAGATCAATAGCTCAAAACAGAACAAGCTGATAAGGCATATTATATATCAGACCGGATCGATGGATTTCAGACTGACTAGATCGATGCTTCAGATCGATCTCAATCTTTATCAGATCAGAGCAGTCAAGGATACATAAAGAATGGCTCCTCAGTCCGAATCATTAACGGCTATTTATTGTAGCATTTAATGTTGTAATTAATGCTACAAAGGACCAAAGACTGAAGATTGCCATAAAAGGTAAGAAGACAAAGAGTAGCTTACCTGACAGTCGCCGAAAGTATGAACCAGAACGGCAAGTATCCTGAAGAAGAAGACTGAAGCCTACTCAGAGTTTAAGCAGAGTCTAAGTTGCACTTTAAGGGAAATAATGTCGTTGGTACATTCAACTATAAAAGGATGCAACAAAGGGAATACAAGACTTGCCAAAAACTCTTGCTGAGACTCTCGCTGATCAATTAAAAGACACACAAGAAAGCAAAAACAGCACAAGCTTACAAGCTCAGAAGCTCTCGAGCTGAAATCATTCTTAAGCACGTTTACCTTGTAACATTTGATCATTTAGGATCACTGTGCGCATTTTGTGTATTCTGTATTGAAAATCAGAAAGTGAGAAACATATTGTAACTGTCAGACAGAGTGTGTCTGAGCAGATTGAGTGACTAGGAGTTTCAGATTGGTAGTGAGGGAAATCCAGTCTGAATCGGGTTTGTACAACAGGATTGTATACATCAAAGTCTTCTATTATAAACCTTCCTTAATTGGAAGAAGGGGAGACGTAGAAGGATTACACCACCTTCGAACTTCCAGAAACATATCCTGTGTATCTTATTTCTGCACTTGTTCTTTCATACTAGCCATCGAGCCGTTCTTACATATACAAGAACAGACCGTTCCGCACTTATACTTTCAGTGGTCTGTTCTGTACAAGAATTGATTAAGAAACAGATTTCTTTCACTAATCTGAAAGAAATCACAAAGGATTAATTTTTAGAAGGAGTGTTCATTCACCCCCCCCCCCCCCCCTCTAAACACTCCGGACCGATCCTAACAAGTGGTATCAGAGCAGGTCATCTTAATCAGCACAAAATCACTCGAGCTAATGGCATCATTCAACAAAATCCCTATGTTCTCAAAAGAAGACTATGATGACTGGAGAATCAGAATGCAAGCTCATCTGGCAGCTCAGGATGACGATATGTGGTTCGTCATCACTGATGGACCAATGAAGATTCTAAAAATAAATACAGCAGTCGCCATTACTGGTGGAGAACCACAAATGGTAGAAAAGGACAGATCCCTCTGGACGAATGAGGAAAGAAAGAAAGCAAATCTCGATAATGTGGCCAAAGACATCTTGTTCAAGACATTGGACAAGAACATGTTCAGCAAAATCAAAATGTTCTCTACTGCCAAAGAAATTTGGGAGAAGATAGCACAGCTATGTGAAGGCAACGACCAGACCAAAGAAAACAAGCTGACTGTTGCTCTTCAAAGATTTGAGAGCATAAAGATGAAAAGTGGAGAAACTCTAAATGAGTTTGATGAAAGAGTCACTGGCATCATAAATGAACTGAATGGTCTGGGGAAGGAATATTCTAACAGAGAGATCGCTCTGAAAGTTATGAGAGCTCTGCCAAAGGAATGGGATGTTAAGACCATTGCCATGAGGGAATCAAAAGATTTTAACAAGGTTGAACTTCATAGATCTTAAGGCCTATGAGTTTGAACTGATAAGCAGATGTGAAGCAGAGCCATTCATCTCTCAACTAAACAAGGCCCTGGCAGCCATTCCAGACCAGACCGTCTCAACATCAGACCGATCCGTTGAACAGATAAGTAATGATGCATGTCATTATTTATCAAGAAATTCGGTAAATTCATGTCTAAGAATAAGAGGAACTTCAAACCCTCTCATCATTATAAATCAAGAAAGATGATACTGTTAACGATCAGGCTTGCTACAATTGTGGTAAGACCGGACATTTTATTGCAGATTGCACCAGACCGAAGAAAGAAGAACGAAAAGAGAAGCATCATGATGATAGGAAGAAGAAGCACTACAAAGACTGCAAGAATCATGGAAAATCCCAAAAAGTCCTAGTAGCTGAAGAGGGAAACAGCAAATGGGCTCAGACAGACTCAGACTCGGAAAGCTCTGAATATTCTTCCAGCAAAAGCGAAGAAGATATTCAATGTCTTATGGCAGACGAAGAGATGATTCAGACAGACGAGGTATATGATCTTGACTCAAATGAATTTACACGAGAAGAGCTCATGTCCGCACTGCAAGACATGGCTAATGATTATAGGATCTTAGCTGAATCATTTGAGAAGAATAAAGCTAAAGTCAGTGATCAAATGGATGAGCACAACAAACCAAGCTGCTCTGAGCAGGGTGAGTGCAACAATCTCCAGATCGAGCTGAATAAGCTGAAAATCTCTTATGATCAGCTCCATGAAGAAAATAAGAGAATTAGCACACAAAATGCTAAGCTCTCTCATATATTCAAAACATGGACAAAATCCAGAACATCCTTGGAAGAATTACAAGAGGTTCAAAGAAACGTCGGTGATTTCACCAGCATAGGCTTTGACACCAAAGAATGCACCAAAGATGAATCTGAGCTGTTGCTGGTAAAGAACCAAGTCAAACAAATGACATTTGTTAAATCCAGCACTGTATATGAGACTGAAGAACCTAAGATTCAAACATGTGTCTCTTACGTGAATCAAAATCTGAGAAAAGGAATTGGTTATGTTGACCAAGCCAAAGAAAAGGCACCAGCAAGATTTGCGTCTATCAGACCAAATCCAAAGGTGCAAGATCGAAGGCAAGGAAGATAATACAATTACTATAATTCAAAACCGATTCAACGAAGATATAGACTACCAAATGAGAATCAAAGGTTTTCACAGCTCACACATTATCACACACAACATCAAAACAGACCAGCACACAGCACACCTTACATACACAAGCCATTGAAGCTGATACAGGTGTGGGTTCCCAAAGGGCTAATCCGTTCTGGACCCAAATAGGATTGGGTACCAACAATAATTATATTTGATGACAGGTACCGAAGAAGCTCGCATCAGACTGGTATTTGGACAGTGGGTGTTCCCGTCATATGACTGGAAACATCGAGCTGCTGTCTGAAGTCACAGAATGTACTGGACCCAAGATCATCTTCGGAGATAACTCAAAGGGTAAGACCGTGGGCAAGGGTAAGATTGTCCATGGTAACATTATTATCAATGATGTGCTGTTAGTTGAAAATCTGTGCTATAATCTGATCAGTATAAGTCAACTCTGTGATAATGGTTATGCTGTAGAATTTCATAAACACACTTGCACTGTTAAATCATCAGACGGTATAACCATGCTCGTAGGAATCAGGAATGGAAATACATATAAGATTAACTGGAATCATGTTCAACCTGATAATCCTACTTGCTTCATCGCTAACAATGATAATAAACATTGGGTGTGGCATAAGCGTTTGAATCATATAAACTTTAAGACCATTTCCAGCCTGTGTAAACATGATTTAGTTATCGGTCTGCCCAAGATCGATTTTGCTAAGGATAAGATCTGCGAAGCTTGCCAAATGGGCAAACAGATCAGATCATCCTTCAAAAACAAGAATGCCAAATCCTCCTCCCGCTGTTTAGAATTATTGCATATGGACTTGTTTGGTCCTATACCAATAACAAGTTTAGGGGGAATGCGGTATACTCTTATTGTTATTGATGATTACTCACGCTTTACATGGACTATATTTTTGAGCAGTAAAGATCAGACCGGTCCGAAGTTGATCAAGCTGCTGAAACGCACTCAGAACGAGAAATCATCCAGCATAGACAGGATTCGTAGTGACAAAGGCACTGAGTTTTCAAATCAGAATCTTGAATCCTTTCTAGAAGATCATGGAATCAAGCATGAGTTTTCAGCCGCTCGAACTCCTCAACAGAATGGAGTTGCAGAACGAAGAAACAGAACGCTCAAGGAAGCAGCAAGAACAATGCTTGCTGATTCTGGAATTTCGCAAAAGTTCAGGGCAGAAGCTGTAAACACTGCTTGCTACACTCAAAATCGGTCCATGATCAACAAGAAGCTGAACCTTACCCCATATGAAATATGGACTGGTAACAGACCATCTATTTCTCACTTTCATATTTTTGGCTGCAAATGCTTCGTTCATAACAATGGTAAGAATCATCTTACAGCATTTGAAGCTAAGTCAGATAATGGAATATTTTTAGGATATTCATCAACTAGCAAAGCTTATCGAATCTTCAATAATTGAACCTTAACTGTAGAAGAATCTGTTCATGTAGTTTTTGATGAATCTTTATGTGTTGAGGGCAACAAAGAATCAATTCAAAATCAGATGAAAAATATCCATCTCGAAGCTAACAGTGATGATGAGATTGTAGCTAACAGGTCAAGAGACAATCCACCAGAACCAGAAGTACCAGACAGACCGGATCAAGGCATTGAAGCTTCTTCAGATCGAGCTGATCCGGATGTTCTTCACTCAAATGTTAAAGCAGATGCTGATCCTGCTGCTACTACTCATCCGACCGGACCAGACAATCCAGAGTCAAGCTATCGATGGACTAAGAACCATCCACCCAATCTAGTGATTGGTAGTCCCTCTGCACCGATCAGAACCAGAGGACAGATGATGGATGAATTCACACATGCTGCTTTCATCTCTACTCTGGAACCTAAGAAGATCGATGAAGCTCTAACTGATTTCAACTGGATTAAGGCCATGCAAGAAGAGCTGAATCAATTCGAACAAAATCAAGTTTGGAGTCTAACCCCCAGACCAAGCGATCTGCCTGTCATTGGAACCAGATGGGTTTTCAGAAATAAGCTGGACGAAGATGGAACTGTGGTTAGAAACAAAGCCAGACGGGTGGCACAAGGATTCAGACAAGAAGAAGGAATCGACTTCGATGAATCATTTGCACCAGTCGCCAGACTTGAAGCCATCCGAATCTTTCTTGCATATGATGCCTTTAAAGACTTCAAAGTATATCAGATGGACGTTAAGAGCGATTTTCTTAATGGAAAGCTTCAGGAAGAAGTCTACATTGAGCAACCACCTGGATTTCAAGACCATTTGCATCCCAATCATGTGTATCTACTGAATAAAGCAGTGTATGGTCTGAAACAAGCTCCAAGAGCCTGGTATGACACTCTATCTCAATTTCTGCTGAACCATGATTTTCAGATCGGCTCAGTAGATAAAACTCTCTTTAAATTTATTAAGGGGGGACATACCCTATTAGTTCAGATTTACGTTGATGACATAATCTTTGGGTCAACTAACCCCAAATTGTGCGAGAAATTTTCTAAGTTAATGCAGGGACAGTTTGAGATGAGCATGATGGGAGTACTTTCATTCTTTCTGGGTCTCCAAGTAAAACAGCTCAACAATGGTATTTTCATCAATCAGACCAAGTATACCAAAGAGCTCCTCAAGAGATTTGGAATGGAAACATGCTCAACTGCATCAACTCCTATGAGTCCAACAATCAAGTTAGACAAAGATGAAGGGGGAACAGCAGTTGAAGTAACCATGTATAGAGGACTAATCGGATCGCTATTGTATCTTACAGCGAGCCGGCCTGATATTATGTTCTCAGTCTGTATGTGCGCCAGATTTCAGTCAGAACCAAAGCAATCACATTTTATTGCTGCCAAGCGTATTCTGAAATACTTAAAAGGATCTCAGAACATTGGTCTTTGGTACTCCAAAGATTCGAACTTCAGCTTGATCGGATATTCCGACGCAGACTACGCTGGGTGTAAGATTGATCGTAAAAGCACCAGTGGAACATGTCAATTTCTAGGTGAAAGATTGATCTCTTGGTTCAGTAAAAAACAGACATCGATTGCCACATCCACAGCTGAAGCAGAGTATCTAGCCGCTGGAAGCTGTTGCGCTCAAATGCTCTGGATTCAACACCAGCTCAAAGACTATGGCATCCAAGCTGTTGACTCTCCGATATTTTGCGACAACACAAGTGCAATCGCTATAACGTATAATCCAGTTTTGCACTCTCGAACAAAGCACATTGATATACGCCATCATTTTATTCGAGATCATGTTGGCAAAAAGGAAATTCGGATCGATCACATCTCAACAGAGCAGCAAGCAGCAGACATCTTCACCAAACCGCTCCCAGAGGCTAAGTTTAATTATTTTCGTCAAATTCTTGGTTTAATTGACTTATCTTAATAGTTTAGATGTTCTCTTACTTTCGCACTTAAAGATTTTTGTTACCACAGATTGATAATACAATGTTCAGAAAGACACAGACTGGTCCGAACTTTCAGACCGATCTATGTCAATCTGATGTTATCCCATGATCTGTTTGGTCAATACATCTTTTGTACAAAAACAGCCCGGACTTATCGCATTTTAACCGCCTTAAATATCTGTTATCCTGACCGTTTATTTTTGAATTTCTTTTCATCAGTCATCGAGATAAAGACACGTGTCTTCTCTCTCCTATTTAGCGGGCTGAACATTTCATTTTATTTCACTTTTTACAAATTACCGCTATCTGTTTTCTTATTCTCTCACTCTCCTAAATCTTCGCACTCCAATGGCTACCATTACTCACAACTCTCTCTCCGTTGAGTTCAATGATATTTACAGGGCAGAAGATGCAGAGATGGTGTCTATCTTCGAAGCTTTGGAATCTTCTGGTCTGAGAAACTTTCTGGAGTGCGGCACAGTTGTTTATGAATCAGAAATCCACGAACTATTCGTCAATGTCGTCTCCAAGAAGACATCCATATCTACTACTGTCAAGGGTAAATCAGTTGAGATCTCGCCGATGACGCTGGCCAAAACCTTTGGCCTCCCCAATTCCGGACTGACGGAATTTGGACAGATTCCTCAAGCGTCACTCTCAGATCTTCAAGGGAAGATATCTATTTTTGGCCACCGCCTGCAACCCTCGTTTAAGAAGAAGGAAATGCTCTTCCATTTCCAGGTGCTGTGCGAAATAGTGGGTAAGCCTATTTTGGGCAAGGCAGGAAGTTTTGACGCTGTAACCGCAGAGAAGTTCAGGGCTATGGCGGCTATTGTATCCGGACAGAAGATGAACTGGTCTGTCATTCTTTTTGGAGTTCTGCTAGAAACGGTGATTGCATCGAAACAAGCTGTATGCTTTGCTGTTCCTCTCAGCAAGCTACTGGAGTCTTTGGACATCGAGCTGGGAAAGCAGTCCGCTCTCAGCCCCTTTAAGATTCTAAACTCCAAAGGATTTGCATTGCTGAAGTCCAAGAGTGCTCCGCCTACTCCTGCTACTCTGGCTGCAGTCAAGATTGAGAAGGGCGAAGAACAAGCTGTTGCGCGCAAACCTCGCGTCAAGCGCAAACTGACCATCCAGACTGATTCGGAAGAAACTCAGCCTGCTCCATCGCCACCAACCAAGCCACTTCCAAAGAAGCCCAGAACCCAGATTACCAAACCAATCAAAACATTACCCCTCAAAGCCTTACCCATATTGCCTCCACCTAAAGCCACCTCTGTACCCCAACCTTCCATCCAACCTTCACAAGCTTCAACCCTTGCACCCAAAGTCACTGTTAGACTTCCCTCTGCCATTCCCACGGTCAAAGGAATAGTTATCACTGAGTTGGGAGATTATACCCAATCAGGGATCAAGTCCCCTTCCTCCACCGGCAAGGGAAAAGCCATTCTCTCCGAACCCCTCTCCTCTAAACCCAAATCTGCAGCGCAGACAGCCATCGACATCGCTATGGAGGATGTTGATGAGAAGGTGAAGGCACTCATTGTGGTCTTTGATGAATATGTCCAGTACCGGACTATCAACCACATTGAGTTATTCTTTGGTAAGTTGAGCAGACTGAAAAAGATGGAAGAGGAAGTTCTGAAAGGAACAGAGACTGATGATGTTCGGCTTGCCGTGCAGCGCAAAGAGCTATTTATGGCTAATCAAAGATTCTGTATAGCCACTCTGCTCCTAGCTGCTAAGAAAGAGAACTTTGATCCGATTGCTCCAACTGCCAGAGATGATGGGGCCGTTATTGCTCAATTAGAGATGGATGTTCATGCTCTTCACTTAGCTGTCCGTTTTCAACGACAGAAGCTCAGTGTATCCACTCCCACAACCAGCCCGGATCATCTCTCTGCAAGCAAGACTCTGGCAGAACCTTTCGTTGAGGTTATTCATTCTGATGCAGCAGAACAGACAGCCGACCCAGCAGCGGATCAGACTGCAGAGCAAATACATATCAGACTGCAGAGCAAATACCAGATCAGACTGCAGAGCAAATACCAGACCAGACAGCGGAGTAGCCATTGCCTAATGCTCCGTCTGCGACAGATGATGAACCCTTGAATGTCTTGTTGGACTCTCCAACAACATCTATTCCTTTGGGGTCATCAGTCTCCCTCCTTCAAATCAGTCCAACAGCAGAACTGGCAACAGTTGGCGCTCCAGAATTCGTAGATCCGGATCTGGTGGTGTCCACCGTTGTTGCAGCTCTCCAGATTGAGGAGCCCTCCAGACCAAGCACTCCTCCAATCCACTTAGATGAAGATATGGCTTTCATTCAAACATTTTCTTCGGATCTGTTCACCTTGATCCGGTCCGAAAGTCACCAAGTTGCTGTATCTTCACTTGTCCCGTTTACTGAAGACGATGAACATGCCGTGTCCTCATCAGATCGCTCTCCCAGCCGACAATCTGATGCACCTCCATTTCTGGCAAGGACTCTTCAGCACCTCTCTGACAATTGCCTGTCACTCTCTCAACGCATTCTCGAAGTTCATCAAGGTCAGAGGCTTACAGCTTTGGACTTTGATTCATTCAAAGAGAAGATGACTGCCAGTATCGGAAGCCTTCAGCGAGGCATAAACAATCTGTTTTCTCAACAAGCCTCTTATAAGAACAGTCTGAGAAAAGAGCAGATCGAACTAGCCACTGAAGTCAGAGCATCTGTTGCCAATTCCCTCCGCGCTCAAGACGTTCGTCTTGACGCTATCAGCGCGCAGCTCGCACAAGTTGTTGATTTTCTTCAAGAGATTGCTGCTGACAAAAAGGGGGAAAAGAAGAAAGACTTCAAGCCGCCTCCAACTTCAAGAAGATAGCAGTCTCGTTGATTAAATTTTTAGACTGACTGTATGCGAGATTTTTCATCAATAAAAATCCTTCTTTATTAAGTCCTTGTTCATTTATTTTGAACTTTAATAAAGGCTTAATCGATCCAACTTAATAATGTTCATTTATTTTGAATAAAGAGAAAGTAATCGATCCGAAAGTTTTCGCTTCAGAGTTCCTATCAGACTGGTTAAAAGACTTAGAAGCTAGGTTTTGTCATCATCAAAAAGGGGGAATTTGCTAGTTCCGGATCTTATCGATGAGATTTTAAAGATGACAAAACATATCAGACCGGATCGAGTGAAATCAGACTGACCAGAACGATCGCCCAAAACAGATCAAGCTGATAAGATGACAAAGCATATCAGACCGGATCGAGGGTAATCAGACTGACCAGATCAATAGCTCAAAACAGAACAAGATGATAAGGCATATTATATATCAGACCGGATCGATGGATTTCAGACTGACTAGATCGATGCTTCAGATCGATCTCAATCTTTATCAGATCAGAGCAGTCAAGGATACATAAAGAATGGCTCCTCAGTCCGAATCATTAACGGCTATTTATTGTAGCATTTAATGTTGTAATTAATGCTACAAAGGACCAAAGACTGAAGATTGCCATAAAAGGTAAGAAGACAAAGAGTAGCTTACCTGACAGTCGCCGAAGTATGAACCAGAACGGCAAGTATCCTGAAGAAGAAGACTGAAGCCTACTCAGAGTTTAAGCAGAGTCTAAGGTGCACTTTAAGGGAAATAATGTCGTTGGTACATTCAACTATAAAAGGATGCAACAAAGGGAATACAAGACTTGCCGAAAACTCTTGCTGAGACTCTCGCTGATCAATTAAAAGACACACAAGAAAGCAAAAACAGCACAAGCTTACAAGCTCATAATCTCTCGAGCTGAAATCATTCTTAAGCACGTTTACCTTGTAACATTTGATCATTTAGGATCACTGTGCGCATTTTGTGTATTCTGTATTGAAAATCTGAAAGTGAGAAACATATTGTAACTGTCAGACAGAGTGTGTCTGAGCGGATTGAGTGACTAGGAGTTTCAGATTGGTAGTGAGGTAAATCCAGTCTGAATCGGGTTTGTACAACAGGATTGTATAAATCAAAGTCTTCTAGTATAAACCTTCCTTAATTGGAAGAAGGGGAGACGTAGAAGGATTACACCACCTTCGAACTTCCAGAAACATATCCTGTGTATCTTATTTCTGCACTTGTTCTTTCATACGAGCCATCGAGCCGTTCTTACATATACAAGAACAAACCGTTCCGCACTTATACTTTCAGTGGTCTGTTCTGTACAAGAATTGATTAAGAAACAGATTTCTTTCACTAATCCGAAAGAAATCACAAAGGATTAATTTTTAGAAGGAGTGTTCATTCACCCCCCTCTAAACACTCCGGACCGATCCTAACAGTATTAGCATTTGGATTCTTTTGGCCAACTTTATTTCATGATGCATATCATTTTTGCAAATCATGCCCTGAGTGCCAAAAGACAGGTAACATATCTCAACGAAAGGAGATGCGCCAACAACCATACTTTATTGTGAAATCTTTGATGTATGGGGCATCGACTTCATGGGACCGTTTCCACAATCTTTCGGCCACATATATATTTTACTTGTTGTGGGTTTGATCGCTATTATTTTAAACAATATTTTCGATGTAGCGATTCTATACCGCAAGTGCACGGTGTCAAGTTTTAGTATAATGATAATATAAGTATGAGTGTTGAACCCACGAGAATTAGGAAATAAGTACCAAACTCCACTAGTTTAACTATATTTAGCCTACGAAAATTGGTTATGACTAATTAACTAAAGTGACAAATTAATTCAATATGTAACCAAAAAAATCACTAGAGAATGAGAATAAAATCAATAGAGACAATTATCAAGACTTTCGGTTCACCTATGTAATCCCCCACAATTCGCCTATTAGTTAAGAATTAATTCAAACAATCTAAGGTGACGAATGTTCCTAATTCACTTGCTATACCTTGGTCCGGATATAACAAATCTAATACTAACGTAACAATAAGCCACTCTCGTACCCTTATTGAACAATTAATATTGTAAATCGATCTATGAAAACTTCTAGCCTCGATTTTGGTAAATCTATTGCTATCACACATGTATTTGACTTTATCTCTCGATCTCAGCCTGAAATCCACGACATAAATCACTATATCGAATTCCAATTTTATCTCTCTATCTCAATTATAATTTAATATCATTCAAGGATGGCCAAACCCTTAAAAGCATGAATAACAATGATCTATGCACTTAGATAAATAAGAATCAATAAAAAACAATCAATTTAAATCATGGGTTCATAACATAGGATCCCCTAAGTCTTGATAACAAACTTAGCCTAGCAACATATTCAATATCAAATGCAATATCATGTTTTTCAACATCAAAAGTGTAAGGAAATTAAATAGAAACAAACAAAGTTTAGAAATACGCATAAACTAGCGATGTTGAATCGCGTCGTCGACCGTAGCTCCGTCTCTCGCTTTGTGATCTGCTCTGTACGTTCTTCTCCAACTCGTTTACTGCCCTTCTTCTTCACCTTTGTCAATCTCCCGTAAACTCTCATCAATTCTTTCTCCTTCCAATATCTTCACTGATATCGTTCGCTTTTCTCCTCCTGTTCCAATCTATTCACGTAAAATCTTTTTTGTGCATTGCTGCTGTTCCCTCAATATCTCTGCTGCTTCACGTCTCTGTCTGTTAATAAATCTGCTCACTTTGATCTTCCCTTATCTGATCGTCTGATATCCTCTCTCAATCTGCTCGTAACTCTTCTCCCCTTCGTGCGTATATATGCTCCTTCAATCCTCTCTTATCTCTCGCGTCCGTGAATGAAAGTCCCCTCTCTTATCATCTTGTTCACGTCCGTTAAATATATGTTCTCCTCTCTTCTTTCTGCTGGAAACTCTCCAATATTTAAGTCTGTTCTTATATGTAAACTCATGTACGTGTAGTTTTCTATCAACTCTGAATCTCCTCTCCTCTCACGTCACTTGCTGGCCACTTCTATCCTCATTTACGTAACTTGATCACGTCTGTTCTTCTGTTGTCTTCTGATTCCATTAAACTCTTCAATCCTTATCTGTAATTGCTCACGTTTTTTTATCTCTCGGACTCCTCACGTCTCTTCTATTTGATAATATAATCAGATATGCGTCCGTGTTTATGTCAATTTCTAAAAGTCCTGTATATATAGTATATGAATTTCCGAAAAATGCTGGGCTTTCCTTTATTCTCCTTCAATCCTTTAATATCATATTTCATCCATGTTTGATAATATCCTGTTGTACTCGGTTTGGTCATTTTCCATTAATTAAAGCTTATTTTCTCAACTTTTATGCATTTGGACCTGGATTCCTGATACAAATATATACCAAAACGCATAATATTTTCCAGGAATCACTAAAAAATGCTCATAATCTTATATCAAATTAAGTGTAAAAATCAAACTTATCAGGATTATGTGTCGAAATGGGTGGAAGCTTTAGCCACCCGTACTGATGATTCAAAAGTGGTTGCAGGTTTTATAAAGCATAACATTTTCTCTAGGTTTGGGACTCCAAGGGCAACCATAAGTGATCGAGGTACCCATTTTTGCAATAGGACGATTGAGAGCTTACTAAAGAAGTACCATGTAACACACAAGGTGTCCACCACCTACCACCCGCAAACAAATGGACAAGCCGAAGTTTCAAATCGAGAAATCAAATCCATCTTGGAAAAGACTGTAAATCCCACTAGGAAAGATTGGAGCTTGAGACTAGACGATGTACTGTGGGCTTATCGGACTGCATCCAAAACGCCAATTGGTATGTCTCCTTATAGACTAATCTTTGGTAAACCTTGTCATTTACCTGTAGAGTTGGAACATCGAGCATTTTGGGCCATCAAGCAATTCAACATGGCTATGGACAAGAGCGGAGAGCATAGAAAGCTGCAATTACAAGAGTTGGAAGAGATCCCCAATGATGCGTATGAAAGTTCAAAGATCTACAAAGAGAAAATGAAGACCTTTCATAACAAGATGATCTCGAGGAAGGAGTTTGTCTTTGGTAAAAAAGTCTTCGATGGGTTGGACCTTTTATAGTAACTCCTGTTTTCCTCATTGTGCAGTTGAGGTTCAAAGCCTAGCAAAAGCAAAGACATTCAAGGTGAACAAACATAGACTGAAACCTTACTATGAAGGTTTCGATGCCGCTAAAGAAGGAGAAGTGGATCTTGAAGATCCACCAAGCATCACGTAATTCATGGATTGGCATCGGGCATCCGACGTTAAACAGAGGCGCTGCTTGGGAGGCAACCCAATGGGAGTTAGTTTCCCTTTACTTTTTAAATTTTTTTATTGCTTTATTAGTTACACTTTTCTCTTTTCTTATATTTTTGCCTTATATTGGGGATAATGTAAGATTTAAGTATGCGGGATGGATTAGTGGTGTGTTATTGTTTTCCTATTATAAAAATACAAAAAAATCGAAAAATTTGAAAATTTTGAGCTCATAGTTAGTAATGAACGCATGCTTAGAATCACTAACGCATGATGAAATCTAATTGAGGACATGCATGTTTTTGAACATAGGTGAATTGTTAACCTTGGAACACTTTGAACTCTAATATAACTTATGCTTTGACATAGTAGTTGAATATTTTGAGCACGATATTGTCATGACTTGTGAAGTGTGCATAGCTTAGTGAAGATTGTGTGAACTTTGTGATAGTCGTAAGAAGTCTCTAATACATGCTAGAACTTAACTACATGCTCTTTGAGGCGTATGTCTAGACTACTTGCGGACATGAAAGTATAGGCGATCTTTGATTCCTTTGAGCCTTTCAAGCCTACCATGTAAAAAAATCAACCTCTAGTATCCTTTTTGATCTTTAATGCAAAAGAATGTTTGTATGCTAAGCATACAAATGACCTCCATTCGACATTCTTTGACTAGCTTATCATCCTTCCTAATAAGCCTAAATATGATTATAATCTATACCTTTGAAGGGAAGAGAAAGATTCCAAACAAGTACAAAGAAAACAGCCAATTTTCTTTCTAACCAGCATACGCAAAGCAAAGAACGGAAAGGTGCTTTGTACCTCACTTCGCTAAGCAGCGATAATTGTACTGAAGCTCTCTTTCCAACGCCCGCCGATCGTACTACTTCATTCTTAGTGTGCTGACCAGATACCCCACCAATAATGAGCTAAGAGCCATAGCAAGAGATATATATAGCGTTGCCCTCCGGCTGAGTGAGCTCATAAACTGGCGAATCAATGAAGAAGATCTCCTGGACCTTCACTCTGTACCATTGGATGCCGGAGTGGGGGTTCAGATTTTTGATGGTGGTCAAGTAAGAAGATCAAGGTGTTTTTGGTAACCTGAGCCAGGCTTCCAAACGTAAACCAGGTACAAAACTGGGTGAAGCAAGAAGGTTGGGACGCAATAGGTTTTGAATGTCACATCTTGCTCAAAGTGTTTTGAATTCAAAAAGCACTTGAAAGCCTGCTTCTTACCTAGAGGCAGGCGAAAGTGATTGAGGATTCCCCATTATCTCTGTCGCTCTTGCTTGCCTGTTTGCGTGTTTTCGCACTATTAAGGATCGTCTCCCCTTTGTAGTTGATCATTGAAATCCGTCAATTACCGTAATGGTGAAACTGTAGCCTCTGCTTCGCTTCTTCGGAGGGTGTAGGGCCGCCCTCTTCTCTACAGTGCGCTAGACTAGACTTCATCACACTAACAAGACTTCCAAGTGAAGATTGAGCATGGTGGGAAAGGAATCTCATACGTCGTTCAGAATAGCAAGAATAGCTAAGCTAAAGTATCTATAATTTGTGCATGACACTTGTTTATCACCACACACACACATTCACTATTTTGTTGGGTATGAAATGTCTAGGGATTGAACTTGTTCCACTTTTAATTTTTCACCGCTTTTCATTAATATGCATATTTATAATTGTTGAGGCATTAAAGTGAGGAAAAGTTAGTTTGTTATGACGTTATGAGCCAACAAAAATATTATATTTTTGTCTGCTTTACTCGAGGTCGAGTAAAGATTAAGTATGGGGGAGTTTGATGTGACTAGAAATAAACACATCTATTCCGCTTAATTGTCTACGATTTGGTATGTTTTTATGGATAATTTAATACATATGCTACATAATCGTATAATTATGTAAATGTAGGTGAAATCGAGCTAACAAATGCGAATAATGTGAGGGCCAGATCCTAATGTGGTGTTAAATTAACACATAATGATTAATTTGCGTAAACATCGGAAGAATTATGTCAAATGTCTTGTCAAATGGCCCTAAAAGTTTTTCGCTTTTAGGTGATACATATATAATGATACTAAAAATATGTAATTCCAGTTTCTCAATTCAACATGTTGCTTATCACATAAGAAAGTATATAACCAACCAGTAATAGAATACTTAAAATACAGATACTCGGGGCATACACCGGTAATTTAAAATGTAATTAAAAAGTACTCTAACAATTACTGGGACTCAGACTCGACATACCAAAACTGAACTCAGGTATTCTAAGATACTTCCTCACGAGCATCCAACATCTGTCTACATGTAACACCTGTCATGCCCGAACAACAAAAGACATGATAGCCCCCACTACGGGGGTCAGAACCCAGTAGAGAAATAAATAGAATCACGTCAAGAATGACAAAGTATCATGCAATGCATACCATGCATGAATGCGATGTATGACTGGGTATAAAGAATCGAATCTCAAGATACCAGTATCGGAGTTCAAAGGAAGGTATCATCAATCAATATCAGCTCGAGCAGAGGGTGACAGTACACACACTTTACGCTAGGAGAATCATCCTGTGATGTGCTCGTCATCCCTCGTGTCTAGGTCCGATAACAACGTGCGTGACTACAATCGCTACCTACACTGCCTGTCATCACCGTGCCCGTCGTCCCCGACACTCAGAGTAAATTAACTCAGTCATCATCAATGATATCAAAGAAATGGATAGATCAATATGATATGCCCATGAATCATCTATGCATCATATGACATATGCAACTCAATATGTCATGCAATCTCATGTGAAAATCAATACATATCATGTACTACAATGTATCTCAACATGTCATATAGTCACATAAGAATCACATAGTGACAATTAAATCATATAAATCAATTAATGACATGTAAAATCATACAATAGCATCATTATACGTCTTCGTCAGACTCATGATAACTCATTTCTACGCACCTCAGACCAAAGCTAATCTACCGAGTACTCCTCGAATCAACCCCGGAGTCTTTTAACTTGGTCATGTAAATTCTAAATGACACTAAGTGTTCAAGTAGTGCATTGAATCAAATGCATCTTCTAAATATTGACTCTTAGTGATTTTCATAATTTTCAGCTTGACCTCTTTTCGAAGAGAAATCATTATAAATTCATAAACATCAAAACAATTCGATTCTAGTGCTCAAAGTTCAAAACTAAAAATACTACATTTCATATATTACAATGTCAAGCTGGTTCAACCATCTAAATGGGGTTTGAACACTAAAAATGTAGCATTTAAAAACCTATTTTTCAGCTTGAGCAGTGTTAGTAAAAATACTATAACTTTTTCGTTTCAAATCCAAATTGAGCGATTCTAGTGGAAAATTATAGCCAACTGAAACATTTCAATTACTATTTCTACACATTTTCCGGAATTCCTAACAAAAAATGCTCAGAAATTCGAAGGACACACTGCATGTGTATTTTCTCCCACAAGCAGGGCTCAAAATGAGCACTAATAGTATAAAAATCATAACTTCTACAGTCTGCATGCAACATGCAGAGTAAAAAATGAGCACTTAAAGTAAAATCAACATAACTTTTACTTCGGAGATCCAAATTGCATGCTTCATTTTTTTTAAACTGCATAAAATTAAAAGACCTACAACTTTTATCTTTTGCTCAAAGTCAAATTCAGACTCTAAGTGAACCGAAAATGCAAACTATCTACTGCGTGAAACATCAAAATCTGCATATTCATTTGACAGCAAGTTGTAACCAAATTTCTCATGTAGATACATCAAATTTCGACCCTTAATCCACATTCAAAGTTGGTAATCTTAAGAATCATTGTATACCTTCATTCCTCTTGAAGAATTGAAGCACCAAAACAGCCACCAACAAGATCAAGGCTTGAAACATTCAGCTACTTCTCCAAACTTGCTACAAACTTCAAAATTCTTGATGATTATTGCTGCTCTCCTCAATGCCTATGCAAATCTATATTTGCATGCAACATGCATCCACAAATTCACAAGAAATTTGGGAGCTAAGATAGGCTTAAATTTCGAAATTGTTAGAGAGAATGAGGAGTGTTTGGGTTGGAGTGGGAAGAGAGAGAAGGTGCTAGGAAATAATGAAGTGGTGGCCAAAATTCCATGCAAGGTGGGTGAATTTTTTAAACATTTGATGTATTGTGGAATCCATGTGTCAATACATCATTAACTTGAAAGATTAATGGTCCAAAATCATGTATTAAACATGAGATAAATTAATTACTGGCATGTGTTCTCCAAGTGCCATGTGATCATGCACATGCACAAGCACTAAAAACATGTTCCACTAGTTGCTTGACTCATCGTAGTCCCGAACACCTTAATTCAAAGTCTGTACTTTTAATTATCCGGGTTTGTTTAAACATCGTTACTCCGGATTAATCAGTAACGGGGCCTTACACTTCTTCCCCTCTTAAAAATGATTTCCTCCACAAAATCGCAAAATTGAAAATAATTCAACAAATTATATCATATGAGATGTCTCAATCTCATTCATAGATACATAAGAATCATCATGTATCAGTGACAACTACTGTGGTAGTGTCAACGGTATACCACTGAACCAAGCTTCTCTATGACTCCATAGGGTTCGAAATATTGAGGCAACATAAGAGTCTTATCGATCATCGTAAAGGTAAAATCTTCAGATTTTCCTGATTCTCAACTTAAAATTCTAACAATATATTTCTCTTGTTGGCATAGCACACCTGCTTACTTTAAGCCAATTTCATTCATTTTTGCAGAAAATTTATCGTTTCTTGCATTTCGCAACAATGTCAAGTTGTGCCAAATATTCCTTATCAATTTCATCTCAGCATATCGATGATCTGGCTTTACAAAACCTCAACCGATGTCATTCCGATAGTTGTCTGGAACTTAAATTATAGGAAAATTCTACTTGTGAATAGTGATTTCTGTCAATTCCCACTAAATTCATCACTAATAATCAGGACATAGCTTCCAAAGTCTGGATAATTCTCTCAGTTTGTCCATCAGTCTAGATATGATAAGCAATACTCATTGCTAATTTAGTACCCATGACATTTTGAAAACAGTTTTTGAATTGGATATTATCCTCGATCTCTATCAGATACAATTGTTACAGAAACACACTGTAACTAAACCACATTTTCCACATCTCAAACATGTCGTTTTTTCATAGGCATACAAACAATCATATGAAATCAATATCTTGTATTGAATAGTCAATCAATTCTGATTCAACTTGTGTCATAATCTCTGTTTGATCTAAACCATTTTGACCTATAAAACTCAAAGCTAGAAATTTCCTAAATTCACACTTATAATTTCTATAGTATTCCATTAGGTCTCGTATTTTGATCTTGACCTGCTGGCATGCCAAACAACTTGCCACAAAATTCAAAAATTTCTTTCTTCATATCATCCCATCAGAAATAGGATATCAGGAATGATACATATCATCATTCCTAGAATAACACTATGTCATCTATAGTGTGATTTCTGTAGTAATACTTCTTTCGAATCAGTAGGATTCGATGCTATTTACTGATTGTTCAATCGCAACCCGCCACTAAATGGCATACTAAAATCTAGTTGGTTGATGAGACATAACCAATTTCTTCACTTAATATCTGTATGGGTCTGTTCTTCGAGTCTTTCTGATCTTCAAAATAAGAGGTTACTCAAACTGCAAAGCATATATTGATGCTACCATTGCACCTTGCAATTTTAGGTTCAGTGCATTTGCTACTAGTTTCATTTTCCCTGATTGATATTGACTATCAAAGTCAAATTCTTTAATAAATCTAGTTATCACTTCTATTCATGTTCAAATCTGACTGAATAATAGATATTTTAAACTCCTAAAAATCAGAGTATATCATGAATTGTCTGCCATACGAATAACATTGCGACATCTTCAAGTCAAAAATAATGGCTACAAGTTCGAGTTCACTAACAGGATATCATGATTCTTTTAGCTTCAACTATTTCAAAGCATATGCAATCATCTCCTCATGATGCATCAGAACGTATCTCAAATCTTTGACCAACGTATTTTCATAAACTATATATCCCCCTGAATCAGTTAAAAATCAACACTGGGGTTGTAGTCCACCTCTGTTTCAGTTTATGAAAACTGCTTTCACATATCTAACCAACTGAAACTCAAATTTCTTTTTTGGTCAACTGGTTAATAGATCAGGCTACCCTAGAATATCCTTCCATAAAAGCATGTAATATCTGGCCAAACTCATAAAACTTCGTATCTCGAGTACACCAGTATACCACTGATGAATATTATTACACTTCCGCCTAAACATTTACGGAATACTCTATTCATCAAATTCATAACTATACTGGTATAGTTGTCAGCCCACACGACATTACGAAAAATTCAAAATCCTATATCTGGTTTGACCAATTTCCTAGAGAACATTTTCTCTTCTTACTCAAACTAATGGTAACCAGATTTAAAATCATTATTCTTATACATCGAAGTTTCTTACAACTAAGCAAATTATTCTCGATCTTAGGCAGTGGGTATTTATTCTTGACAGTAGCATACTCAGACATATGTACCCTTATCGAGGATATTCTGTAACTATTCTTCTAAATCTGTCAACTCTGCTGATGGCATTCCGTATTGTGCTTAACGAACAGTTAAATCCGAATGCCTTCTCTAATGGAGATTCTATTGTTTCCTCAGGAAAATCTTGGTAAGTTTCTTACCAATAGGATAGCAGTCAACCTCGACTCTTCCCGATCAGCATTAACTGTTTATGAGCGAATATCCATCATTTTCCAAGTATCGCAACCACAATATTTTCATAGTTGATACTAGCAGTATCTTAGCTTGCTATTCGTGGCTATAAACATTTCATTTGGAGCCACAATACAATCGAAAATTCACTACACTATAAAAATCATCTCTAATATTTTGAAACTTATCAGAGTATCTATGCTCTCGATACAATCAAAATCATTTCTCGGCAACACCATTAAATTTAAATCCACAATACTATTATCAAACTGTAAGATACAGTTCACTATTACATGTATGGATCGTATAATAATCTCGGCTGGTGTATTTTCCAAATAATCATTATCAATGCACATTTGATGCAATGTATGAAAACAATGCTTTTGTCTCAATAAAATTCGTGCAGTGTGATCAAATACATGACATGTATCTGCGATCACCAGTACTGAAGCATTTCTAATCTTATCCTCTATCAAGGTATACTCGCTGGCCTGTTGGGAGACCAAAAACAACTATCAGGTATTACCTCTGGTCTACATGTAACTAACTGCTCTTGGAACTGAGTGGTCGAAAAGAATAACCGCTCTGTTATCTACCCCTAGCTCAGGGTATTTGTTGTTATGGCTGCATCTGTTCCTGAGCACGTAACGTACATGCTTTGACTGGCCACAATCGATATCAGTTCCTCTTATTCTTTCACATGGACCAGTAAATACCTACATCCACAGTGACCTCAAAAAGATCGGGTATTCTACAATCTCTTAGTACCTCTAGATTACTAGAGCTGGATGAACTGGAGTGATACTTCTAAAACTGTTCTAGGACTACTTGGATTATTCCAATGATAGTCACTTCATTAACATTTAATCCAGTACTAGCTACTTCTCACCACACCGGTGTCTTATCCTTCAGTCGAAACACTTCTAATTCTAATCTCCTCGCTAGTGAATAGCTATCGAGATTAAGCACATAGTTCCATTTCTCAAGTCCACGATAATTGTTTATCATTGTCCATGTAAGCAACATGGCCTTCTTGTAACGTATTCCATCACCATTACTCTAGATACTTTCATCTAGAAGAGTTCATATTGTAGTTTTTATTCATAGTTCGGACAAATAAACTTGGAACTGAATTACTACAGTCTCCTTATCCAAGTTCTCATTCAAACCAATTCTAGTTGTTTCTCACCATAACTATACTCTATTCTTCAATTGAAATATCACATTTCAATATCCTCAAGTTCTAAATTATCATCTTGACATGCATAGGTTTTGATGTAAACTCATACGTATTACCCTGGTCTTTCGGACTCAAATTACCAATGTCAATCAACAAATGTGTATTAAACAATTCTTGTCATCCCACTAATCACATGGATTAAGTCCCAAAGTGATAAATAAAATTCCCAAAAACGGAAGCATTATCACTAAGTTATAATTCAATTAACATTACAGTGCTTACATGTACGATAGATAGCTATTAAAATTCATATCACTTCTACCTGTCCAAACACTAACTGTCCATCATAAAATCAAAGCATCATATATAAATCTCAAGTCAGAGATGTTCTCATCACTTATTCTACATCATCATCCGATCATCAAATGTCAGTGCTAACAGATAAATTTCTCACATTCTCTAAATTATACGCAACTTAGCATTCAAATTCTCTAGATTATATGCAACTTAGCATATTAAAATACTCAGAGATATGACATCTAGCTGTCCTTGCTTAAGAATCCATTACATGTCTAAAATCTCATTATCTAACATGTAATCTTAGCAGGCAAGAGCATATAAAAACACGTAGTCGATTACATGAACAAAAAAATTATTTGTGACTAGACTCAGTGTCCTAATTCTAGTTCGAGCATATCCAGATTATGCTCTGATACCATATGTGAGGGCCGATTCTAATGTGATGTTTAATTAATACATAACGATTAATTTGCGTAAACAACAAAAGTTATTTCAAATGTCTTGTCTAATGACCCTAAAAATTTTTCGCTTTTAGGTGATACATATATAATGATACTGAAAATATGTAATTCCAGTTTCTCAATTCAACATGTTGCTTATCAGATAAGCAAGTATATAACCAACCATTAATAGAATACTTAAAATACTGATACTCGGGGCATACCCCAGTAATTTAAAATGTAATTAAAAAGTACTCTAACAATTACTGGGACTCAGACTCAACATACCAAAACCGAACTCAGGTATTCTAAGATACTTCCTCACGAGCATCAAATATCTGTCTACCTGTGACACCTGTCATAACGCGAACAACAAAATACATGACAGCCCCCACTACGGCCCAGTACGAGAAATAAATGGAATCACGTCAAGAATGACAAAGTATCATACAATGCATAACATGTGTGAATGCGATGTATGAATGGGTATAAAGAATCGAATCTCAAGATACCATCGGAGTTCAAAGGAAGGTATCATCAATCAATATCAGCTCGAGCAGAGGGTGACAACACACACACTTTGCGCTAGGAGAATCATCATGTATTGTGCTCGTCATCCCTCTAGGTCCGGTAGCAACGCACGTGACTACAGTCGCTACTTACACTGCCTGTCATCGCCGTGCCCGTCGTCCCCGACACTCAAAGTAAATCAACTCAGTCATCATCAAGGATATCAAAGAAATGGATAGATCAATATGATATGCCCATGAATCATCTATGCATCATATGCCATATGCAACTCAATATGTCATGCAATTTCATGTGAAAATCAATACATATCATGTAATTCACATAGCATGTACTACAATGTATCTCAACATGTAATATAATCACATAAGAATCACATAGTGACAATTAAATCATATAAATCAATTAATGACACGTAAAATCATAGCATCATTACACGTCTTCGTCAGACGTCATGATAAAACTCATTTCTACGTACCTCAGACCAAAGCTAATCTACAAAGTACTCCTCGAATCAACCACAGAATCTATTAACCTGGTCATGTAAATTCCAAATGACACTAAGTGTTCAAGTAGTGCATTGAATCAAATGCAACTTCTAAATATTGACCCTTAGTGATTTTCTTAATTTTCAGCTTGAACCTTTTTCGTAGAAAAATCACTATAAATTCATACATCATCAGAACGACTCGATTCCGGTGCTCAAAGTTTAGAAACTCAAAATAATACATTTCATCTATTATGATGTAATGCTGGTTCAACCATTTAAATGGGGTTTGAACACTAAAAACATAGCATTTAAAAACCCGTTTTCCATCTTGAGCAGTGTTAGTAAAAATACTATAACATTTTCGTTTCAAATCCAAATTGAGCGATTCTAGTGTCAAATTACAGCCAACTTGAAACACTACAATTCCTATTTCTACACAGTTTCCGGACAAAAATGCTCAGAAATTCAAAGAACACACTGCATGTGTATTTTCGCCCACAAGTAGGGCTCAGACTGCATGTGTATTTTCGCCCACAAGCAGTGCTCAGAATGAGCACAAAAAGAATAAATCTTCAGAGTAAGTCCAAATTAAGTCCTTTTTCTTTTATAAATCGAATAGAATTCAAAGTCCTACAACTTTCATTTGAATACCGAATAGAATTCAAAGTCCTACAACTTTCATTCAAAGTCCTACAAATTCGAAACACAATTTGCCTAGAAACTCGAAACACAGTCTGCATGCAACATGCATGAAGATGCAGTGTAAAAAATGAGCACTTAATCCAAATTGCATGTTTCGTTTTTTTAAATTGCACAAAATTCAAAGAGCTACAACTTTAATCTTTCGCTCAAAGTCAAATTCGAACTCTAAGTGAACCGAAAATTCGAAACTATCTACTGCATGAAACATCAAAATCTGCAGATTCATTTGACAGCATGTTGTAACCAAATTTCTCATGTAGATACATCGAATTCGACCTTTAAACCACATTCAAAGTTGGTAATCTTAAGAAATCATGGTATACCTTCATTCCTCTTGAAGGATTGAAGCACCAAAACAGCCACCAACAGGATCAAAGCTTGAAACATTCAGCTACTTCTCCAAATTTGCTACAAACTTCAAAAATTCTTGATGATTATTGCTCCTCTACTCAATGCCTATTCAAATCTATATTTGCATGCAACATGCATCCACAAATTCACAAGAATTTTGGAGCTAAGATAGGCTGAAATTTCAAAATTGTTAGAGAGAAGGAGGAGTGTTTGGGTTGGAGTGGGAAGAGAGAGAAGGTGCTAGGAAATAATGAAGTGGTGGCCAAAATTCCATGCAAGGTGGGTGAGTTTTTTAAACATTTGATGTATTGTGGAATCCATGTGTCAATACATCACTAACTTGAAAGATTAATAGTCCAAAATCATGTATTAAACATTAGTTAAATTAATTAGTGGTATGTGTTCTCCAAGTGTCATGTGATCATGCACATGCACAAGCACTAAAAACATGTTCCATTAGTTGCTTGACTCATCGTAATCCCGAACACCTTAATTCAAAGTCTGTACTTTTAATTATCCAGGTTTGCTTAAACATCGTTAATCTGGATTAATCAGTAACGGGGCCTGACAAATAAAGATCAAGAAAAGATTTGAAGATGATAAGGACTCAAGGTAGATCAAGAAAAAAAGCTTAAAATGTAATTTTGGAGAAGAGATTGATCGCATGGAAGAGGAGATCGATCGCCTTTGGATAGAAAGTTGAGCAACAAAATATGCGAGCAAGCGATCGATTGCTATAAAGAGGAGATCAATCACCAAAGTCTACTGGAGCCAAGCGACCGATTGCTACAAAAAGGCGATCGATCGCCCAAGGAATCTACTTGAAAAAAATAAAGGAGCGATCGATCGCTTGCTTATAGCGATCGATCGCCAGGGAGACCAAGAAAAAAAGGAAACTTGATCTCTTTACCATCTTTGGAAGATTTTTACCCATCCTAGCATATTCCCTAGCCTAAACTCGAAAATTAGCCTCATAACACGAGGATTCAGAATTTAAACCATATTTTAGATTTTTAGAATAGTTTTTCTGTGAAACTTTTGAAGAACGACTTGAAGAATGAAGAACGAAGACTGAAGTGACGCTGCGGAATCGTGCTTCTCTTTAGTAATTCATTCTTTTATTATTAGTTTAATGTTTTCTAGAATAGTTTTGATTATTTTAATTTAGTTATGAGTAGCTAAACCACTTTGTGATTCTCGTTTGAGGAAGACGATACATTGGAGTTTACGATTCTTGTGAGATTAAGTTTTAATTGTTGATTTTCACAGTATCAATTGTTTTTCTGATTTGATTGCCATGATTGTTATGTTTGATTGTTAGATTGATAACCTGGCTATTGTGTATACAATTTAACGCTAAATTAGATATCAAATACGGAATCGTTTGATGTCTCTAATTTACGAAGCAATTAAGATTAATAAAATTCCGCTTGTGAGTTTGTTAAATTCTTTTTGACTAGATTAAACATAGACGCTTGAATTATGTTGTTTAGATTCATCGATCTCACTAGTTCATATGCTATCATCGATTAAATCTAAATCGCTTGAATTTTGATTGATTGTTTGATAAAGGTTAAACTAGAATGCTTGGGCTACTTAACTAAACTTAAGATGAGATATGACTGATTATTGGATTAAACGTCCAATGACGAATATTCATATGAAAATTGAATCGTTTATGAAGATCGATGCTCAAGATGCTAAACACCAGTTGTAAAGTGAACCGAAAATCGAGAATCGCTCTTTTCTCATTAATTCATCTTGTTAATTTTGCATATTATTTTGATTTTGCATCATAGTAAAAATTCAGTTGATTTCAAAATCCACTTTTATTTTAGATTGCACTAGTTAACACAAAGATATAACCTTCCTCGTGGGATCGATCCCTACTCACGCTACAACATTCATTACTATTATTAACTTGAGAGGGTTAATTTGGACGTACACGATAAATGCTACCATGATGCATGCCGTGCATGAACGCAAATGCATATGAGGGGTAATATCAAGATCTCAAGAGTCCAAAAGGAAAGATCATATATCAATCATCAAGCTCGAGCAGGGAGTCGACACACTCATCTCTACGACATCTCTCTCAGTCGAGCCATCGGCGGTCCATCATCCCTCGTGTCTGAACGACGTCGGCACACTCATCGCTATGACATCTCTCAGCTCAGTCTCTCCGCCAAGCCATCGGCGTTCCCATCATCCCCAGACACGCATCACAGATACCAACGAAATGATATAGATATCAACGAAAGAATCGATAGGCTCAACATGACATGCTCAATGTCCATGCATGCCAATGCATCATGCAATATCATAATCTAATGTGATGCATCTCAATATATCATGTCATCATATATCATGCAGTTCAATTTATCATGTAATCATATACTACAGTTCATATAGTCACAAAAGTAGCAAGTAATGCCAAGTAAATCATACCTCGAGAACATCACGTCTTTGCCACACATCATGATAGAACCGGTTTTCTACGTACCTCCGCCGAGACAAACAAAAATCGAGAATTTTCGTACTCCTAAAATTGACCTCGGTCTATAGTCACCTGCCAAATATCATTCAAATAGACCAAGACTATCAATATCATTATTTTAAAGATCATGTTCCAAGCCTACTCTAAATTTCAGCAACATGCATCCAATGATAGACCCATAATTCTTTCAAAACTTAATCACATTACATGGGTCTAATTTATCTTGAAAGCTAACTCAAAATGTGACATTTCATATGTTTGACAAATCCCCAAATTCGTTCATTTACCTAAGGCAAATTAGGTCTAAACATTATTTATGCAAAACAGGGGAAATTCTAAATTCCATATTGACTACGTTTCGTAGAAACTTCATAAATAAGTCATATGACATCCAAATGACCTGATTCTAGTGGGAGAATTTAGAGAACTCAAAATCCTACAATACATATTTTATGAGCTTTAAGCTAATTAGTTCATCTTAAGGTACATTCTTTGCAAAACGTAACAGCCTGAAAACTCGTATGTACCCTGTTTCCAGATTGCATAGATGTTGGTAAAATTAGCATAACATTTGCATATAAAATCCAATTTGAGTGAAGCCAATTCCAAATGCAATCTAACACCGAATACTACAACTCTTATTTGAACGTAAAACTTCAAATTCGTAGCAATTTATTCCCAAAATTCAAAGAATACACTGCATCTGACATGCATCCACTTGCAGACTCGATTTGAGCACAGTATAGTAAAATCATCATAACTTTCTCATTTTAACTCCGAATTAGCTGATTTATGTGTCCAACTTCAAATTCGAAGTTTGTCTATACTTAAAATTCAAAATACTAGACCACAAGTATACTGAAATCCGCAGAACATTCTGACATCAAGTTTTTACTACATTTCTCATGTACAGGCATCAAAATTCGACCTTAATCCTACATGCAAGTTGATAAAACTCAAAAATGATGTTATACCTTCACTCCTCTTGAAGATTTGAAGCACAATCCATCAACCTAGCTCAAACCAAGCTTTTATCTCTCCAATTTGCTCCAAATTTGAAAATTCTTGCATCCAACTATCACCCTTGCCTTGTAGCTTCTAAATTTTAAATTGCATGTAACATGCACTCGCAATTTCACACAAAATTTGGGAGTTTAAAGGGCTGAATTTTCGAAATTCTAGAGAGATGGAGGAGGATTTTAGGTTGGGTGGAAGGAGAGAGAAGGTGGAGGATGTTTAAAGTGAGGTGGCTGAATTCTACAAAGTCTCGGGATGAATTTTTAATTCTTTGATGTATTGTGGAATCAATGTGTCAATACATCACTAACTTGCAAGATTGATGGTCCAAAATCATGTAGTAAACATGAGTTAATTCATTAGTGGCATGTGTTCTCCAAGTGCCATGTGATCATGCACATGGACATACACTAAAAACATGTTCCACTATTTGCTTGACTCATCGAAGTCTCATCGAAGTCTAGAGCACCTTAATTCTAAGTCTTTACTTTTAATTTTCCAGATTTGCTTAATCATCGTTAATCCGAATTAATTAGTATCAGGGCCTTACATTTTTCCTCCCCTTATAAGATTTCGTCCTCGAAATCACAAAAATTACGAATTCCAGTTCATAAATTACATTCGTTCGGCTTTACAAATGTATTGTTTGCTCGTATGAACTAGATATGGGATACAAATCAATGTTCTCAAATAAGTATGTGCATTCATGTCGCATCTTGGCCTCCAATTCCCATGATTTCTATGTACCATCGTAACTCATCAATCTCCCATAAAGAGATTCTGGAGAATACTCCATCACTGATCTCCAATTCTAATGATCTTTTTCTTTTGTTGGCAACGCTGGCCTGCCTATTTCAGCCCGTCTTCATATATTTTCTAAATCTTACAGGCTTGCCTGCATTTCATTATGATAATTTGAGAATCTTTCTCCATCTTCAGAAGAATCACTCTTAGTCTCTCCTTTAAAGTGCTCTTATTCAAAGTTTTATCTGTTAATTCAGATCTTTTGAATATGGTAGATAGTACTCATCATCAATTTTGTATCCATAGGTTGCTTGGAAACTCTAAATCTCGATAGAAATTTCGGATCTCTGTCTGCAATAATGAAAATTGGTACTCCGTATACACGAATCACATTATCAATCGTGCTGTTTTCTTGTAGGTAAAGTACGATTATACGGAAGAATGTACAAATTGTATCAGTCTGTCAATCCCCACCCATATTGCATCGAAACTTCTATTCTGTTTGGGTAAGTGAGTCACAAAGTTCAGAGCAATGCGCTCTTAATTCCAATGTGACACTTCTAAAAGTTGAAACATAACATCTAGTTTCATTCTTTTTATGCTTTAACCTGTTGACAGGTTAAACATTCGTTCACACATTCTGAAATTTTCTTTTCATATTTTGCCCAGAAGTGCCTCCTTGAGGTATATCTTTCAATTTTTGAATGGATACTAATAGGAACTGTAGTACTTTGCGACGTAAACTATTCTTCCACTTCGTAATATCGATACAATCAAATCTATTACTATTTCATCATTCAACTACTAGACGGTACATTGAATCTTGATGGTTGCTATGACATTGCTTGTTCTCTCAACTATGGATGTCGGAGTCTAATTCTTGAGCCTTCAATTCATTGAGCTAAACGGTGGCTCAAAAACGCAAAAAATGATACAATAAAAAGCCTTCTTCGTGGCTAAAATATCCTTAAGGGTACGTATAATTTGTTGTAATTCAGTCATAAATGCATAGATGCTACCTTGGCATCTAGAGTGTTACAACTCAAAGAATCTTTTTCTTGATCCATCTTTCCTAGATGCTACTGTAATTCATAGTAAATGTTTTTCAGTAGTTCTAATCATCACCTCTGATCCGTATTGAACTCTAACTAAGTGAATATATTTATAGACCAGTCTCTTGTAGTCAGGGTGAATAATGAACTACTTTTCATATAAAGAGTGGTGTCATAATTTCAGCACAATAGTGATGGCGGCTAACTCGAGATTATAGACATAATTTCAATTCTCGTGAGTTTCAATTGCCTTGAAGCATCGGCAATACTTTCCATATCACATGAGGATACATTTCAATTCTCTAGTTGCTGTGTTGGCATAATCACATAGTCTCTTGATCCTGATGACAAAGCTAATACAACTATAGTCAAATGTTGTTTCAGTTTATGGGTACTGTATTCATATTCATCTGAACAACTGAAACCCTGATTCTTCTTGGTCAATTAGTGGTAGACTAGGCTATTTGCTAGAATTAGCCATGCAACGCCTGCTGTAGAATCTAGCGCTTACCTCTTTACCAATAACTATAGTTAAGGGTAATGGTGCAACATCAATCTTTTCAACCATACATTGGCACAAGCGCCACGTGTTCGACCGATCACAAAGCAGTGGCAATTGTTGAACCCCAACAATCCCTCCCCCAATAATTGCACTCTCTGCAACTCATGGGAATCGAACATGCGACCTTGGCTCTGATACCAATTGTAGGATCTAGCGCTTACCGCTTTACCAATAACTATAGTTAAGGGTAATGGTGCAACATCAATCTTTTCAACCATACACTGGCACAAGCGCCACGTGTTCGACCGATCACAAAGCAGAGGCAATTGTTGAACCCCAACACCTGCAATGGTCTGCCAATACCCGAGAAACTTAAAATTCCTGCACACTGGTTGATCTGAGCCAAAATTATCACTGCCCCTATTTTACTTGGATTAACTGATATCTTTCAAGCAGATATCTCAAGACCCAAAAATGTTACGCAATCCAACCAAAAATTACACTTTGATTGTTTAGTATACAATCAGACTTTTCGAAGTGTCTAAAGATCTATTCACAAATGTTCCTTGTGATCTTTCTTGGTTATCAAATACACCAATATGTCATCAATGGATACGATTTCAAATTTTTCCAGAAGTTCCTTGAACACGCTAATCATAAATTCCATGAACACTTCTGATACTCTCTTCAGACCAAAGGCATTATTCAAACTTTAAACTGCTCAAATATATGGTCCTAAACTCTCTTAGGAATATCTTCCTTATTGACTCTTAAGCGGAGTGGAGATTTATCTTTGATAGACTGCTACTCCTTGAAAGTGATCGAATAAATCATCGATTCTAGACAGTAGGTATTTATTTGTGCCAGTAACTCGATTCTGTTACCTGTACTCAATGCATATCATCATCGTACCATCTTTCTTCTACACAAAAGAACAAGTTCTCCACATGGTTACATACTTGAACGTATGTAACCTTTACAAAGAAAATTCTGCAACTGCTCTTTCAATTTCTTTGAATTCTGTTGATGTCATCTTGTACAGTGTTTTAGCAACTAGCGCCGTACCTAGCATCATTTCAGTGTCGAAAACGATTTCTCTCTCTGGTGGGGAATCCTGAAATCTCATCTGACTGAAACATTACGAAGTTCTGTATAACATCGAATTGTATGGTAATTGATGCTCTTCCTTTGTGATATCAATCGTATAATTCATATATCCTTAATTTTTTTAAAGAATAACAATCGAAGCATTATTCATCATCGATACTAATGGTAATAGCCTTGTACAACCAGCCATAGCAATTTCACGTAAGACCATTATATGATCGAAACCGTACTGTACTCTTGAAACAATGTACAATGTCTTGGTAATCCATGCAAGTATCCAATTAGATTTGTCTGCTGGTAGCACCATCAAATTTCTGATCATGAACTCTCATCATACTGTATACCACAGTTAATGCAACAAAACTCGTTTGCATGAATCTATCAGCTGAGGTGATAGCCAAATAAACTCATTTAGTGCGATCAAAATTAAAATATATACTTGCGATCACAATTCCTGAAATCTTTCTAACTCGATCCTCTGTCCAAGCGAACACTCTGGCTTGTTGAGGTTCTCAAAAAAAGTTGTTCAGTATTATTCCCACTCTGCGGTTGACTGGACTATTGGTGTAATTGAGTGAACCGAGAGCCAGTTTCAAAAACCACCTCCAGCAAAGAGTATCTGCTACTGTGGTCATATTCATCCCTAATGGTTAACTTTGGGATATTACTCGATCTCACCACAGTCTTACAAGACATTCAAAACTCTACACATTGATCAGTAGGTTGTCTTCATCCTCAAGGATCTACAAAATCTAGCAACAACCCATAATCACTTATAGAACCACTAGTTCCGAATGATCTAAAATAATATATTCTCAATATTCATACGTTTCGGTTTAAACCTTTGCGATTACTGATATAGGTGCGGCCTCTATTGTTATTGATATTACTATTGCAGTTGCTGTTGAATTGTCCCAAACATCAATATGCGGCTTCTGAGAACAACTAAATGTTTTATCTCATCAATTCAATTTTGGCTTCCGATCTATCGGTTAAACTGGCTCAAGACGGAGCCTCACTTGATAGAATATGTCCTTACTATTCTTCAATTAACTTGCTGTACTCATGGATTCATCCTCCATAAAGTACAACTTGTCACTTCCGAGTTCTCTTCCCAGGTAGTCCTCCTTCTGTGAGAGACACAACCACAAGGATCCAACTCCGGAAAAGTGTGCTAAAAGAAAGATTCTGATTGATTGGATTCATTCGATAAAGTCCAATAACATATAGTTCAACAACTATGTCATGAGTCAATAAAATTTGGGTAGGCACAAATTCGGGAATCAAGATATTATATTTGCAATATAGTGCTACGAATAGCTAAAATATTCCATAAAAAATTAGATGGAAATCATATTCTGTAAGAGAGATACGACGGTCCTCGTATTCAAGTTCTCGATTGGCTATGAATCCGGCTTTACAAAATTGTTTAGACGTAATACATGTCTCAGTGTATCCTTCTTAATAAATCATTACCTCATCAGTCTCTAGTTCACATTGTTATTTGACAACGTGAGAAGGTTAATCCTCCAAATGATAATAACTCGTTACTTATCAACATCAGGTATAGGTTATTCTAAAATCCTTATTAACGATTCATTTAATATTTATGCCTATACATATTACATCCATACCTTCTAACCTTATCGACCACCTCAATGCTATAAACAAAGATTTATCCCATAATAAAAATAGCATATGTGAAATTTATAGATCATTAACAAATCAGTTAATATCCAGGTCTACTATAAATACATGCTTAACTTAATACATTAACAATCTCAGTTAATATTCAGGCATTCTCAAATTTATATGCCTAAAGTCAATTATCTATCATAAGGTCATATCAGACAAAACAGATAATATCATGTAAAATCATGTAGTCAAACACATGCGCAAACATTTTATTCATGCCTAAACACACGTGTCCTAACTCTAGTTCGAGCATGTCCCAGATTATGCTCTGATATCAACTGTGAGAGTCCGGTCCTAATCATGAGTTTAATTATCACTCAATGATTATTTTACGTTAACAGCGGAAGATTATTTAAAATTTATCAACATGTGGCTGAATTGTTTTGATTTTACATAAATATGTAATTCAAGTTTCACAATTTAACATGTTATTCATCGCATAAGCATCAAATATAAACTTCCCAGTAATGTAATACTTAAAATACAGATACTCGGGGCATACCTCGGTAAATTGAATCGTAGTTAAAAATACTCTAACAACTACTGGGACTCAAAACATAAATCTTAAACCTGAGCTCGCTCTCAAGGTGCTCTGGTATTCATCGATGCTTCATATCGAGCACCCACAGTACGTCCACCTGTATCACCTGTCATGCCCACACAACAAAGACATGACAGCCCCCTGCGAAGGGGGTCAGTACCCAGTACGAGAAACAGGTAAAATCACAATGAATGACAAAGTATTATGTGATGCATGACGTGCATGAATGCAAATGCATATGAGGGGTATCAAATCTCCAATATCAAGATCGCAGGAGTCCAAATGGAAAAAGATCATCAATCATCAAGCTCGAGCAGGGAGTCGACACGCTCGTCTCTACGACATCTCTCTCAGTCGAGCCATCGGTGGTCCATCATCCCTTGTGTCTGGGCGACGTTGGCACACTCGTCGTTACGAGATCTCTCAACTCAGTCTCTCCGTCGAGCCATCGGCGTGCTCATCATCCCCAGACCCGCATCATAGATACCAACAAAATGATACATGTATCAACGAAAGAATCGATAGGATCAACATGACGTGCTCAATGTCCATGTGTCTCAATGCATCATGCAATATCATAATCTCATGTGATGCATCTCAATATATCATGTCATCATATATCATGCAGTTCAATGTATCATGTAATCATATACTGCAGTTCAACATGTCATATAGTCACATATGTAGCAAGTAATGACAAGTAAATCATACCTCGGGAACATCACGTCTTTGCCAGACATCGTGATAGAACCGGTTTTCTACGTACCTCCACCGAGTCAAACAAAATCGAGAATTTTCTTACTCCTCAAACTGACCTCGGGCTATAGTCACCTGAACAAATATCATTCAAATAGACCAAGACTATCAACATCATTATTATCTAAAGATCATGTTCAAAGCCTACTCTAAATTTCAGCAACATGCATCCAATGATAGACCCATAATTCTTTCAAAACTTAATCACATTACATGTGTCTAATTTATCTTGAAAGCTAACTCAAAATGTGACATTTCATATGTTTGACAATTTCCCAAATTGGTTCATTTACCTAAGACAAATTAGGACTAAACATTATTTATGCAAAACAGGGGAAATTCAAAATTCCAGATTGACTACCTTTCGTAGAAACTTCATAAATAATTCATACGACATCCAAATGACCTTATTCTAGTGAGAGAATTTAGATAACTCAAAATCCTACAATACATATTTTATGAGCTTTAAGCTAATTAGTCCATCTTAAGGTACATTCTTTGCAAAACGTAACAGCCTAAAAACTCGTATGTACCATGTTTCCAGATTGCATAGATGTTGGTAAAATTAGCATAACTTTGGCATATGAACTCCAATTTGAGTGAGGCCAATTCCAAATGCAAGCTAACACCGAATACTAAAACTGTTATTAGAAAAACTTCAAAATTCATTCCCAGAAATTAAAAAAAAAAAAGACAGCATGAGACATGCATTCACTTGCAGACTCGATTTGAGCACAGTGTAGTAAAATTATCATAACTTTCTCATTTTAACTCTGAATTAGCTGATTTTGGTGGCCAATTAAAGCTAAGTTAAAATACTAACTTTTATAAGGGACATCAACTTAAAATTTGAACCTAAACTATACTTAAAATTCGAAATATCAGACCACAAGTATACTGAAATTTACAGAACATTCTGACAACAAGTTTTCACTACATTTTCTCATGTCAAGGCATCAAAATTCGATCATTAATCCTACATGCAAGTTGATAAAACTCAAAAATGATTCTATACCTTCACTCCTCTTGAATATTTGAAGCAAAATCCATCAACCTAGCTCAAACCAAGCTTTTACCTCTCCAATTTGCTCCAAATTTGAAAATTCTTGCATCCAACTATCACCATTGCCTTGTAGCTTCTAAATCTTAAATTGCATATAACATGCACTCACAATTTCACATGAAATTTGTGAGTGGAAAGGGCTGAAATTTTGAAATTTTAGAGAGATGGAGGAGGATTTTAGGTTGGGTGGAAGGAGATAGAATGTGGAGGATGTTTAAAGTGAGGTGGCTGAATTCTACAAAGTCTTGGGGTGAATTTTTAATTCTTTGATGTATAGTGAAATCCATATGTCAATGCATCACTAACTTTCAAGATTGATGGTCCAAAATCATGTATTAAAAATGATTTAATTCATTAGTGGCATGTGTTCTCCAAGTGCGATCATGCACATGCACTAAAAACATATTATACTATCTGCTTGACTCATCGAAGTCTGGAACACCTTAATTCAAAGTCTGTACTTTTAATTATCCGGGTTTGCTTAATCATCATTAATCCGAATTAATTAGCATCGGGGCCTTACATTTGTGTTTTTGGTTTAGTGGTTAATATTGTCTTTTTATTGTTATATTGTAACTACGATTTTCTTCCGCCATATATTAGGGTTGTAAAAAATGATACTAAAAAAATAAAACTTTTTTTTTATTAATTTCATTTAAATAAAAGCTTGTACAATTGTAGTATTGTTATGGGGCTATAAATGGGAATTCATGTAGAATATTCATTGATAACTAATTATATATATATATATATATATATATGTATATATATATTAATATATGTATATTTGCAACTTTTGGCTCATTCTTAAAGGATTTCATGTAATTATGATAAAAGCACTTTATTTCCTATTTAAAGATTTTAAATATATTTGATTTTAGTGTAGTAAGTTGGCTTTTCTACCTTTCTAGTCATTTTTTGTCAGAGTATTGATACGACGATATTTCTGACGTGTTGCAACGGATATTACTGACGTGTTGCATGATATTGCTGACATGATAAGCCCTACATCATCGCTCCGGCGAAAAAGGCATAAGGTAAACAAAATCAACTTGTTATATTGATAAATTTTGACTACATAAATAACCAAAATACAAAATAAGTCAATTTACAAGATGATTTTGGTAACTTCTCTTTAACTCATTCTATCCGTAATTTCATGAGAGTTTATCATGTATGCACATTCACATATCTAATGCTATCAATCTTACGTGATTTATTGATATTCAGCTTATAATCTACATCAAATACTTAGTATGTTGCACACAATAATCAACCCTTTCATCCTATAATCTCATAATCTCCTCACATTATTTTAATCAAATATGAGGGGATGAACCCGTTATGGCATTCCCAGACCTTGGAATTCAATTGCAATAGAGTATATATTTATTATTTAACTCGTGAGAAGAATTGACTGATTGGTTTGAGATATATAGATATGCATGGCTTGTTCCTCACCTCAAATCATTCCGCAAATTTAGATAAAAAAATCAAACATATCTCTCTCTCTCTCCATCTGTAATAGTCTTATTATTTTTCTTGATGTCACCAAAAATATCTTTCTGACAATACAAAAGGAGATTGAATACAAGGGTTTTATGAGTATTTTCTTGTTTTTTGTCTGCCAAGCTTTCATCCGCGTCTAACTTCGATCGATATAGGTATATTTATAGATGTTTCTTGCAGTTGTTTTCTTCGGCTTAACCGTATTTAAATTTTCATATTTTTAAAACTTTAAACAAAAAGGTTAGCTATTTTGCATCTAGCATAAGTTTTTTATCGTAAAAATAATCTGTAATGTTCAGATAGACATATTATACGATATAGATAGAACTTTTGCATGATATTTGATACAATGAAACTTGTGATTGTGATATAGTATAAATACACATACCATCCATGTAATCGATATTTCTTGTAGAAATGTAAGCATGCTTTTTCGTTTAATTTCTTTTTACCTAAAGATCGTGTACATGAGGATCTCATTCTCTGCCTGGAAGCAAGTAGAACACCTCAGGAACATGGACCAGTTGATATTTCCGGGACAAAGTCGCAAAGCCAAGGTGGTCATTGTAATGGGTGCCACCGGTGCCGGAAAATCCCGGCTTTCTATCGACTTAGCCACCCGTTTCGACGGGGAGATAATAAACTCCGACAAAATCCAAGTTTACAGAGGTTTGAACGTGATAACCAATAAGGTAACGGGAGAGGAATGTCGTGGTGTTCCACACCATCTGATCGGGATCATCGATCCTGATGAGGATTTCACAGCTGACGATTTCATGTATCATGCATCGATTACTGCTGATGCCATAACTCGGAGGGGACGATTGCCCATCATTGCCGGAGGGTCTAATTCTTACATAAAGGCACTTGTCCAAGATGACATTGAGTTTAGGTCAAAGTATGAGTGTTGCATTCTGTGGGTGAATGTTTCGGTGCCCGTCTTGCATTCGTTCGTGTCGAAAAGGGTCGATCAAATGGTGGATGACGGATTGGTGGAGGAGGCGAAGATGTTTTTTGATCCCGGAGGTGATTATAGCCATGGAATCAAGAGAGCTATCGGCGTGCCGGAGATGGACGAGTACTTTCGGAATGGATCAGTCATGGATGATGAAACTAGAGTGAAGATTCTGGATGTGGCTATTGATCGAATAAAGTCAAACACTTGCATATTATCTTGTCGCCAACTCCAAAACATTTCGAGATTGGATGAGAAGTTGGAGTGGAGGATTCATCGTCTCGATGCCACCGAAGCTTTCATGAGTCGAGGGGCCGAGTCAGACAAAGCATGGGAAAGAGCGGTGACGATCCCGGCCACAGTGATCGTGGACCAGTTCATATGTGGCGATGAGATTGGACGTTGTATGGTGCAGACAAGCACCTCCTCGAATGGTAATGCTTTCGCTGCTACCATACATTAGTCCACCAACTTATATTTTCGGGAACAACAATACACAAGTCATTCTTACTAAAAAAATAAAATAAATTTCTTCAAAAAAAAAATATAAAAAATATATGCTTACCTATTTCCGTTATATATATATAGAGAGAGAGAGAATTAGATATTCAAATATAAGCAGACTCGAAGTCAAATATTTGAAAGTGCCATGTGGCAAGAATCCAAATCTTCCTTTGGATTTCGACTTCGAGTCATGCATAAGTACCTAAAATGGTAATCCGTACAATGCATCGAGGTTTTTTTTTTTTTTTCGCTTTTTGTCTGAAAATACTTATATGAACATGATATTTATAAAGATCAAAATATATAAATATATGTATATATTTATATGTATTGATATTTGTAAGATAAGAGTGAGACAGAGACGTTGGAGGCCTGTGTTGGCTGCAGCCGGCAGGAGCTGTATCATTCATACTGTTGGCAACTCTATGGGCGTAAAATAAGGTTATCATTTCACTCTCCAAAAAAAAAAAAAATTAATAGTTATTTAGTGGTGGCGAATAAAAAATATTTTGGGTCACATAAAAATATTCCTCATGGAAGCAAAATTTACCCTAAACATGATAATAAATATATATATATAAGTTAAATTGAAGTTTCCTCTTACAGTAAAACCCCTCTAAAGTGATTTGAGTCCGGATAAAAATATCAGTTTAGAGAGGTTATCACATAAGAGTGGTTCACGTTTTTTTGGCTTCGAAATGATTAAAAATGAGTTTTTGAACACTAAATACATATACACCAAAAAATATCTCGTCTACATTTATGTCACCAAAAAATATCAATAAATAATCACACTTACTATCTCGTAGAAAATTTCAATAGTTTCTTGGCTTTCTAAAATATTTACCAACATTTATTTAGAATGAACTTTTACCCAAAAAAATTTACTTATAAATTAGACTATCATTTTTTAAATTTATCAACAGTTTCAATAGATATGGCTCCTAAACAATCTCCCCATTTTACCATGACCGACAAATTTCGCAAAGAACTATGCCAATACAAAAAAGACAACCCTAGTGTTACTCAAAAAGTCTTCGACAATGGCTAAAGGAGAAGCATAATCTCAAGGTCACCCAATCTACCATATCTAACACTCTTAATCGCAGTACAGAATTGCTCAATGTTGACCACTTAAAAGAGTTCAGAACGCCAAAAAGTCAGTCACCTTCCCGCTCATGGAAACATCGATGATAGAGTGGGTTAACACCTACCAAACTAAGATAAACATTAATGAAGATCTCGTGAAAGAAAAAGGTGTGTTCTAATCAATTGTATCCCAATGCAAAATCTTTTGATTTCTCGATTGGATGGTTAGAGAGATTCAAGCAGCGTCATGGAATTAAATCTTTTCGGCGTTTTGAAAAAAGTGGAACAATAGATATGCAAGCAGTTGAAGATGTTATTCCCGATTGAAAAATGTGCTTGATTCATAAAATGAAGGATGGTGTAAAAATTATCAAAAAGCAAGCCTAGCACAAACTAGTATCTTAAAATATTTTTCAATTCGTAAAGTATGTAAAAATATATGTATTTATTCAAAAATATCACTTTATGCGAAACTTCGGACCAAGATTTAGCACTAAGATTTTCTGAAAATATATTAGTTAGACAATAGATGGATTATTAAATTTTAACATTGGTCCCGACTTGGGACCGGGACTTTTATCAGTTTAAAGAGATTATCAATTTAGAGATGATCATTTTTAACCGTGCTCTACTTTACAACATTTTTTGTCACAATTTTGAAGTAAATTTCATTTATTTGAATTTCTTTTACGTTCTTAAGATTTTTTATGGCCGGGCTTCCAATAATATAATTTTATTATTTCCTGGATATTAATCAGTGGTGGTTTAAAGTGATAAGTCAATGTGCAAACTAATTGTATTGTCATAAATATTCTTTTACATTATTTGGGAACTAGACCTCGGATAGTGATACATCACTTGTGATATGGATCACTTATGATATGTATCACTGCCTATCCCAAGCTAGGGTAAAGGAGAAGGGTGGTGGTAGACCTGTGATAGTCAGCCGGATAAATTAGTCACATCTTAATGACTTTATGTTTTGATTGGCAATGGTAAGCATATGCAATTTCGATGTCGAAATTTTCTAAGTAGGGAAATAATGTGATATTCTTGAATAATCATGTGTTTATGGCTTGTTAATGATGATTATGAGGTGAATAAGAGATTATAATTATTTGTGAATGTGCAATGAAATGGGTATGCGATGGGCACGAACTGGTAATATGCTCAGGGTGCATGTAATGAATTAAATGGAATTAATGAATTTGACATGGTTCAATTGAGATTTGTTCTAGAAATCTAGAAAAGCATGTCTAATTAATAATGGCGATGCATTTTATGTGGTTAAGTGTTAAGATTTAAGTAATTCTAGTTGCTACATCATGCCATGTTTAATACATGTTACCCACCCATTCCACCTCACTTGCCCCCTAACCCCCTTCATTCCCCACCTCTCATCTTACATCACTCAAACTCTCTCCGCAATCCCCTCTTTCGCCTAAACCAAGGGGAAAGAAGGAAGAACTTGGAAGCTTGCAAATCCTTGTAACTTGCTAGGATTAAAGGTTAAACTGGTAAGGAACCTTTCTTGTTAAGTGTTGAGAATGTTCAAATAATGTTTTGAGTTTTTGAATTTGGGGGAAATTAACTTGTATAGATGTATTTGTTGGGATTGAGTTTTTGTGTTGTTATTTGTTGTGTTATGGAGCATGTTGGGTTGCAAGGGATTGAAGGGTGGTGGTGTAAAGTGGATTGACATGGATTTAGTGTGTAAAAAATGGTGTTTTTCGTATTTACAGGGCTCGGTGATCGATCGGTGGCTGTGATCGATCGGTATGAAGCCACCGATCGATCACGCGCGTATGAAACTGAACATGGACAAAGATTTTCTCAGCGATCGATCGGTAGGTCTCCACGATAGCCTTCTCGATCGATCAAGGAAGGTAGATTTTTTGTGCTGCATTTTGAATGCCTCGCGATCGATCGCGGGGCATAAAAAGTTGAATGTTGGATTTTTGGGTGTTTTCTTGGGGAGTTTTTGAGGGAGCTTAAATAGCCTCTAATATTGAATTGTTGCAATTGTGTAGAGCCTTCCCAAGTGGCGGCACAACACAGGGGATAATTTCTGAAAACATCCATATTTTTGGAAGAAAAGGTACGTAGAGAGATGTACGAGCATCGACGGTAAAATATATTTTTGCATATTGAATTATCCATTGTGGATGCATGAATTGGATGCTTTGTGCATGTTGTGAGTCGTTGTTATATCGAGTGATGATTATAATGCTTGCCGATGTCATATCAAAGCGAGGAAATACTTGTCGCTGTCATATCGGAGCAATGGAATATAATATTGCCCCTAATATGTTGAAGCGAGGATAATATTGCTTTCATATTGAAGCTGGCGATGGGTATTATAAATGCCGATGTTATGTCGAAGCGAGGGGTATTAGAATGCCACTGTTATAACAAGAATGTGAATATGGTTATTGGTATGATGGTATGAAATTATGTCATGTCATTTAAATTAATCTGTATTATAATCTGATGATTATAGATATGAGTTGTGGAATAGGGCAACTAGGGAGAGCATATTAAATGCATTGAATACATGAAGTATTTTCGTATTAATGGTTTATGCATTTTATCTTATGATCATACTGTTGTGATTATGAATTATTATATGCTCATGTGTTGTGGATTGTTCCTGTAGGAGCTTTTGGCAAGGAAGCTAAGGCAATGATTGACGTGGTGAGCTGTGTGAGGATTAGTATTATCGACCTAGAAGAACAAGAAATTCTTCTGTATAGTCTCTACGTATAAGTAGTGTAAATCTATAGTGCTTACATTTATTTTGTTGGGAATGTAATTATTTTGGAATTTAGATTTTATTTTGGTACGATAGCCCTAAGCTCAGTACTCAACATTAACATTTTTACTCTGATGAATGAATAGCTCTTTTATGCTCTTAAATCACACTTAAGGTAGTGAGGCCTTCAAAGGGGCTGCTAGGTCGTCGTCCAGAAGCGACGTGCCACATTGACGCCTGGGTGTGGTGTCAAATGAGCAAGGGTTCCCTCACCTCAAGCGAGTGGGGGTAAAGAAGTTAGCTCGAAACCAAGACCATATGATTCGTTTAGCCTCTTGGAATGTAGGTTCCGTAGCAGGTAGATTAGCTGAGTTAGTAGAGACTATGAGTAGAAGAAAAATTAGTATTATGTGTATGCAGGAGATCAAATGGGTAGGTGAGAAAGCCAGAACTATAGCTCCGTGGGGCTATAAACTTTGGTACATAGGTAAGGATAAGAATCGTAATGGGGTAGGTGTAATCGTAGAAAATAAACTACTCGAGTATGTAGTTGAAGTTAGGAGGAATGGAGATAGGATAATATTAGTTAAGTTAGTTTTAAGCAATTGTATTTTTAATATCATTAGTGCATATGCAACCCAAATTGGTATATAGGAGGGTATTAAACATAAATTTTGGGAAGACCTAGACGACGTGGTGCAATGAATATCCCTTAATGAGAAAATCTTCATCGGGGAGATTTCAATGGGCACGTAGGTTCTGATCGGGATGGTTATGAGAGTGTTCATGGAGGCTATGACATTGGGGACAAGAACACCACATGTAATTTACTTTTTGATTTTGCCATGCCATATGACTTAGTCCTAGTGAATACATGGTTCAAGAAGAGGCCCTCTCATCTAGTACTTTTAGAAGTGGGTCTAGTGCATCCCAAATAGATTTCTTTTTGGCTAGGATTTATAGAGTTAAATGCTTGACTGTAAGGTAATTCCAGGAGAGATTACCCAACATCATCTTTTAGTTCTAGATATTATGATTAAGAATATGGCTACTAGAATTAAGCATAAGTTAGAACCTTGAATTAAGTGGTGATGCTTTAAAGAAGGTAAACTTTGGAGATTTTGTAAAGAAGGTAGTCGAGGAAGTTAATTGGACGCCAATAGATGGTCCTGATACCACCTGGAACAAAATGGTTCATGGTATTAAGATGATAGCTAAAGACCTCCTTGGTGAGTCAATGAAGATGTAAAGAAGGCTATCCGAATCAAGATAATGCTTACAGAGAGATGAAAAAGAACAACAATGGAGCTACATTCGAATGGTATAAGCGTGCTAAAAAAGGGGAAGACAATGGTTCGAGATGCTAGAGCTAAAGTCTACAAAGAAGTGTACTAAAGATTGGATACCAATGAGGCAAAAAGAGATATCTACAGGATTGCCCAAGCGAGGGAGAGGAAGACAAGATACTTATGTACAGTGAAATGCATAAAAGATGAGAACCATAAAGTCTTGGTTAGAGATGAAGACATCAAAACAAGATGGAAGAATTATTTTAACAGCTTGTTCAACGGTGGCTTTAGCCAAGATTTAGGTGATCTTAACATCCATCAACATGGTATAAAACTCATGTGTCACACAATGAAGCTTTGGGAGAGGATAATTGAATGTCGTTTAAGGAGGGAGGTTAAGATATCGGAGAACCAATTTGGGTTCATCCCAGGACGGTCAATTACTGAAGCTATCCATTTACTTTGTCAACTTGTCAAGCGCTATCATGAGAGGAGTAAATATCTACATATGATCTTTATAGACTTTGAGAAGTCCTACGATAAAGTGCCAAGAGAGATATTATTGTGGGCTTTGATGAAGAAAAAAGTTCAAATCAAGTATGAACGGAATGCTGGGCACCTAAGAGGAATCACATCCAAAAGATGAGTGTGGTAGAGATTTGTGTGCTTCGTTGGATGTGTGGTAAGACCAGAAGAGATAACATAAAGAACGAAGATATTCGAGCTGAAGTATGTGTAGATTGCATAGAAGAGAAGATGCAAGAAAGCAGCTCATGTTGGTTTGGTCATGTTCAAGGTAGGCCCAACAGTGCACCTATGCGTGGAGTGGAGTCAATTGATTTCGGTCAATTCACGAGAGCGAGATGACGATCGAAGAAGACATTGCTCGAAGTTATACGCAAATACTTGGAGTGCAAGGGGAATACAAAAGATATGTTGATCGATAGAAGCGTTTGGAGAAGACTGATGCATGTGTCTGACGCGACTTGATTATCTCTATTGTTCATGTAGCCTACCCAATTCATTTAAAGACTGGTTGTTGTTGTATTCTTTGGGAACTAGTGGTAATTTACCCCCAATATGGTATTGTTAATACACACTTTACACCATTATGGTATCGTTATAGGCATTTTACCCCTTTGTGGATTGCAAAATATACCATCCCTCTCGCAATTTTCAGAATTTTTAGCTTGTGACGAAAATATTCTCATTTATGATGAGTGTTTTGCACATACTCACAAACCACATTAGGGTGTGCTGCCAATTTTCAAACCACATGAGGTAAGTTGCATCTGATTGAAACTGCATTGGGTAAATTGCATCTTATCGAAATCATAGGCGTAAATTGACACATGTAAAATTCTTTCAATTTATTTTTCTAATTTTAGGTTCAAATTACCCTATATGTTATTATCGGTGCATATTACCTCATATGTTGTTTAAATAAACAGAATGCCCCCTATGTTGTTTAAAATAAGCAGAATATCACATGTTATTTAAAATAGGTAGATTATCATCTTATGTTATCATTTAGATGCAATTTACGTCCTTAAAAGTATAATTGATCTTTTAATAGATAATTTCAAAGCCAGATATGATGTGTGTAACACAAAGCATACACAAATGTGGTGTTTTGCATCTATTTTTAAACTATATGGGAGTAAATTGCCTATTTAAATCACGATGGTGTAAACCGACTATTTTCGAAAGCCACATAGGGTTCCATGCCAGATAGAAAACAAGTACGCAAAAGTATTTTTTTTTGTGAATAATAATTTGATTGAATTTTCTAAATACATTAAAAGATATAAAAACTTACTTTATATAAAAAAAATAAAAAATGTATATATATTGACAATTTTTTAAAAAAAAAACTGGAGGAATTACTAAAAGGTATCACATACAGAAACTTTATTCAACTATGGGGAAAAACAAATTTCCTTAACAATCCAGTGTTGAAGAAACTTTAACCATACAGGTCAAATTACTTAACCTTTATTTTTGGAAGATACTATTTGTTTACTAATATACCCCTTAATTCAACAAAACTAAGACAAATTATTTTGAATGCATTCTAAGATCTTTTGAATCGCACTTGCTGGGAACTTCCCCTCCTCTCTGTTTACTCTACCATCCTCTTCTTTTTGAATCGCAGCTGCCAAGAACTTCTCCTCCTCCTTGGCGGGTGAAGGTAACAGCAGGGGTCGTGACCTACACTTGGTGTGATTGTGTATTTCATTTTGTTTTTTACTTTTCATTTTGTTTGTTGTTTGAGACATTTGTTGTAAATATGGTGTATATACTGATTTCTTTTTCAATTGGTGATGAAAAGAACACATTTACTTGTACTTTCCTTTATTTGTTGATGAGATGTTCGATAAATTGTTATAATAAAATTCGGAAGTTCAGGTTTGTTGTTACTGATTTAATTTGAAACTGGTGATGAAAAGAACATTGTTACTTGTACTCTACTTTGTTTTTTGTTTGAGACATTAGATGTTTGTAAATTGTTTGAATGAAATTTGAATATAAAATCACTAATTTGTTTTGTTAAGTGCATCATCTGGTTAAAATCACCACCACCTTGTTACAAATTAAGTGCACTACCATCTACTATACAAATGTGTATTGGATAAGCACATAGCTCGAGTCCACCAGTGCACGCATGTGCACACGTGTATTACGTGTACCGCCTTGTTGAAATCACCAATTTGTTACAATTAAGTGCATCACCTTGTTAAAATCACCAATTTATTAAAATTAAGTGTACCACCTTGTTAAAAGCAAGTGCATCACCTTACTATTTGCAAGTGTACCACCATCTAATATTAAAAAAATATGTATTTTGATAAACACATAGCTCGAGTATGTCGGTGCAAATGGGTGCATACGTATATTACGAGCACGCCTTGTTAAAATCAACATTTTGTTACAATTAAGTGCATCACCTTGTTAAAATCACAAATTTATTAAAATTAAGCGCATCATCTTGTAAAAAATCAAGTGCATCACCTTAATATATGCAAGTGCACCACCATCTAATATAAAAATTGTGTATTTTTATAATCACCTAGCTCGAGTCTGCCAGTGCACACTTTGCTTTTAAAAGGTGCACGTATGTGTATGCATTCCTACCTACGTGCACCAATAGAAAGGAAATGATAATACCATATCAGCGCATGTATGAGGTGTTGGTGCACGTAAACCATCAGCTTATATGCGACTGTTACATGCACTGATGCATACGAGGGATAAGTGCATTGGTGCAAATGGTGCACATGCACCGATTGAGTTTAGCGGTGCACGCATCCCACGTGCACCGCTAGACTCATGCGGTACACATGCACCACCACTCGATGTGGCATGTTTTAAAATATGTATGCGCATGGTGTTTAGCTTTCAGGGGCGCCACCCCGACCCCGTGCAAGGGGCGCTGCCACTTGACCCTTGTTCACTAACCGGCTAGCGAGACCGCTACAAGGAGCTGCCACCTCTTGACCCTGGTATGCTAGCGCACAATAGAAGTTTCAATTTTAGTATGAGTCATATGTTCAACACTATCATTCAAGCAGTTCATTGAACATCTTAAATGCACTGTAGTTTTGGGTTTACGTTCAAATTTTCAAACGTCATCATTACAATAAAATTGAAAATAAAGTATCAGGATCAAAAAGTAGACGAAGAAGATGGCTTTTGCACTAACTATATACCCGTTACACTCTTCAATCTTAACAAACTGTCCCAAAATGGAGTAGTTGTTTTGTGAAATGGTGGAATACATGACACAGATTTGAGCAGAATCTGTGGAGAAATTTGAATTTGGACTGGTGGAATACGAAGATTGTATTTTTCTTTTGTTGTTTGATGTCTATTTTGGTAATTTTCACAGAATTTGAACTTCAACTATTTGAAGTTTTCTTTGCTTGACTGGGTCAAATAATATTTCTTCTACTAGTCTTGGCTTACATGTCTCCCAAAAAACTATAAATGTCAGTCAAAAGAGACCCTTGGACCTTGGGGTTTGGGCAGAGAATTTACCCTCAAAAAGTTTATAATCCCATTATTTGAGCTCAATGCCGTCACTTCAAAAATTAAGACAAACTGGAAGATAAGTGTAGTAATAACTGTAGATACTCGCAAATAATTGGAATCTTCGGATATAGAACGACTCATCTAACACGACAACTCTGTCAAAGGGCGTCTCAAATCTGGTGTATCTGAAAGAGCAGTTTCATACATTGCGAATGAATGAGGGTCCTACTATTTCAGATCATCTAAGTGTTCTCAATGTCATGGTTTTTGAGCTTGAATATATTGGAACCGGGGTGGGGCGTCTCAAAATTGATTTCTAGCTAAAATTTTTTTTTAAAAAAAAAACTGGAAACCGGGGTGGGGCGGGTAAAGCCGCCGAGTTCGCGGGTCTAGGCGGGGCGGGGCTGGGTCTGGGTTTTATGTGTAGCGGAGCGGGTCCTAGGATTGGCCAACCCATCCCAAACCCGCCCCGTTGCCATCCCTAGGAGAAACCTATTCCACCTCAATCTCCCTCAACTTTTGATGACACTGATGACCATTGGGGCGGATATTCCGGCCCCTGACAGTCATCAAACACATTCTACCTTTGAGTTCAATCAAGATACTTTTGCATTCTTCACCTCTCAATTTCAAACCCTTCGAGATGATATGCATTCTCAATTTCAATCCTTGAGAGTAGATGTAAATTCTCAATTTCAATCATTCGAGATGATGTTGCATCTCTTCAGGCTTACCAAGACTCATCTATAGAAGCTTTGTCGTATTTACGACATGAGGTGGATGCTCTTCGATCTCAATTTCCCGGTGCCCGCATGGACGAGGATCCTAATCACGGGAATGACGATGATGGTGGCATGGATTAAGTTGTCTAAGTTTTTTTAGTGTCTTTTAGTTTTTATCTTTTTGGAATTGTTTGTAAGAATTGCATCGTTTAAATGATGTGGAACTAGTTTGTTGCATATGTTGAATGTATATTGAGTTGATATTGTGATGCTTGTTGTTGGCTTTTTGGCTTATTTAATTTATAGAAAGGAAACTCTGTCCAATTTTATTAAAAATCATATACCTTTTATTCTCACAAAAAGGGGGAGAATGAATGTGTAAACTTGTTGAAACGCTATTTGCAACCTGTTGTTTTTACAACTTGTGACACATTTTTAGAAGGTGATAAAAATGCACATTGAAACATTGTTTATCATCGCATTCATTAAGGGAGAGTTTAAACTCTCTATGCATTGCATGTTTATAGTTTAATTTTTTTTTCAAGTTTACCAGGTTTTGTGATCATCAAAAAGGGGAGATTGTTGCGCCTTAAAACGCTACAATTCTCATTTCTCTAATTTAAATAAAATTATCTATTTTTGTTTTGATGATTACAAAACTATGATTTTGTACTAATTATTTATGTAGAGTATGCAGCATAAGTTATGATCAAATTAAGCATATTGATGATTGACAAAGTGTTGAAATGCTAAGAGAAAATAAATTTTTTGTTCAAGCAGATCACCCCAGGCGATGAGGGTCATCGCCCCAGGCGATGGGTGCCAGGCGAGGCATCACCGCGCTCATCGACAGAGGCGAATGGCGAGGCGAGCGTGCTACCAAGATCACCCCACGCGATGTTGACCATCGCTCCAGGCGATGGCAACCATTCAAGACATCGCCCCGCACATCGACTGAAGCCACGCCGAGGACTCCGCGCATGGTGAGATCGCCCGAGGCGATGAGGAGATCGCCTGAGGCGATGCATGGTTCTTTTGAGGCGATGGAGAGATCGTTTCAGGCGATGCAAATTTCTGATCATTTAAAGCTACGACATTATTTTTAGTGGGCGATGGCCTGAGGCGATCCAGGGAACGCCGGAGGCGATCTGTGCAATATTGTGACCGTTGGTGCGTGGCGATGGAGATCGCACGAGGCGATGTCCGAGGTGATGCAGGAGTGATTTATGCCTCAAGTGTAGCAACGGCTAGTATGAGCTTTGGGAGTCTTCTACACTATAAATATGGATGTTTGGGTTCAAGTTGATGCTAAGAAACAACAAGATACAATACAAGCAAGCTATACATAATCCAACTTAAGCTATCATATCAAAACTTTATATATTTCTATTTTATTGTCTTGAATTGAGAGTTTGTTTCTTATTCTTGTGTGAGAGCTTTGTTCTTCATTTGGTTACACCGTGAAGGTTTCATTTGTTGTAGCACACAAGTTGTGAATCATTGTAAAGGTCCTCCAACACCGACGCAAGTTGGAAAATTGTATAAGTCGCCAACAAGTGAAGTTGGTGCAAGGTTGTGGCTATCTTGGAGCCCTTAAGGCCAAGAAGAAGTTGTTCTAGTGGAACCTCAGTTAAACGATTTCTAACCGGGAAGAGGAGACGTAGGCGATTCATCGCCGAACTTCTATAACAATTTCTCGTGTTCTTTATTCTTTATTATATTACGCATTTACATTATTTTATTATATTGTTTATTGTTCGATTGACATCAAGTCTTCCGCAGCGCAAACTCGATTTTTTGCAAATTCATTTTAAAACGCTAAAGTAGCCAAGGAACCTCATTCACCCCCTTCTTTGGTTCCAACACGATCTTTGGACCGTTTGAGCCTTTCAAGCTTACCATGATATATATCAATCTCTAGTGTCTCATTTTGAGCCTAATTGGAAAAGAATGGAGTATGTTAACATATTATTTACCCACATTCAACAAATTTCTTCGGCAACTCATTATACCCACCATTATGAGCCTAAATTGAAAAAACATTATCTTCACTCTAAGGGAGTATAATGATTCTCATTAGATGCACATGACTTGCTATATTTTGATGAGCTTATTGAAAAAAATTAATGAATGAGAAAAGAAAAGAATAGCAAAAGCATTGAAGAAAAATGACTAAATAAGACCCAAAGTGGCCAAGGCTAAAAGAAACTTCTTTGTGCTATCCTATCTTTTCTTTAAAGCCAACACCTAGGCCTAACATTACAAGCTTAAAAAGGCCTATTGATCCAAGTCTAGGGAGTGACTACATTAGTGGAGAAGTTATCTGAAAATAGGCCTATGGAATGCTCAAGGATTCTCTTAACTTTCATTGACTAGCATGATTTGATTTATGAAAATTGCATGAAACTTGAAAGTGACAATAGCACACACACATGTTCTGATTTGGAGACATGTTGCTTGATCTAGGAGAAAACACAACTTGTTAAACTTTCTGATTAATTCTTATTCATCTGTAAGTGGGATATCTGAGCTACATGATTGACTATGGATTGGTTTATTTGAATCTTCAATATTGAACTCTACTGTGTGATCTTATTTCTTGCTCGAGACGATCAAGTTTAAGTTTAGGGGAGTTGATAAGTGTGATTTTTACACTTATCTCACAATGATTTTATAGTGGTTTTTGTAGTGGTTCCTAGAAAATATTATGCGTTTTGGTATATATTTGTAGGTCAAATTGCATAAAAGTGTAGGAAATAAGCTATAATGAATGAAAAAGGACCAAACCGAGCAAATATGGAAAAGGAGGGACGAAATCGTAAGATTGAAGATTTTGAGATCCACGATCGATCGGCAACTTACAAAGATCGATCGCCACCATCCAGAAGATTTCCGCGATCAATCGGCAAAACATCGCGATCGATCGCGGATATAAAATTTTGGTTATTTTGTCCAGAATGTTTTGGCGATTGATCGGCAACTTATGAAGATCGATCGCCGAACCCGAAAAAATTGAGATTTGGTTTTCTTCTTGGTTATTTTGTGTCCAAACTTTGCAAAACTCTTCCGACTATAAATATGTATTGCCTTAGACGTTTTTGGGGACTCTTGGCTCATAATTCACCCTACAAACTCAGCCACCATCATTCTCCTTCATCACCAACCATCCATACATCAAACCATTGAAGAGGAGACGCATCGGAAGAGACGGGACGACGGAGTAACGCAAGGAGTCAAAGCCTCTCGTTATTTTCGTATTTCTTAACTTTGTTTGATTCTATTTGATTTGTTTATGCTTTTGATGTTGAAAAACACAATTTTGCATTTGATTTTTAATTTGTTTAGGCTAAGTTTTGTTGTCAAGACCTAGGGGATCCCATGTTTTGAACCCACAATTTTAATTAAGTTTTGATTGATTCTTACAAATTCTTTGAGTTAGATTTATTGTGTTCATGCTTTCAAAGTATTAATGTCCTTGATTGATTATTTATTGCAATTGAATTGACCATAGGAGATTGCGATACGATATAGTAAATTAAACCGTGGATTTTAGACTAAGATCGAAATATAAAGGCAAATACTTGTGTGATAGCAATAAATTTACCAAAATCGAAGCTAGAAGTTTTCATAAATTGACATACAATATTGAGTGCTAAATAAGTGCATGATCATTGTCTTGTTGCATCTTGGTATTAACTTGTTGTAACCGGACCAGAGTATAACAAGTGTATTAGGAGAACTCGTCACCTTAGAACGTTTGAATTTATTCTTAACTATAGTTAAATTGTGGGGGATTGAATGGGTGAACCTAAAGTCTTGATAATTATCTCTATTGATTCTAATCTTATTCCTTCTTGTGTGTTGGGTTAATTATTGAGTTAATTTGTCATTTTAGTTAATTAATCATAATCAGTTATCGTATGCTAAATATAGTTAAACTAGTGGAGTTTGGTAATTATTTCATAGTCCTCGTGGGTTCGACACTCATACTTATAATATCATTATACTAAAACTTGACATCGTGCACTTGCGGTACACAATCGCTACACTCGAAAATACTATTTAAAATAATAGCGATCATGAAACCCATTCATCAATAAGAACTTCACTATTTTTGAAATCGAAGATATCCATGTTGAGTATAAGTCCATATAGATGGATTGGATTTAATTGAGATTTTCCGTAAGGTGTTTGATGTAAATCTGGCCTGCTGGAACGATTTCTTGTTCCAACTGGGGATCTAAAGTTGCTGAGGTGAAATCTTCCCTATACGACATACTTTGATCACCTTCAGGTGGAGGTCTTGTTACAATTTCTCCCATCTTGAATTCTACAAGATTCATATAAGCAAGATCACGTAGATCTTTCAGGTTATTTCCATTACTTTGCTGGAAGTACGGACTTTCCTTGTAGGAATGCAATCATTGTTTTAGTCTCCGTCAAAGGCCTTCGACCTCCTCCAGCTTTCCTTTTTTTGGTGTAAAAGGGGCTATGTTCCATAGGACGGTGGTAACCACCTTCTTTGTCTTCTTCCCGTCGGACTTGGTCTTGACTCCAACTCCTTGATTCGGGTTTGAACATCTCGAAGATTCTCAAGAATTTTCTCCTGATGTTTAATCATAATCTCATCTGACTTTGAATCTAATGGGTCTGTGCATGGACATGGTATTGAAGGTATCCATAATTGTAATGCCTTGATATGACTCATACCTGTTTTATATGATTATGACGTAATTATGTGATAATTACAGTTTGACAGTGGACTCAAGTTCGAGTTGAACCGATTATGGAAAGTAATCATATATATAGAGTGGAGAACATAGAATGCAAAACAATGGAAATGAACTTATTTCTTGGCTTGAAGTAATGCTACATAGCAAGAGATTTCATGTTCATGGTAGTTTATGAAAGAGTAGGCATCATACATAGTTTGATAAACAAAACAAGGGTACATGAAGTTGAATTAGCATTAGATGTGAATTTCACATGAGTTTGGTTTAACACAAAGAGTGCAATATAAGAGGTGATCTCAGATTTGAAAACATATAGTTACGCCTTGCTCACCTAAATTTCTCTACACAATCTCCTCTTTCAACTCTCACTTGTGCTTGGGGAACTTACTTGACTTAGACTTGGAAATCAAACTATCACTTGAGGGAGAAGTGAAAACAAAGCTAGCTGGTAAGCATGTAGTGGTATATACACTTGTTGTTCAAGTATATGCATGCGTAGTATGAGGTTGTGAACATGGTGAAGCATATTTATGCTTTGTATGAATTGATACTTGATATCATGCAAAGAAATGAGTTACAATATGCTGGAAAGATGTTTATATGATGCTAGGTAATCTTGTGATCAAGTTTTGATGGTTTGAATTGAGGTGTAGGTTGAGAACCATGAAGATAAGCTCAAAATCGTCATGTTCTGATAATTCAGAGCATCGTGATCGATCGCTAATCAGGGGGCGATCGATCGGCGATGGCTGAGGCAAAAATAAGGCGGTTTAATACATGGACAAGCAATCACATTAATGTGACCGATCGATCGCTAGCAGGCGATCGATCGCATTGAAACATAGCGATCGATCGTTGATGGCCAGAAAGTTTTGGCGACCGATCGCGTAAAAGTGGTGATCGATGGCGTAGGTTAAAATGTTGAAAAATATTGTATTTTGTTTGAATGTGATGGTGACGCCTATTATAACATTGTACATTATTGGTATTCATGTAGCACCATCACAGGGGACATGACAGAGAGGCGGTTAATCACTGACGCCTACACTTATATATGTTGTACAACACCACATGTAGGTGTTGATGTACGAGTGTTGATATTCCATTTATGATCATTATATCATGATCTATGATGATGAGGTATTGTTGGTTTAGATATGAGATGGATGATGATATCTTGTTTATGGAGATATGAGATTGTTGTGAATATCAGATGTGATTGGTGCTGTGAGTCACGATACTGTTGAGATTTGTGATTGGTTTTATGATTATTCTATATGTTGAGGTATCGAGTTGATGCCATGAGATATATGCTCTTGTTGGGCATATGCTTTGGCTGTTATATTGATGTGGTTGAGGTATCGAGTTGATACCATGAGAGGTATGCTCTTGTTGGGCATATGTTTTGGCTGTTATATTGATGTGGTTGAGGTATCGAGTTGATGTCATGAGAGGTATGCTCGTATTGAGCATACTCATTGGTTGTTATATTAATGTTGTGGAGGTGTCTTGTTGATGCCATGAGAGGTATGCTCTTGTTGGGCATATGCTATGGCTGTTATAACACGTGAGGACGAAAATATGATATTACTGCTAATATGGATGTGAAGGCTGAGCCACTGACATATTAAGTTGAGAGGCATATCATATCGGTCCCGTTATAACAGGATGTTGAATGAAATATGTTATGACATATTTGGCCAATTGTATTATGTTGTATATTGTGTTATGAAGTATGTAGAAGGGATATGTAGGAACAACCAGAAAGGAGTATTTCAAATGCATGAATTACAGGAAGTTGTTTATATCGTATTGATGCATTATATTGATGTTAGATTGTGAACATCATTTCAATACTCATGTTTCGTTTGGTTGTTCTGTAGGGACTCATAGCTTGGAAAAGTTGGGATTGTGAGTATATCTTCTGCTGCTAGAAGTTATACTGATCGATAGTGACTGAGTTGTGATGTGTAAATGATATACAAGATGTGATGTATATGACCTATGTAAACGTAGAACATAGTAAAAACTCTTGATCAATAGTAATAGCATCTTAATCCTGATAAGTAAAGATATGTGATATACGTACTCAAATGTATACTTGAGGATTAAGGTGACGAGGCTCCACAACAACGCTGCATTGTCTTCTGGATATGTCTAAAATCTTGGGATATCTTAGAAGAATCCGGCTCGATTTCTCGAAAGGTTGGTTCTCCCTTCCTATTTGTCTGTTCCGGATCCTGTTGAGGTGTTGGGATCTGGAATCATGTGATTGTGCTCAGGATGATCTCTCTCTTGGGCCTCGGTTAACTCGAATTGTTGCTTGTGGTTCATCTTGTAAAAGTTCCTCGCCATCTTCTCCTGTTCTTGATATTGGGATATGCTAGTTGGACTAGCACCGATATCTAGTAGAATTTTACATTTCTGATTGAAGTGTTTAGCTTCGGCCAGATATCCTTGATTTAGTTCTTCCAATTTCTGGAAGTACCACCTGTATGACATGCACCACGAACATTCGTTCAGATCCATAATATTTCTTGAACTGTCTCCTCCGTATATGTTACAAATTAATATTTAAGATATTATTATACTATTTTCAGAATAAACCTAGGCTCTGATACCATTTTACGAAGACGGATCGCGAAGGAAAAGGTTATTAGAAAAAATAGTAAAACTTTGGGTGAGATTTGAAAAGTATTTAAAACTCTAGGGGGTATAATGCAATTAATCCCTTTTAACTTTATAAAGTGTTGTGGGGTAGGGAGTTAGGATGAAGATGAAAGTATGGTTGAGGAGTTAGAAATATAGAATAATGGATAAGGGGCGCTAAGTTAAAGAAAGTATGGTTTATGGATTTTAGATGAGTTTACCCTTAATTTAACAAGAAAAATCATTGTATATACATATTATTAAATATTAAATAAGTACGAGAATATGAGGCCGAAGCTTTAGAATGCAATGAGAAAATTTAGAATGAAATTCACTTAGATTTAATTTTCATGAAAAAACAAACAAAAGTAGATTCATATTTTTGTTAAATTGTCCTAGTCATGTCAATAATTTTAGAAAATTATTAACTCATGATATTGATGGACTATAGATTTATATAAGGGTGTTCCTAAAATTTTTTATCTTCTAATTTATAAAAAACAAACAAAAGTAGATTCATATTTTTGCTAAATTGTCCTAGTCATGTCAATAATTTTAGAAAATTATTAACTCATGATATTGATGGACTATAGATTTATATAAGGGTGTTCCTAAAAATTTTATCTTATAATTTATAAAATTACTAAATTTATAAACTGGCCCAAGTTGGGACCAACAAAAAAAATATTATTTTAGAGAAGTTATTAATATATCGAGTATTAGAGCCTAGGTTATTTTGAAAATACTATAATAATATCTTGAATATTAATATGTAATATATATGGAGGAGACAATTCAAGAAATGAACGAATGTTCGAAGTGTCATTCATATAGATGATACTTCCAAAAATTGGAAGCACTAAATCATAAACATATGGTAGAAGCTCAACACTTCAACCATAAGGAAACTATTACTAGGAACGGGGTTATGCAAACTCGGCATAAACAATTACAAGAAACTCGAAAGGATGGTTAAGAGGCTCCATCAAGTTCAAACTACAGTTCGAGTTAGCCGAACTTCAGGAAGACGATCATCCTGAACATGAAGATGTGGTTCCCGCCTCCAATGTTCCAACACTGTCTGGACCAAATGATTAGAATGGGAGAACCAACCTTTCGAGAAATCGAACCCGATTCTTCTAAGACATCACAAGATCTTAGAGAAATCCAGAAGACAGTGCAGCGTTATGGCTACCTACAATACCATGTCCCTACACAGATCCATCATATTCAGAGTTAGATGGAGATTATGATTAAACATCAGGAGGAAATTCTTGAAAACCTTCGAGATGTTAAAAACCGAGTCAAGAGTTGGAGTCAAGACCAATTCCGATTGGAAGAAGGAACGTAGGATGATTACCATCGTCCTATGGAACATAACCCATTTTAAATCAAAAGGCGAAAGCGGAGGAGATCCGAAGACCTTTGACGGAGACTGAAAAAATGATTGCAGTCCACCTCCAGACTTCTATAAATACCAAGGCATTCAGGAAGCTAAGGACATCGAAAATTCTTCACAGTTTTCTGAGAATAAAATTGTAGTCTCCAAGCTTTGTAATCTTTCTACTTTCATAGCTTGGTGATATTTCTTTTCTTGCTTTTCGTAAATGTGTGTAATATTGTTCTGTTTTTAGTTTATGTGTTCTTAAGTCAAAGCCTCATCTTTATGAGAGGCTAAACAAGTCCGTCTCCTCCCAAAAGGAGACATTTTAATGTATTTTTTATTATAAGTATTTCCAAATAAAACGAAGACTGTTGCATATCTATCTCCCGGATTTCTTTAAATCTTTTTATATCTTGATTATATCTTACGCCCTAAGGTAGGAAACAAATTAGGGCTGTGTTATGCGGTTTCTGAAGGAGTCGGATAACTGACAGACTAACCTCGCTTGAGGGCTGAGGTTGGATGGTGAAGAGCCATTCGTAAAACAGTCTGGAGGCAGTAAGTTTTCGACTGATGGCTTTGCAATCTACCTCACCCGGTGCCGTTACGGTCAAAATGGTATATTTCAGTTTGTTAAAATTTTTATTGTAATATGAAAGCATGATGTGCCTGTTATTTATTTTGATTTGTTCATAAGGGGATTGTAGGGCTACATTAATCATGAACTGTGAGTCTTTTGTAAAAGTATGCTCTTAGGTTCTCTCAAGATGACAGAAACTGAAGGATCTCATGTCATTAAGGCCCCCGACATTTACATACCTTTTATGACTTTTGAAGTAGGTAGAGCATTGGAATAAAGAAAGAAGTTTAGTAGAGAGTTAGAATAAATAATCATTGATATATGGCGGAATGTTAAAGTTATGTTTGGAGGTGGGGATTTTAAGTGAGTTTACCCTAGATAATATATAATATTTTACCAGTAATGTATTTATTGATGAGATTTAAAATTAAAAAGTTTTAGGATGTAAAATGATGATTAAAAGTTGCTTACATTCGTCTCACTGAATTTCAATGAATATATGTCATATTAAATGGGTGACCTCGAAAACTTGGGGTGAGCAGGATGATTTAGTGTATTTTGAATAGAATAAATTTTATATTTTTTTGTAAAAAAATATAAAATTTACCCTAAATACCATTAAGAACATATTGGTAATTGTTACCACCATCTGTACAATTTATAGTAAATATTAATGTAAAAACAGGAACATATGTAGGAGTGAGTAAAATTTCGTTTAACCTGAATTAATTATAGAATTGAATTAATTCAGAAATTCAATTTGGTTAGTCCAAAAAAAATTTAATTTTAAAAAAATTGTTAATTATGTCCAGTGTTGATTAATTTTAGAAATATTGATTAACCAAACTAAATTATATTATATTCTTTTAAAAAATTTAATTTTTTTAAATAAATGTATTTAATTTCATTTTTTTTTTGAAAAGTAAGTTATCTCTTTTGTTTAAATTTTTCTTTTGTTTAAATTTTTTTAAAGTTATCGGTTAATTTTGTTACGATGGATATTTTAATCGATTATGTTGTTTCGTTTTTAAAAATGGTCGATTCAATTATTGCGAAAGAAGTTCTATTAAATCGATTTTAGAAATTTGGTTCCATCGTTATCAATTTGATCGAATGCTCATTCCTAAACACACTGTAGTGATTAACATTATTGGGACAAGTGTGGTATCTACATTAAAAAGTTGTGTGTTTTTTTATTTAAAACAAGATCCATTTTATTTGTTTTCTTTTATTTATTTATTAGTATACGTCTTTTAAAATAAAACTATATTCTTGTATGATTTGTTTTCATTAATTTATTTATTTGTATGTTTTTTAAAATAAAAATATATTAGTATGATTACTTCAATTTTTTAATGTTTTAAATGCAATTATTAAAGTTTCTTTTGGGAATCAGAATGTTCTGGTCAAGATTCATGTCTATCTAGCTTCTTACAACAGATTGCCTCGATCATCAGCTAAAGCGAGCGAAGAGAAATGTCGTGCCTCGCGTCGTGCTGTGCGTCGCTGACGTGCGGGCTCTGTTCATCGGTGGCGTCGACCATCACAAAGCGCTCTGCAAGAATTGCATACTGCGGTCTCTTTGGGTTTTCCTTGATCGTGTCTTGGATTCTTAGAGAAGTCGCCGCACCTCTGCTTAAAAAATTCTCCTGTGAGTATGTTTTGATTGAAATTAAGGCGGCAAAATTTTATCTTTTCTTTTCTTTTTTTCCCGCGGGGGGGTGGGATTTGAGCTGGGTGGGAAATGGGAGATCGGTGTGTATGGATTTTCTTGGAGATTTATGTAGTGGGTTTGTTTTGGTTTTACTTTAGTTTTCTCGACATATTTGCAAGTGGGTGTTCCTTGTGTGTATTTTTGTATGGCTTTTTGGTGGGATTCTTTGGGTGATTTCTTAAGGTTGGCTTTTGGAGGTGAAGAAGTCCGTGCCTTTTGTTTTTGAAGAAAGATTGAATAATGATTGTTATATGTTGTTTTTTATGTATGAGATAGAGGAGAATGAAACGTGTTAATACATAAACAGATATACAAATGAATTGATTTATCTCGTTTGTTGTTTATGTGTTCATGGGATTGTTGGAATTTGTTTATTAATCAAATTTAAATTTCGTTCGCATTGAATCAAATTTTTGTCTTACATTTGCTTGCTTCATAATGAAGGTAGTAGCTACCAGCGCCTAAAATATTTGTGCAGAGTGCTAAATGTCCTCTTTAAAGTATCCAACTTTAGTTCTTGATCAGTCCATACATACATGAATGGACTGATTTAAGATCATCATTCGTATATGGAGATTCAGACGCTGGTATGATCTTTGGTGTACTTTGCAGGGATAAACACTTCAGACGACCTCTCAAATGAATGGTTTCAAATGCAAGCTGTTCTTCGTGTCAGCTTGGGGAATTTCTTGTTTTTTGGAATACTAGCCCTCATCATGATCGGAGTGAAGGATCAAAACGACAAACGTGATTCGTTGCATCATGGTGGATGGATTGCCAAGATGCTGATTTGGACTTTGTTGGTCATACTCATGTTTTTCCTCCCGAATGCCATCATATCAGTATACGGTCAGCCTCAATCCCATTCTTGCAATATGTTATGAATTTCATTTGTAGAAGCTAATCTAATATTTGTAATATTTTCTTACAAATTCTTGTCAAAATGCTATTATTTACCTGATGATGATGCTATTATTGACTGCTGGGGGAAAACTTTTTGTGCTTATAGGATTTATTTCGAAGTTTGGTGCTGGGCTTTTCTTATTGGTTCAAGTCATAATATTATTAGATGCCACACATTCATGGAATGATTCTTGGGTAGCCAAAGACGAGCAAAAATGGTAAATCCAAATTTTATTATATCCTCTTTTTATTGTTGGCTCCTTTTTTGGTTTACTGATAATCCTCTCTTTGTTGATTGCAGGTATATTGCCTTACTTGCAGTATCAATAGCATGCTATCTTGCTGCATTTACGTTTTCGGGAATCCTATTCATCTGGTTCAACCCTTCCGGGTATGACTGTGGCCTTAATATCTTTTTCCTGTCGACGACCATCATTCTTGCTTTTATGCTTGCTGGTATCGCATTACATCCCAAGGTACATATTTCTTTTACATATATATTATAATGTTAACGTACCTTAATTTTTGAAAATTTTACCATATGAAAAACAGAGGCCAGTAGCATGAACAGCTGGCAGAACACTAATTTGTTATTTTTGAATTGGTGCAACTTTTTGATTTCGACAGGTTAACGGTAGCCTCTTGCCTGCTTCTGTGATATCCATTTATTGTGCTTACGTATGTTATACTGGACTCTCAAGTGAACCTAGGGATTATGTATGCAATGGTCTCAACAAGTCGAAAGCCGTTACCTTGAGTACCCTTATTCTTGGTATGCTTACAACAGTTCTCTCAGTTTTATATTCCGCCCTTCGAGCCGGATCGTCGTCAACCTTTTTATCTCCACCAAGTTCACCCAGAGCAGGTATTTAAAACCGGGGTAAAATCTTAATAATTTTTCATGCTTTTATTATGTGCTGCTCTAAATTTTTCGTTGTTTGGATTTTGATGAGAGCCATTTGGCTCAATTTTAATTCTCAACATTCTTAAATGGTAAATGTCATTCTAGTTCCCTAACTATGGTGTTGTGACATTTTCAGTCATTTATGTTTTATGGTTTTAAATTTTAATTTTACCAGCAATCAATTCTAATACATTTCACTTAAAGCTTCAATTTTCTACCAAATTTCCCAATTTTTGATATTTCAACATGAATGAATAAAATTGAATATGCAATTGAATGATAGATTAAAGTTGATAATCGCATGTATTTCATATTGAAGATCACAGGAGAATGATTCAAATGAGTTATAGAGTAAATTATCTAATTTTCTTGTAATATATAAACAAAGTTTCAATTTCAACCTTGCAATAATGTCTTGACTTTTGATTTTAATTAATCCTGTCGAAATATCTTAAATTGTGAGATTTGGTGCAAAAATTAAAACGTCTTTGTAAAAAAAATAAAAACTAAAATTGGGTGGGGGATAAGGGCTATATTTTCAGGGTTCTTTTGTTTTATAAAAATTGTGTGTTGGAACATCAGGTGAGAAGAAACCTCTTCTGGACTCGGACGAACTTGAATCCGGTAGAGGAAAGAACGACTCAGAAGCACGGCCAGTTACTTACTCTTACACATTCTTTCATCTGATATTTGCTCTGGCTAGTATGTACTCAGCCATGCTTCTTTCGGGTTGGACGAGCAGTTCAGAAAATGCTGAGCTCATAGACGTGGGTTGGACATCAGTTTGGGTTCGTATCTGCACCGAGTGGGTCACAGCTGGATTATATGTGTGGTCTCTTGTGGCTCCATTGTTGTTCCCTGATCGCGAATTCTAAATCTTCGATATTAGACTGGAACTATGCTTAAAATATCAGTATGCTTGGGTTTGCAATATGGTGTGAAGATTCTAAACAATCACGTTGTTTTGTGTACATGGTAATGCTCGTATGACGAATGTTATGGGTGGGCTTCCACTTTTGGCCTTTGGGGTGTGGTTCATGTACTATAATATATTGTGATAATTATGGACGCAAATTCACCTATATTTTGGAATTTGATATAATTTTCATGTCGGTTTACCTATTTTGGTTGAATGATTGCAAAACCATTCGATGATGTAAAAATCAAATAAAATAGGAGATTTGAACAGATACAGAACTAAAGTTACGACATAATGTCTGCGGACCAATGTATGATGTATGTATATGATCAAACTTGATTCTTTTTTATGGTTCAAGTAGTGTATCACAATCCATTAAAAATTTAGTTATTGTTGTTAATGAGCCAACTGACATTTTGGATAACAAGGTGTGAAATTTTTTGGATAAGAAGTGTGTTGAAAAATGTTCATATCATAAATGTTCCGTGGTTTAGCCCTAACTTGAAATTAATGAGGTTGTAGAATGTTTTGATGTATGCCACAACTTTCTTGAAGTGTGAAGATTCATCTACAATGTTTAAAATCTGTGTACGATATTAAGATTTATCATTTGATTAGTAGAATTTGCTAGATTTATAATGCAAGTCTAGAAGTTTATAAAGTGGGGCAATCTATTATCATCCACTTGGAGTTATGATCTCCATCTCTGAATGGTATAGATTTGTACTAGGTCTTGGAGGTGTTTAGTTTAAACATATTAGAAATCGGATGCATAATCCGTTGAGGTTGAGAAACGATTTTATTGAATCAACAAAAGAAAAGTTTACAGAAAGGAAAGTTGGAACATACTACCAACTAAAAGTAATCACATAACCAGCTCCCTCCCACTCTAATATTTTGTTGCTGCTCATGCTAGAGTTTGGGTTGATTTCAGACCCTTCTCTTTCTCTACTGCTACCGCCCTAATTGCTCGTTGGGTGCCCGTGCCAACCTTGTGGCCTGGGTGGGCCCATACACCCTCCCACATTGTTGTTATAGCTGCCGCTAGGGTTTTGGTGGCTTCAGACGCTCATGCCCCTTCCCTCTCGTTGTTTGGCTTCCGCCTCTTGTGTTCTGCTTTGTCTTAAGGTTCGGGTAGGCACATACACCTTCATCACATTGACGTCAGACGTGTATACATATTGCTTATTTTCTCCATGATTCTCTGCGATCACTGCTGTTGGGATCTCCTTGAGACACTCTTGATGTTATGTTTTGATGGTTGTCTAGGACGTAATGTGTTACGCCCCATTCATCCTGGTCATCCACTCTGTTAAAAATTTTCTCTTTTAACCTCATGTATTTTTGGTGATTTATTGTTTATTTGATTTCTCTATCGATTTTAGACATGATTCTTATCTGGGGTGGTCTTGGTCTAGTTCCCCTCCTCTTTTGTATTTTGTTGTTTGTATATGTTTGTGGTATCATGCCACCTTTAATATAAAAAAAATCATAAACCCTAAACCGTAAATCTTGGATCAAGACTGACTCTCAGATTGTCCTCCAGTTCCTTTCATCTCGTCATGCTCGATGGGACTTGGACACATTACACCCATATTTTCCAAGAGGGCAACTCCTGATACTTTAGCCAACCTTGCTCACACTGACATGCATTTCAGATTCGAGTCGGGATCACATTCCTCCTCATTTTCCCGTTGGCTAGATCTGAAACCTTGGGTTTACCTTATTTACGCTCTCACTAAAAAAACATTTTTTTGTTGCGGGCTCAGTTTGCCCCTTTTGTCGTTCTTTGTTCTCTTCTTCTTCTTCCTCCTTCTTTCTTCTCCCTACCTCTCCTTTATGTCTTCTTGTATTTTCTTCTTTCCTTTGTTTTCTTCCTCTTCCCTTCTCTTTCTTCCCCCTCTCTATTTTCTCTCTTCTTTCTTATTTGCTTTACTTTTGTGTGTTGGGCATTTTTGCTCTCTCTTTGCGTTTATTTTACATCTCTTTTTTTCTACCCCATGTGTGGGTTTTTCCAACCCTTCTTCCACTCTTTGATGTCTTCCTTCTCTATCATGTATACCTCTGGTTTTGGAGTTCGAGTGGGCTCAGACACCCTCCCCTCCTGCTTGTTGAGCTGTTCTTTGGGGTCGAGTGGGCCCAAACACCCTCCCTCTCTCTTTGGGGTTCGGGAGGGCTCAGACACCCCTCCCATCCTTGCTCGTTGAGCTCTTCTTTGGGGCCCCGGTGGGCACAGACACCTCCCCCGATCCGTTTGTTGATGCTGTTGTTGGAGTATGGGTGGCTACAGACACCCCTCATTATCTCGCTATGTTGTTATCCCACCTCTTTGGGATTTGTCTTGCTCGAGCTTCAGGTGGACTCACACCCTCCTGTCTAGTATTTTGATGGTGCTCCTGCCAGAGCCTAGGTGGTTTCAGACACCCTTCCCTTCTCTACTACAGCTGCTCTCCTTGCTCATCGGGAGTTTGTGCCGACCTCGTGGTCCAGCGGATGCTGAACCAGCAGACCTTATGTGATATCCCCGAAATGATTAATTGCAATTTGAGCATTAATTGTGTTTATATGATTAATCATGGTGGTAATTAATTGATTATGTGCTGGATTTATTTAATGTGTGGAAATGCATGGTCACATGGAAAGGATGACCCGGGAGTGCATTTCAGGGTGCATATTGTGCATATTGGGGAAAATTGCTTTTAGCATGATTTATTTGCCATGGTTAAGCAAGTAATTGGAAAGCATGAGTTAATTGATATTTTGGTGCATTTTGGATTAATGTTTTTGAAAATATCATGTTGGGGTGTTTTATACACCATGGGTTTGTGGAATACAATTTAATTAATTAACCCACTTTATTACCCCAAACCCCCCACCACACATTCATTCTTACTTTTCACTTTCCCAAAATTACACCACCCAAACCCTCCTTTCCCCCATTTTCGAAATTGAGCTTAAGGGTGGAAAGAAATCCTTCCAAAAATCTTGATTTGTGGAGTTTATTGGGAGATTTGAGGTCCCCAAGAGGTATGGATACCTCATTGTTGATTTTGTAAGGTTTTATTTAAGTTTGGTATGATTTTGAAGGGTTTTAAATGGGTTTGTGTTGGATTGTTGTGGTCTTGGTTAAGGGTTGGATTTATGTTTTTTTTGAGGTGTATTTTGAAGGTTTATGTTGATATTTATGTTGTTGGTTTGATGGTTTAAGTGTTGGTATGGATTGGAAGGTTTTGGTATGCAAAAATGGTGAAAATCGCGAGTCTGTGCGAGGCGATCGACCGCCTGAATTGGGGCGATCGATCGCCGAAGGGCGGTACCAAAATTTCGGGACAGGCGATCGATCGCCTGTTATGAGGCGACCGGTCGCCGAGAGGCAGTGGCCAATCCAAGGGTTAGGCGATCGATCGCCATGTTTGGCGCGATCGATCGCCGCGAAGGAAAAATTGAGGCGATCGATAGCCTCAGCCAAGCGATCGATCGCCAACTGTGGATTTTTGGGAAATGCTTTCTTTTGTCGAATTTTTGGTATTTGACTATTATTTGGCTTCTAATATGGGGTTGTGTGATTGTGTAGAACCATCCCAGGTAGCAACGCAACCAAGGAACTGAAGCCAAATCAATTCCACTTTTGGAAAGGTACGTAGAGGACGTACGGGCACCCAACGGTACATGTATCTAATATACTCATTGTTTATGCATTGTGGATGCGAGTATATATGTGATTATGCATTGTGGATGCAAATACATGTTGAATTATGCATGATGATTGTAGATGCATATGATTATTGGTGCACATCCCATGAGTCGTGGTCATCCCTTGATGATTTTAATGCTTGCCGCTATTTGTTTTGGTTCCGCTAAATGTGTAGCGAGGGGTGGGAGCGCCGCATGTCACATTTGAGCGTGGTTATCATATAGGGCGAGGAAAGGATATTTGCCGCTCAATGTGAGGCGAGGGGTGGGAGTACCGCTTGTCCATTGAAGCGAGGTTATTCTATGCCGCCTATATGTAAATAAGCGAGGGGCATTAAAATACATTGTGATGGACAGACTAGGGAATGGTGACCGGTATTTGATATTGATGAGATGGTATTATGTCATGACATGTGTAGACCATTAAAAATAATCTATTGATTATACTCATGAGTTATGGTACAGGGACAACCAAACGGGAAGCGTTTGAAATGCATGGGAAAAACAGGAAGTGTTTTATTATGATTATGCATTTACGCTTTATATTCATATTGTGTTGTATATGAATGATATTATTGCTCATGTTTGGGGGTTGTCCTTGTAGGTACACTTTGGGCATGATAGAAGGGCTTAAGCGGGTTGAGGTAGTGAGCTTGTGGAGAATTCTTTTGAGGCAGGAAGGACAGGATTAATTTTGTATAGTATCTACTCTAGGAGTAGTGTAAAGCTATAATTGATAACATTCATTTGATTTGGGAATGTAATGTAACTAATCCAGGGATAGTCCTTATTTTTGGCATGTAATTCTTAAAGCTCATAGACTCAACACGATTAATTTACTCTGATCATTTATATTAGCTCTAATTATGCCTTTATTCTGCACTTAAGGATTAGGGTCCTTACACCTTAGGCCAGCAGATGTTGTACCAGCAGACCTTAGGCCAGAGGATGCTGTACCAGCAGACCTTAGGCCAGCGGATGCTGAACCAGCAGACCTTAGCCAGTGGATGCTGAACCAGCAGACCTTAGGCCAGCAGATGCTGAACCAGCAGACCTTAGCCAGTGGATGCTGAACCAGCAGACCTTAGGCCAGCAGATGCTGAACCAGCAGACCTTAGCCAGCGGATGTTAAACTAGCAGAGGCCAGAGGGACCCAACCAGCAGACCTCGGGCAGCGGACTCGAGCAGCAAACTTCTAAAAATAGCCCAGAAGCAGAATTTGACCGTTGCAATGTTTGAAAGCTTACCAAAATTGTCCCAACGGTTATATTCTTCTAGCTAACGTATATATCATTACTTGGGGCTATATATACATGATTTGGAAGCTCAATAACAGCTGATTGAAGATTAATGCAAGCCTTCCAAAGCAAACCCACTTGGAATTCAATTGGAACTTCAAAGACAAAAGCTGCTAAATGAAGAGCACTCCCCAAACCTTTGGCACCTCTTACCTTGCTGTATCAGATTCATTATGGAATCATTTTTGCCTTTGTATTCATTCTATTCATTGTATTTGTGAGCTAAAATAGAAGAGTGGATACCATTGTAACAGTTGGTGATTTATCACAACTGGGTGAGGTCTTTACATGTGAGACGTTAAAGAACATGAACTTTGTGTGGGCTAGGAGTTTAGGCTATCTGTGTGGTATTAACCTATGTAGGTTATACACTGAAAAGTGTAAACCAAAGTCTTCTAGTAGATCCTTCCTGCAAAGGGAGAAGGGGAGACGTAGAAGCGTTGTGCTTCGAACTTCCAGAAACAATTTTTTGTGTTTTTACTTTACTGCATTTATTTACCTTTACTGTTTTTACATACTTTCTTGCATATCTTTAAAATGCCTTTCAAATGTTTAATTGGTTTTAGAGCGGGTTATGTCGAGTGTCTTCCGCTCGGTTTTGTAACGAACTCGATATAATCTCTCGGTGCAATTATTTCAAGAACACGAGCTATTGAAGCTCAAGTTGGTTGAACTCGGGTGTGGAATGGCAACCCACCCCGAAATCGATCCTAACAGCTTTTTACATTAATTTTTTTTATTGTTATGCATTAGTCATGTGTAGCTAAATAATGTTGATTCTTGGTTAAGGAAGACAATACACTAGGAGTTTACGAGGACGAAATCTTATAAGTAGGGGAGTATTGTGATATCCCCGAAATGATTAATTGCAATTTGAGCATTAATTGTGTTTATATGGTTAATCATGGTGGTAATTAATTGATTATGTGCTGGATTTATTTAATGTGTGGAAATGCATGGTCACATGGAAAGGGTGACCCGGGAGTGCATTCAGGGTGCATGTTGTGCATGTTGGGGAAAATTGCTTTTAGCATGATTTATTTGCCATGGTTAGCAATTATTTGGAAAGCATGAGTTAATTGATATTTTGGTGCATTTTGGATTAATGCTTTTGAAAATATCATGTTGGGGTGTTTTATACACCATGGGTTTGTGAAATGCTTTTAATTAAAACCCAACCCCTTTTATACTCTAACCCCACCCTACCTTTACCCTCACTTTCCCCACTTCCCACAAACCCTTTCCCCTTATTTTCGAGTTGGAGCATAAAGGTGGAGAGAAGCCCTTCCAAAATCTTGTTTTGTGGAGTTTATTGGGAGAATTGAGGTCCCCAAGAGGTATGGATACCTCATTGTTAATTTTGTAAGGTTTTATTTAAGTTTGGTATGATTTTGAAGGGTTTTAAAATGGGTTTGTGTTGGGTTGTTGTGGTTTTGGTTGAGGGTTGGATTTACACTTGTTTGGAGGTGTATTTTGGAGGTGTATTTTGGAGGTTTATGTTGTTATTATGTTGTTGGTTTGATGGTTTAAGTGTTGGTATGGATTGGAAGGTTTTGGTATGCAAAAATGGTGAAAAATCGCGAGTCTGTGCGAGGTGATCGACCGCCTGAAATGGGGCGATCGATCGCCGAAGAGCAGTACCAAAATTGCGGGACAGGCGATCGATCGCCTGATATGAGGCGATCGATCGCCGAGAGGCAGTGGCCAATCCAAGGGTTAGGCGATCGATCGCCATGTTTGGCGCGATCGATCGCCGCGAAGAAAAAATTGAGGCGATCGATCGCCTCAGCCAAGCGATCGATCGCCAACTGTGGAATTTTGAGAAATGCTTTCTTTTGTCGAATTTTTGGTATTTGACTATTATTTGGCTTCTAATATGGGGTTGTGTGATTGTGTAGAACCATCCCAGGTAGCAACGCAACCAAGGAACTGAAGCCATATCAATTCCACTTTTGGAAAGGTACGTAGAGGACGTACGGGCACCCAACGGTACATGTATCTAATATACTCATTGTTTATGCATTGTGGATGCGAGTATATATGTGATTATGCATTGTGGATGCAAATACATGTTGAATTATGCATGATGATTGTAGATGCATATGATTATTGGTGCACATCCCATGAGTCGTGGTCATCCCTTGATGATTTTAATGCTTGCCGCTATTTGTTTGGTTCCGCTAAATGTGAAGCGAGGGGTGGGAGCGCCGCATGTCACATTTGAGCGTGGTTATCATATAGGGCGAGGAAAGGATATTTGCCGCTCAATGTGAGGCGAGGGGTGGGAGTACCGCATGTCCATTGAAGCGAGGTTATTCTATGCCGCCTATATGTAAATAAGCGAGGGGCATTAAAATACATTGTGATGGACAGACTAGGGATTGGTGACTGGTATTTGGTTTTGATGAGATGGTATTGTGTCATGACATGTCTAGACCATTAAAAATAATCTATTGATTATACTCATGAGTTATGGTACAGGGACAACCAAACTGGAAGCGTTTTGAAATGCATGGAAAAAACAGGAAGTGTTTTATTATGATTATGCATTTACGCTTTATATTCATATTGTGTTGTATATGAATGATATCATTCATATACAATATAGGCGGCATAGAATAACCTCGCTTATTTACATATAGGCGGCATAGAATAACCTCACTTCCTGTTTTCCCATGCATTTCAAACGCTTCCAGTTTGGTTGTCCCTGTACCATAACTCATGAGTATAATCAATAGATTATTTAATGGTCTACACATGTCATGACATAATACCATCTCACCAATACCAAATACCAGTCACCAATCCCTAGTCTGTCCATCACAATGTATTTTAATGCCCCTCGCTTATTTACATATAGGCGGCATAGAATAACCTCGCTTCAATGGACATGCGGTACTCCCACCCCTCGCCTCACATTGAGCGGCAAATATCCTTTCCTCGCCCTATATGATAACCACGCTCAAATGTGACATGCGGCGCTCCCACCCCTCGCTTCACATTTAGCGGAACCAAACAAATAGCGGCAAGCATTAAAATCATCAAGGGATGACCACGACTCATGGGATGTGCACCAATAATCATATGCATCTACAATCATCATGCATAATTCAACATGTATTTGCATCCACAATGCATAATCACATATATACTCGCATCCACAATGCATAAACAATGAGTATATTAGATACATGTACCGTTGGGTGCCCGTACGTCCTCTACGTACCTTTCCAAAAGTGGAATTGATATGGCTTCAGTTCCTTGGTTGCGTTGCTACCTGGGATGGTTCTACACAATCACACAACCCCATATTAGAAGCCAAATAATAGTCAAATACCAAAAATTCGACAAAAGAAAGCATTTCTCAAAATTCCACAGTTGGCGATCGATCGCTTGGCTGAGGCGATCGATCGCCTCAATTTTTTCTTCGCGGCGATCGATCGCGCCAAACATGGCGATCGATCGCCTAACCCTTGGATTGGCCACTGCCTCTCGGCGATCGGTCGCCTCATATCAGGCGATCGATCGCCTGTCCCGCAATTTTGGTACTGCTCTTCGGCGATCGATCGCCCCATTTCAGGCGGTCGATCACCTCGCACAGACTCGCGATTTTTCACCATTTTTGCATACCAAAACCTTCCAATCCATACCAACACTTAAACCATCAAACCAACAACATAATAACAACATAAACCTCCAAAATACACCTCCAAAATACACCTCCAAACAAGTGTAAATCCAACCCTCAACCAAAACCACAACAACCCAACACAAACCCATTTTAAAACCCTTCAAAATCATACCAAACTTAAATAAAACCTTACAAAATTAACAATGAGGTATCCATACCTCTTGGGGACCTCAAATCTCCCAATAAACTCCACAAAACAAGATTTTGGAAGGGCTTCTCTCCACCTTTATGCTCCAACTCGAAAATAAGGGGAAAGGGTTTGTGGGAAGTGGGGAAAGTGAGGGTAAAGGTAGGGTGGGGTTAGAGTATAAAAGGGGTTGGGTTTTAATTAAAAGCATTTCACAAACCCATGGTGTATAAAACACCCCAACATGATATTTTCAAAAGCATTAATCCAAAATGCACCAAAATATCAATTAACTCATGCTTTCCAAATAATTGCTAACCATGGCAAATAAATCATGCTAAAAGCAATTTTCCCCAACATGCACAACATGCACCCTGAATGCACTCCCGGGTCACCCTTTCCATGTGACCATGCATTTCCACACATTAAATAAATCCAGCACATAATCAATTAATTACCACCATGATTAACCATATAAACACAATTAATGCTCAAATTGCAATTAATCATTTCGGGGATATCACAATACTCCCCTACTTATAAGATTTCGTCCTCGAAATCACATGTACTTACCCCCAAAAGAAACTAAACATAATCACATACCAGAGAATAGTTCCGGGTAGTGCTGCACCATATGCCGCTCCGTCTCCCACGTAGCCTCCTCGACACCCCTGCGATCCCACTGAACCTTGATCATAGGTATCACTTTGTTCCGAAGTTTACGGTCTGCTCGATCCAGAATTCTGACAGGCCGTTCCACATAAGACACATCGGACTCTAACTGAACTTCGGAAGGCTGTAATACATGCGACGGATCCGGCTCATACTTCCGTAACATCGATACATGAAACACGTCATGTATACCAGATAAAGAAGGCGGCAGAGCTAGTCGGTAAGCTAAGGTGCCAATGCGCTGCAAAATCTCGTACTGTCCAACATACCTCGGAGACAGTTTCCCGCGCATCCCAAATCGCACAACGCCTCTGAAAGGCGAGATCTTCAAAAAGACCTTATCTCCCAACTGAAATTCCAACGGTCTCCGCCGTTTATTCGCATAAGCTGCCTGTCTGTCCTGGGCTGCTTTCATTTTCTGCCTTATCATCTTTATCTTCTCTTCCATCTCCCGAATCAACTCCGATCCCCCGACCGATTTACGGTCCAAATCATCCCAACACAAGGGTGATCTACACCGTCTGCCATAAAGAGCTTCAAAAGGAGCCATCTGAATACTCGCCTGGTAGCTGTTATTATAAGAGAACTCTACCAAAGGCACTGAATCTTGCCAAGAAATATCGAACTCCAAAACGCAAGCTCTCAACATGTCCTCGAGCGTCTGAATAGTACGCTCGGTCTGGCCATCCGTCTGAGGATGATAAGCAGTGCTCAATCTAACTTCAGTTCCCAAGGCTGACTGAAGGCCTTCCCAAAAATGAGATGTGAATCGCGGATCTCGATCCGACACTATGGAAATGGGGATCCCATGCAATCTCACCACATCTCGAATATACAACTGCGCCATCCTCAAAAAGGTGAAAGTCATGCTATAGGGGATGAAATGAGCTACCTTAGTCAATCGATCCACAATCACCCAAATAGCATCAAAGCCTGAAGTACTCCTCGGCAGGTGAGTCACGAAGTCCATGGAAATGTGTTCCCACTTCCACTTCGGTATCTCCAAGCTTTTCAACTCGCCGCCAGGTCTCTGCCTCTCTGCCTTAACCTGCTGGCAGATCAAACACCTCTTAACAAAAGCGACGACATCACTCTTCATCCTTTTCCACCAAAACTGACCACGCAGATATTTATACATCTTCTTCCCGCCTGGGTGGATGTTAAGTCTGCTACTATGAGCTCGCTCCAAGATTCCTCTACGCAACTCCGGCGTACTCGGAACCACCCAACGGTTACCCAACCTCAAAGATCCGTCATCGGCCACTCTGAATTTCGTTGGCTGACCAAGATGTACTAAAGATAACCACCTCTGAACCTCATCATCTGACCTCTGAGCTCTCCTGATGTTCTCGTAGATATCTGGCTCAGCTAACAAAGTCGATACATACACAGGTGATGCATCAATGTCAAAATCATAGCCCAGATGGCAATAGGAGGTCATCATGGCGGACAAATGGATAACATCCTCAGCAGAACTCCTCACTTTCCGGCTCAAAGCATCTGCTGTCAAATTAGCTTTTCCGGGATGGTACTCAATCTCACAATCATAGTCCTTGAGTAAGTCCATCCACCTCCTCTGCCTCATGTTCAGCTCTGCCTGAGTGAATAAAAACTTGAGGCTCTTGTGATCCGTATAAATGGTAAACGAAGTACCATACAAATAATGTCTCCAAATCTTCAGGGCGAAGATGATAGCCGCCAGTTCCAAGTCATGGACTGGGTATCTCGTCTCATGCGGCTTCAGCTGCCTCGATGCATAAGCTACCACATGCCTATCTTGCATCAGTACACACCCAAGGCCCTGAAGTGATGCATCGGTATACAAAACAAATCTGGAGTTCTCCGTAGGGATCACTAACACTGGTGCCGTCGTCAAACGGTGCTTCAACTCCTGGAAGCTCTCCTCACAAGCTTCTGACCAAAAGAAAGGTACTCCTTTCTGGGTCAACTGTGTCAACGGCTTGGCAATCTTCGAAAAGCCCTCGACGAAGCGTCGATAATATCCGGCCAAACCAAGGAAGCTCCGAATCTCAGGCACAGAAGTGGGTGCAGCCCACTCCATCACGGCTTCGATCTTCCTGGGATCCACTGATATTCCGCTGCTCGATATGACATGGCCCAGAAATACTACACTGCTCAACCAAAACTCACACTTACTGAGCTTGGCATACAACTGGTGATCTCGGAGAATCTGGAGCACTGTCCTCAAGTGTTTCACGTGCTCTTCCTCGCTCCGGGAATAGATGAGAATGTCGTCGATGAACACGATGATGAACTGATCAAGATACGGCTGAAACACTCTGTTCATCAGACTCATAAAGACCGCCGGAGCATTCGTCACACCGAACGGCATCACTAAGAACTCATAATGTCCATATCGAGTCCGGAACGCTGTCTTCTGTACATCTTCCTCTCTGACTCGAATCTGATGGTACCCGGACCTCAAATCAATCTTGCTATACAGTCTGGTACCTTGCAACTGGTCAAACAGATCATCAATCCTTGGGAGAGGATATTTGTTCTTTACTGTGGCTTTATTCAACTGCCGGTAATCGATGCACAACCGCATCGAACCGTCCTTCTTCTTCACAAAGAGAACCGGTGCGCCCCATGGCGATACGCTCGGGCGTATATATCCCTTGTCAAGGAGATCCTGCAACTGTTCCTTCAATTCCCTCAATTCCGCCGGTGCCATCCTGTAAGGTGCACGAGAGATAGCGGATGTCCCCGGTAACAACTCGATTCCAAACTCAACTTCCCTAGCCGGTGGGAATCCTGGGATCTCTTCTGGGAACACATCAGCAAACTCTGCTACCACTGGTACATCCTCAACTCTCAATTCTTTATTCTTCCCGGACGTGTCCACGGCATAGATGAGATAGCCCGTGTGGCCACGTTCCAACAGCTGAGTCATCTTGATCGCTGAAATCAACGGAATCTTCGCACGAGAACCGTTGCCATAGAAAGTCCACTGACTACCCAAATCAGGTCTGAACTTCACTGTCTTCTGCCGGCAATCTACCACTGCCTGATATCTGTTCAGAACATGAATGCCCAAGATGCAGTCGAAGTCCGACATACCCAACACGATCAAGTCTGTCTTCAACTCGTTGCCCTCAAAATAAATGAGGCAATCTGCCATGAACTGATCAGCAACGACATTTCTTCCAGTGGGTGTCGAGACAAGGAGAGGCGTGGGTAGAGAAGACGTGCGCATATGGTGTCTCTCCACAAAGCCAACAGATACAAAAGAGTGGGAGGCACTGTATCTATCAAAATAAAAGCAGGGTATGTAAATAAATGACACGTACCGGCGATCACCTCCTCTGGGGCTGCCTGAGCCTGCTCTCTGGTCAGCGCATACACCTGTCCCTGGGGCGGTCCCACTATCTGACCTCCCGATGGTCGAGGCCCAAACTGCTGCCTCTGGTGTACTGTCCTGTCATCAAACCTCGGCCTGTTGCCCTGAAACTCTGACTGTCCTCCCCGGGTGGGGCAATACCGAGAGATGTGGCCCATCTTGCCACAGCTATAACAGGCAGGGCACCTACTTGAAGAATGTGGCCCTCCACAATTGTCGCACCTCGGCTCTCCCGGCCTATTCCCTTGTGAAGACCCTCGATTGGCCGACCAATTCTTCTTGTTCTCCTGTTTCTGACCAAAGAACTTCTTTCCACCAAACCGTGAAGATGAAGAGGCACCACGAGGTTTAAATGGCTCTCCCCAGGGCCTCAAGCTGTCATTAGTTTGCCTCTGTTGTGGTACTTGTGGTGGCACAACACTAGGATAAGCTCCCACTCCAAGCTCGGCAAGCTCCGCTCTTGTGAGAGCATCATCAAAAGAAGTTGGGTTATTGGTGATAACCAAGTCATAGAGCTCCGGTCGCAACCCCTTCATAAAATTCCTCATATTTGCGTGCCCATTGGTGGCAATGTGGGGAACATACCTCAGCAACGAAGAGTACCGCATGGCATAGTCTGACACTGTCATGTTCCCCTGTTTCAAACTTGTAAACTCGTCCTCCTTCGTCTGTCTTGCCGCTGCGGAGAAGTACCGGTTCAGAAACCGGGTCCTGATGAGTGTCCAATCAATCACAACACCCAGTGCTCTTAGCTCCATTACAGTGCTCCTCCACCACATTAGAGGTTTCTTTGCTAACTGGAACTCAGCCAGCCTCAGCCACGCTGTAACAGCACAAGGAGCCGATACAAATATCTGCTCAAGTCTCTTCAGCCACTCCTCAGCTTCCTCCCATGATTCTGTTCCCCCAAACCGGGGGTGGGTGGTAAGACAGAAACTGAGTCAAGTTAATCTCACCGGGTAGCAATAACTGAGCCACTGGCTCCATGCCTACTGCTGGTGGAGGTAGAGGGTTCACTTGTCCGATGCTAGCGTTCACGCTCCCAATATCGCCAACCTCTTCGTTAAGGTTCCCCGCATTCATAGCAGCCATGCTGTAATACAAAGGTTAACAACAATTCCAAAACAAATATACATGTTATGCCGTTAGATAACAGGAATGATAATAAGCATGTTAGTATAACAGAATATACATCAATATGCACCACATGCATAAACATGCTTCAAATGTAAGCACCTAGCCAATCATGCTAAGGCTACCCTTCACTCGTTCCCGGGTTCTCTAACCACTGCTCTGATACCACTAATGTAAGGACCCTAATCCTTAAGTGCGGATCAAAGGCATAATTAGAGCTAATATAAATGATCAGAGTAATTTAATCGTGTCGAGGCTATGAGCCTAAAAGTTACATGCCAAAAATGAGGACTATCAATGGATTAATTACATTCCCCATCAAAAGAATGTTATCAATTATAGTTTTACACTACTTCTAGAGTAGACACTATACAAAATAATCCTGTCCTTCATCTACCAAAAGTGCTCTTCAAGCTCACGGTCTCAACCCGTCTTAGCCCCATTCATATCATGCCAAAAGTACCTACAAGGACAACCCCCAAACATGAGCAATGATATCATTCATATACAACACAATATGAATATAAAGCGTAAATGCATAATCATAATAAAACACTTCCTGTTTTTTCCATGCATTTCAAAACGCTTCCAGTTTGGTTGTCCCTGTACCATAACTCATGAGTATAATCAATAGATTATTTTTAATGGTCTAGACATGTCATGACACAATACCATCTCATCAAAACCAAATACCAGTCACCAATCCCTAGTCTGTCCATCACAATGTATTTTAATGCCCCTCGCTTATTTACATATAGGCGGCATAGAATAACCTCGCTTCAATGGACATGCGGTACTCCCACCCCTCGCCTCACATTGAGCGGCAAATATCCTTTCCTCGCCCTATATGATAACCACGCTCAAATGTGACATGCGGCGCTCCCACCCCTCGCTTCACATTTAGCGGAACCAAACAAATAGCGGCAAGCATTAAAATCATCAAGGGATGACCACGACTCATGGGATGTGCACCAATAATCATATGCATCTACAATCATCATGCATAATTCAACTTGTATTTGCATCCACAATGCATAATCACATATATACTCGCATCCACAATGCATAAACAATGAGTATATTAGATACATGTACCGTTGGGTGCCCGTACGTCCTCTACGTACCTTTCCAAAAGTGGAATTGATATGGCTTCAATTCCTTGGTTGCGTTGCTACCTGGGATGGTTCTACACAATCACACAACCCCATATTAGAAGCCAAATAATAGTCAAATACCAAAAATTCGACAAAAGAAAGCATTTCTCAAAATTCCACAGTTGGCGATCGATCGCTTGGCTGAGGCGATCGATCGCCTCAATTTTTTCTTCGCGGCGATCGATCGCGCCAAACATGGCGATCGATCGCCTAACCCTTGGATTGGCCACTGCCTCTCGGCGATCGGTCGCCTCATATCAGGCGATCGATCGCCTGTCCCGCAATTTTTGTACTGCTCTTCGGCGATCGATCGCCCCATTTCAGGCGGTCGATCGCCTCGCACAGACTCGCGATTTTTCACCACTTTTGCATACCAAAACCTTCCAATCCATACCAACACTTAAACCATCAAACCAACAACATAATAACAACATAAACCTTCAAAATATACCTCCAAACAAGTGTAAATCCAACCCTCAACCAAAACCACAACAACCCAACACAAACCCATTTTAAAACCCTTCAAAATCATACCAAACTTAAATAAAACCTTACAAAATTAACAATGAGGTATCCATACCTCTTGGGGACCTCAAATCTCCCAATAAACTCCACAAAACAAGATTTTTGGAAGGGCTTCTCTCCACCTTTATGCTCCAACTCGAAAATAAGGGGAAAGGGTTTGTGGGAAGTGATTTGGGGAAAGTGAGGGTAAAGGTAGGGTGGGGTTGGGGTATAAAAGGGGTTGGGTTTTAATTAAAAGCATTTCACAAACCCATGGTGTATAAAACACCCCAACATGATATTTTCAAAAGCATTAATCCAAAATGCACCAAAATATCAATTAACTCATGCTTTCCAAATAATTGCTAACCATGGCAAATAAATCATGCTAAAAGCAATTTTCCCCAACATGCACAACATGCACCCTGAAATGCACTCCCGGGTCACCCTTTCCATGTGACCATGCATTTCCACACATTAAATAAATTCAGCACATAATCAATTAATTACCACCATGATTAACCATATAAACACAATTAATGCTCAAATTGCAATTAATCATTTCGGGGATATCACAGAAAATCTGTTGCATCACGATCAATTATCTGCTGATATATTGGTGCAATTATCTTGCTTAATGGATGGATTTAGTCGTTGTGTGGGAGATATAATAAAATTCTTATTCTGGAGAAATACTTGAACCTAAAATGGTTAGCTGTTAAGATTTACACTATAACTGGATATTTATGGCGCTGTAGATGTAACTGTAGGAATCATGAAAGGTTTGCATAAAACTTGAGAATAACAACTAAAGATAGCAATACTATCAAATTGGCTAAAGATAGCAAGAAGAAACAACAGAAAGAAATAAGGATTACTAATAATACATAAAAGAAAGCTAAATATACCTCATTTTCGTATGTTGTGAATTAAAGAAGAGTTTAGCAAATAGATGAATATAAATGATGGCGTTGTATGGATTTTATAGATTAGCATACGACATTGGAGCTCCACGAGCTACAAGGACGATATTCATTATTTAGAAAGAAATATAGTATGTTGCGATCATTTCCTTGGATTTCGGATGTTTGATATCTCAATTTGTACCTTACATGCATTGTATTACATCATATATCACATTTTATAGATACATGTTGTAATTACTTTATAGTTCCATATTGAGCTTTGGCTCACCCATAGAGGGGTGTTATTGTCTTTGTGTGTGGATAATGACAGGTAGGATCCCAAAGGGGAATGCTTGATGGAAGCCATCCTGAGGTTGTTTCTGTTGTAAAAAAAACTTATGGGTGTGTATCTTAGGAAGGTAGCAAGCAAAAGCAACACTGGCTTCAAAGTAGGAATGTCGAGGCGAGATTTAGAATCTCCGTACTTAAGACAATATTGCCCCGCTACGGTGCTAACAATTCAATTGACAATTTGTCTCCCAAGATACAACGACTATGATTTGTGATATGAGCACTTCAAATCACAAATCCACAAACACAAAGGTTTAAAAGTACTCAAACTTTAAAAAAGGAATGGGATGAACAAGATGCACAAGATTTTGCTCTTGAATATGAAGTGATTTTAAAAAATCTGATTTCAAACCATCCAAGGGTTGTCCTATATATACTAGACCAAGTAATGCCACCTATGGACACCAATTGGAGGCACCAATTCATGAAAAACTGCACCAATACATGAATGGATGCATAACTCTTCAGAAACTGTACAGAGCACGATCGATCGCGCCTGGAGTCGCGATTGATCGAGCCTGGAGTCGCGATTGATCGAGCCTGGCCAAGATTTGGTGCTTTGGGTTTTCATAAGCGCGATCAATCGGGCCAACATATGGAGATCAATCGAGGCCTCCAATCATTTTGTTTTGTGCATCATGCATTAATTTCTAATTCATTAAGAATTTTTCCGACAATCCCCCACATGAATTAAATTAATGCATGATGCAATTGAGTGCCTTCAACAAATTATTATGGCATCTGGAGCGATATCTTGCAGCTTTGAATCTTCCTTAATAGAATTCAAAAGGATTTACTTGACTTAATAGTGATCTTACAATCTTGAACTATTTAGTCGTTGTTGTAAATCGAGACAATTGAACCCACACCATAACAACTATAACCTTCGTATTGATTTTTACGGTTTTCTCCATTTCGACCATGGACCAAGCTTGGTTTCATAAGTGCTTTTCATCTTTGAAGAGGCCACACTTCGCACTCACGTAGGTGATCTCCTAGAAGAGTATCCGATTATACTCCAGCATATTCTTATATGTCTTAGGAATCATTAAAGGCCTTTTGCCTATCCTCGTACCCCTTTTGCAGGCTATACCCCTAATCATAGGAATGGGTTGGAGATTGATCTCCTAGGTGTTTATACAATCTTATAATTTAGTTATCCCTTTTGAACCTAGATCTTGGGATCTCCAGTCAACAAGGTTGGGTATCCACTATGAAATTTTGATTATAGGGTTTTTTTTATAGGAATGGCAACGGGTCGGGTATGGGACGGGTTTGGCAAATCCCAGGACCCGCCCAGCTACACATAAAAACTGGACCCGCTCCGCCCCGCTTAGACCCGCGAACCCGGCGGGTTTACCCGCCCCGCCCCGGTTCCAGTTTTTTTTTTATTTTTTTTTTTAAAAAAATGTAGCTAGAAATCAATTTGAAACACAAAAGTTGAGTTTTGTGATTAAATTTCATGTTTTCTCTAGTAAATATTTATAATAAGCATTGTAAAACTATCTTTAAACTACTAAATATTTATTAATTTGCTCTTATTTCCTTCAAAATGTCCAACTTCTTTAACATGAACACATGAATTTTGATATAAAATTAAATAATGACACTTTATTGTTCAATTAAAGAAGTAAAATGTATAATCAATATCATATATTTTTTTTAAAAAAAGTAAAAATGTATTGCGGGGCGGGTACGGAGCGGGTTTCAGCCAATCCCAGGACCCGCCCCGCCCCGATTCCAAACCCGGTTAAAGCGGGTCCAGACCCGCCCCGACGGGGCGGGTTCAATGCGGGTCCAGATTTGGACCCGTCCCATTGCCATCCCTAGTTTTTTAACCCCACTGCCCTCGATAAACTTTCCATAGCAAACTACATTTGCTAAATTTGATTGCAATCTCATTCTTGATGTGTTTAAACACCTCAACGGCCTTGTTTTTGCTTCATAACAAAGAAGTCGCAACAAAATCATGTGCAAATATTGATAAATAACAAATTACTTTTCCCACATCTCTAGTTTGCACAATCTTTCCATCATAAACATAATTGTGAATTAACTCTAGAGACGTTACTTTTCTTTTAACAAATGAATGACGATTTTGTTCTCTTAGCCCCCACACAAGCAATAAGTTTAACATTACAATTTGCTCTTCGAATCATGGTTTAATTATCCTAACAATCACGCCACAAACCATAATATTCAATCCAAGAAGTAATAACATAATTTTTATTGCTTTCAACAAATATAGACATTACATTTGTTTAGAATCACTGCATTATTGAGTTTACAACTTTCAAAGATACACAATCTAATTAAGCGATAAGCACTAGATCATCCAAATCATTTGAGAGACGATCTTCTTCGGTCACATTTACTTGATCCATAGCCTTCCCACGATCGTCTTTATTTCAAAAATCCTTTTTCATGTGATTGGGTTTTTCACATTTGTAAGACTTGCCTTTGAACTTCTTTGACTTTCCAGATTTGGAGGCCATGCCTTCAAACTTGTTCTTTGTTCCGGCATGTTTTTCCACTAAGTTAACTCGTGCTTCAGGTTGGTGCCAATTTTCCTTACTTTCAAAAATTATGTTGTCCTCTTCGATTCTCAAACAAACCACAAGTTCTTCAAGATTCATCTCTTTTCGTTTGTGCTTGAGATAATTCTTGAAGTCCTTCCATGATGGAGGCAACTTTCCAATCATGGCAGCCACTTGGAATGAGTAACTTAGAACCATTCCCTCCTCATGAATTTCGGGCATGATTACTTGCAAATCTTGCACTTGCGCTATTACCGACTTTGTGTCAACCATTTTGAAATCCAGGAATCTCCTAACGATGAATTTCTTCATGCCGGCATCCTCATATATATTTTTCTCCAAGGATTGCCACAATTCCTTGGCCGTCTTTACTAGACAATACACTTTGTACAATGTGTTGTCTAGTCCATGGAGAATATAAATCTTGCACAAGAAATGTCTTTGATTCACTCATCAACCGCAACCCTCTTTTGGCTATCGGTTTCATCATCCATGACAGTAGGAGCAACCTCATTGAGGAACATTGCCAACCCTAAGGTTGTCAAGTAAAACAACATCTTTTATTGCCACCGCTTGAAGTCATTTCCACTGAACTTCTGATGTGACTAGAAATAGACACATCTATTACGTTTAATTGTCTACGATTTGGTATGTTTTGATGGATAAATTGATATAATTGCTACCTAATCGAATATTTGTGTGAATGTAGGTGGAATCAAACAAATCAAGCTAATAACGATGAATAAAGGTCAAGAAAAGCATTGGAGATGATAAGGAATCAAAGTAGACCAAGAAAATGCTTAAAATGTGATTTTTGACAAGAGATGCATCACCTCGGAAGAAGAAATCGATCGCCTATGGACAGAAAGATCAGCAACAAAAATTCAGGATCAGCGATGGATCGCGTGAAAGATCGCGATCGATCGCCGAGAGGCGGAATTGGAAAAAACAAGCTGGGGATCGATCGCCAGCTTATAGCGATCGATCGCCAGAGGTGTCCGAGGAAAAAAGAAAACTTGATTTTTTTACCATCTTTGGGAGATTTTAACCTATCCCAGCACACCGCCTACCATATGGCTCGAAAATCAGCCTCCCAAAGAGGATTATTCAGGCTTTAGACTTAGCATAAAATTACTTTTCTCTCAACTTTTGAAGAACGCTTTGGAGGATCAAACAATGAAGACGGAATTGACGAACCGGAATCGTGTCTTTCTTTAATAAATCTTTCTCTGTCACTATTTTAATGTTTTCTAGACTAGTTTTTGTTGTGTTTGATTTAGCCATGCTTGGCTAAATATTTTTAATTTTTGGTTGAGGAATACCCTTTGGATTTAAACATTTGTGAGAATTTTGTGTTGATTGTGTGATTTTAATTCAGTTTCAATTTGTTTTTCAGATTATGATTGATATTATTGTTGTGTTTGGTTGATAGATTTATCACCTAGTAATCATATACACAATCTAAAGCTAATTAAGAAGCAACTAAGCTTGATAATTACTTGTTGTTGGTGTTATTAAATTCTTATAGAAAACGATTGGATAATTGATTCTAACGGGTGTAGTTTATATTGATTAGATTCATCAAACTTACTAGTTTTTGAAGCTATCATTGAATTAATCTTAACGACTGTAGTTTTGGTTAATGTTTTGATAAGAGTCGAATTTGAATACTGTGTTTTCTGTTTGACTAGATTAAGGTGAGTGAGAAATTGAATTTATAATTGATGAATAATTGAATAAAAATCGAATCTTTTGTTAATCGATGATCAAGTGAAGAATTTCCAAAGGTAAAGTTGATTGAAAACCAAGAATTGCTTTTTAATCTTGATATCTAGTAATTTCAATTTCTTTAGTTTAATTAATTATAGTTAAGATTTGCAAAATCCCCTAAATTTTATTACTTCATTTTGTGTTTTTTTAACACGAGAATACACTTCCATGTGGGATCGATTCCTACTTACCCTACTACATTAGTATTATATTGAGTGGGTTAATCTGGGTGTACACGATAAGGCACACCAAATTTTGGTGCCGTTGCAGGGGAAGGCGTTTACTTTTGTGTTAATTTTTAATTTTTTTTTTCTTTTTATGCTTTTCACATTTTTCATGAGTACAGGCAACCCCTCAGATCAAGAAGACAACGCTCAATACGATCCTGAAATCGAGAGGACGCTACATAGGGGAAGAAGAGAAACTAGAAGATTCGAAGGGAAGAGAACAACATGACCACGAATCAAAGTCTACGACAATTGACCAATCCAGATTCGAGCCAACAACCTCTTTGTGTTACCTTTCCTGCTCTTGCAACTAATGTTAATTTTGAACTGAAATCTGAACTAATACATTTGTTGCCTTCTTTTCATGGACTTGCAGGAGAGGATCTTCACAAGAACTTAATGGAGTTTCATGTGGTTTGCACCACCATGAAACCAGCCAGGATTACCGATGAGCAAATCAAGCTGAGAGCATTTCCCTTCTCCTCAAAGGATCCTACGAAGGACTAGCTATTTTATCTACCATCAGGTCCGATTACCACAAGGAATGACTTCAAGAGGACTTTTCTTGAGAAATACTTTCCAGCATCGAGGGTTGCCAACATACGAAAGAAGATCTACAGCATTTGGCAATACACTGGAGAATCATTTCACGAGTACTGTGAACACTTCAAAAAGTTGTGTGCAAGTTGCCCACAACATGAGTTAAGTGAACATCTACTCATTCAATACTTTTATGAAGGTTTATTGTCTAATGACAGGAATTTGGTAGACGATGCGAGCGGTGCCGCTTTTGTGGATAAGACACCGGAGGAGACGAGGAATTTAATAGCAAACATGGTAGCAAACTCACAACAATTTGGCAACTTTAGAGCTGATCCAGCTCAAAGGAAACAAGGCGAGGTAAATGTATCTAATCTTGAGCAACAACTTATTAGCCTCACCTCTCTTGTTCATCAAATGGCAGGAGGAAATGGACATAATGTGAAGCTGATCGCTTTTATTTTAAAAAATTAATTCCAGCATAGCGATTGTGTACCGCAAGTGTACGGTGTCAAGTTTTAGTATAATGATCTAGAAGTAAGGATTGTCGAAACCCACAGGGACTAGTAGTAATTACCAATTTAATTAGTGTTCTATATTTAACCTACGAATTTGTTTTGAAAGATTAACTAATTTACTCAACTCCAATAATCAACCACACCACAAAGAATTAAGATAATAAACAGTAGAGATAAATATCGAGACTTTGGTTCACTTGAGTAATCCCCCACAATTCATCTACTAGTTCAATTATAATTAATGCATCTAAGGTGACAAGTTTTCTGGTTATCTAATACTCTCTCGAGCTATATTAAACCTAACACCGAATTGCAGTAAGTAACTCTCGTTCACTTATTTAACAATTCAATGTTGCATATGTTCTATGAAAACCCTTAGCTTTCGATTACTAGATATCTATAGCTATCACTCGTGTATTTGACTTCATCTCTCGATCTCGGTCTGAAAGCTACGGTTTATGTTATTGGTTCCGTATTACAATATCATCTCTCGATCTCAATTGTAAACTAACATCATTCAAAGGGTAGCTAATCCCTTAAAATCATTAAAAGCATAACACAAACTCAAAAATAACAATAACTCAATAAAAAACTAGAATTAAAACTGTGGGTTCATACACAAGATCCCCTAGTGTCGATAACAAACTTAGCCTAGCATATTAAAGGAAAAACAATGTTTTATAACATCGAATAACATTACAAATATTGAAAATCAAAAATAAAACTAAAACAAAAGTTCAGAAATACGTAGAAACGCTCGATGTTAAAGCCGTGCGTCGATCCGATGTTCCCGTCTCTAGCTGCGTTACTTTGAATCCTCTTGAAGGTGATGGCTCTCCCAGTGGTAGGCTATTATTAAGAGGTGAGAAGAACCCTATTTTTGACCTCAAAACTCCTTTTTATACTCCCTTTTACGCGCCCAACAAACTCTGGTACCAAATATAGCCCAAAATTTAATAATGATTTGTTCTCGTTTAGGATTCTGCATGCGATCGATCGCTTCGTGTGTGGCGATCGATCGCCTTCAACTTTCATCATCAAATTGAGCTTTTTCACTTCTTTTCCCATGGCTTGACTTGTCTTGTTCCATTTTCACCTTCCAGTCCATAAAATGGGGTTTTCAAAGCATTTCTTGCACTTCTACTGGATTCCTGGAAATATAATAAAGCACAACCAAAAGCATAAAATCTTCCAAGAATCACTATACAAATCGCAGCAAATATATGCAAATATAAGTGTAAAACTGACACTTATCAACTCCCCCAAACTTAACTCTTGATCGTCCTCGAGCAATAATAGAATTAAAAACATTGAATTGACAACAGATAAGTGACATGAATTATTTCGTGTTCATATGTTTATCTCATAACTTTTATTCATACCACAAGCAAAGAATCCCTCAAATCGTTGGACACGAAGTGTTTTCTCTTTAAGTCAAATAAGAGTCTCAAATTCGGAACGTGTGTGGGTGCTGTTGTCAATCCCAAGTATCATACAGTAATCATAGATCAAAACAGTGTTAATCAATAAAAATCAAGATATTCATTTAGTATTTCATATGCCTAGTTTTCAAGCACTTCTCCACTAATGCAATCAATTCCTAGACTTGGATCAAAAGGACTTTTAAAGCTTATAATGTTAGGCCTTTTGGTGTCGGTTACAAAGAAAAGATAGGATAAGTACAAAGAAGAGAGTATACCATGTAAAGTTCATTTTTATATAGCACATATCAGATTTCTCTTCCTTTTCTTTTAGCCTTACCCGCTTTGGGTCTTATTTAATCACTTCTTGTTTTTTTGTTTTTTTTTCAAGGCTTTCTCTATCCTTTTCTTTTTCTCATTCATAAACTCTGTTCACAATAAGCTCATCAAATATAGACATTTATGTGCATCTAATGAGATTCATTATACTCCCTTGGGTGAAGATAAATTTTTCAATTATTAGGGTAAACAAGATAGGTATAATGAGTTTATCAACAAAAGTCGAATGGTGGCTAATTTCCATTCTTATTCAATCAAGCTCAAAGTTGGACACTAGGGATAAATGTAGACAAGGTAGGCTTGAAAGGCTCAAACATTCCAAAGATTGCCTAAATCATGTCCAAGTCTAGTTCATAATTATAAAAATTTCGCCTCAAAATGCCATCATCAAATAGGTTTTATGATTACTCTAAGATGCTCAAGACATGTCATCAAGTTCACACATATTGTCACTACTTTAGATGTAATCAACAAGGTTATGACTCAATGTGCTCAAATTATTCCTCATTTCAACATGTCAACTCAACTCAAAATATTCACAACATGTTTACAATCATCAAGATTCAAGTCATAAGTAGAGTAAAACTAATATCCTCGTGGCATGGAGTCACTACTTTAATCCAATTACACTTGTGCAACATTTTCATGCTCTTCATCGGAAATACTAAGCTAATCATAGATTCCGCAGCAGTAGACATGTTATCAGACACACAGTTAAACATATTAAAACTCAGTACCAACACAATTCACACCTCAAACATTATCAAAAACACAATTCACATCTCCAACAATATCAAATCAAAGTTCAACAACTACTCCCCCAAACATAAGTAATACGTTTTCCTCAATTTAGTGAACATGAATAAATAATAGGACAACGTGATATCAGTGGCGAGAACCATCAGTGGTTGTCACCCTCATCTGCATCGGCATTGCCATCATCATCATCATCATCATCATCGGTGGTGGTGGGTATCGCTGTAGAGTAGGTGGCTGTGGAAACGCCAAGTCTGGATGGGCTGTGCTGCTACCGTGTTACAGTCGTAGGAAAAATGCATAAACTCACGAAGCTCAAGGCACATCTCATCTTGATTGTGTAAGATCTCCTCTTGATTGTGTTGGAGCTCTCTTTACCCATCGCGCATCAATCGTTGTTGCAATTTAAGTGCCCTTAGCTCCTCCTCTAAACATTGGAATCTTTGAGCATTTGTGGTAGGATTAGCTATTGTAGAATAGCCATGAGAAGCACGTCGGTGTGAAGACTAGGGTTGTTCCGGATCGTTTGATGGCCCTGGTGCTGACTCGGGCTCCGGTGGTGGTCTAGGAAGGCGAAGGGGAATAAATGGCACACTTGTCTCCTCATAAGACTCCAGGGCACCTGTTCCAGCCGGCACAGCTCGGTGACTAAAGAAGGAAATGGTAGACCAATCGTGGTGGAGCCTTCCACCGCTAATTGCTTAGATGAGTAGATGATGCTCCCCATATTCACCGAGCGGTGCGTCATAATAGTGAAAACCAACACCGCTCTCTCTTTTGTAACCTCGGCAGTGTGAGTAGATGGAAGGACTCGATGAGAAATAAATGTAAACCAGATGTCTGCCTCTGGTTTCAACTGAGTCTTCTTGAAATGTTTGATCTTCCCATCAGAATTCAGAATCCATTCCGCCCCTTCTTGACATAAGGTTTCAATGACTTCAGTGTAGTCAAGGTGGTGGTGCACATAAGCAGAGTACTCATCGTCTTCGATATTCGGCATCTCATATATGTGATTAATTCATTCGCTATCAAAAAGAAACTTCTTCCGCCGAATGGTAAGATACAGTCCATTCACTGAGACCTTAAAGTTGGAGTAAAATTCCGTGACGACGGGGATGACTGCATGGCATTGGGGTGTCACTAAGCACAACCAACCACAGCATTCCGCCTCTCGGAGAATGACTGCATGGCATTGGGGTGTCACTAAGCGCAACCAACCACAGCGTTCCGGCTCCCGAATCTGGCGTGTCCATCTCCATTCCCTCTGGCCTAGCATGCCATTTTTCATAGAATTTGGATGCCGTGTGGTTAACAAAGCGTGTGTTGTCGTAAATAGGGGTGGATGATGAAGATGATGCCCCTCCTCTTGGTTTCTTTTTTGGTGCCATGATATGGAAAATATCAAGCAACTTCTCAACAACCTCTAAGAGTGACATTTTTCTTTCCACACCACTTTCAATAATTCACTTGCACCACCAAGCCCAACAAAATCAACAATAGCAAGCTCTTCCCACAACAATATCAATAATCCACTAGATTAAATCAATCCCAACAAAATTAACAATATCAAGCTCCCCCATTCTGATTAAATACTACAACCCTTGCACCACAATACATAAAAATTGAAGCTTGTCCCAATATCCCCAAAAATTCAGAAATTGAGCATTACCATTAAATTCTAGCAATTGTACCTCTAGATTTCGAACTTTGATTAGGAGAGGTCCATGGCTTGGAGTAATCTTCACTTGGTGTTTGGAATGCTCACCCCTCACTTAGAACCTGTAGAAAAAAAATTGGCACAACTTAGATAATTGTAGTAGAGATGAGAGGAATTAACTCTTGTATGAAGAGTTGAGGGGAAATTTGGAAGAAATTTGTGGATTTGGGGATTTATGGAAGAGGGAATTAGGGATTTGGGAAGAGTTAGTCTGGTGAATTTGTGCAGAGTGTGTGAATCGAGTGTTTTAAAACACAAAAAATCACGACAGGCGATCGATCGCCTCATAGGAAGCGATCGATCGCCTGTGTCCAGTAGCCTTTTCCAAAAAATTTCTTTTTGAGGCGATCGATCGCTTATATGAAGCGATCGATCGCCTGTATTCAGTAGCTTTTTTAAAAAAAAAATTTGTTTAAGGCGATCGATCGCTTATATGCAGAGATTGATCGCCTGACTCCAGTAGCTTTTGGGCGATTTTTTCTTAGCAAGGCGATCGATCTCTTCAAAGAAAGAGATCGATCGCCTGCCTCCAGTAAATTTTTTTTTCTTTTTTGAGTCTCATCTTGTTTTGACAAGCAATTTTCTACAAAGAAGACAATTTAAAGAGTCAACAACCAAACCAAAATTTTGAAACTACCTACTAAATTCAAAAACGAAGGAGAAAGAAGAAAAAATTAGTTCTTGATTTATAGTCCCAAGCTGGACTTCTTGCGTCTGTCACTTCATTCAACAAAATGGACAGTGGTGCACTGCGGTATACTGAAATCATGCCCCTGGTAGTGCTTCAATCACTGTGCATTCTCTGTGAACGTTCCCTTGGTTGGATCATAGAGCACGATTGCACCCGAGGGAAACACCTTGGAAATGTGGATTCGGACCAACGAGATTTAAGCTTGCCTGGAAACAGCCGTAATTTGGAGTTAAACAATAACACCATATCTTCTTCCTTGAAATCACGTTGACTGATCCTTGCGTCATACCATTTTTTGTCTTTTCTTTGTAGATTTTGGAATTCTCGTATGCTTGGTTCAGAAACTCTTCCATTTCGTTCACTTGGAGGAGACGGTGATCACCTGCAGCAGTTAAGTCTAAGTTTAGATTCTTTATTGCCCAATATGCTTTGTGCTCCAGTTCAACCGGAAGATGACATGCTTTTCCAAAAAAACCAACCTGTATGGTGTGGTGCCAATAGGTGTTTTATACGCAGTTCTATATGCCCATAAAGCATCATCTAACCGTATGGACCAGTCCTTTCGAGACGTATTGATAGTTTTTTCTAAAATGCGTTTCACTTCCCTATTCGACACTTCCACTTTCCCACAAGTTTGTGGATGGTAAGGTGTTGCAACTTTGTGGGTGACACCATATTTGCTTAAGAGTTTGTCAAAAGGTTTGAAGCAAAAATGTGACCCACCGTCACTAATGATTGCTCGAGGGGTGCCAAATCGAGTAAAAATATTTTTTTTCAAAAACTGCACCACCACTCTAGCATCATTAGTGCGAGAAGCTGCAGCCTCAATCCACTTTGACACATAATCGACCGCAACTAGTATATAGTAGTGTGAACACGAAATTGGAAATGGTCTCATAAAGTCTATGCCCCAAACATTGAACAATTCACATTCAAGAATGTTGTTCAAATGCATCTCATGTCTCCTAGAAATGTTACCAGTTCTTTGACATCTATCGCAAGCTGAAATGTACATGTATGAATCCTTAAATAATGTAGGCCAATAAAAACCAGATTCCAGTACCTTTGCATCAGTTTTGGTTGGACCCATGTGTCCCCCTACCTCGCGACCATGACAATGACTCATAATAGATGACATCTCCTCCTCTGGAACACACCTCCTGATCATGTTGTCTGCACAAACCTTGAACAACAATGGTTCCTCCCACATGTGTTTAACATCAGATAAGAATTTCTTCTTTGATAAAAGGTCATTTGTGGGAGGATACCGCTTAACCAAATAATTTGCAAAATCGGCATACCACGGTAGTGCAAGAACTTGAAAAAGCCGTTCATCGGGAAATTTTTCGTTGATTTCTTCCACTTCATTATCATGTTTCTCAATGTCAATATCAGTCATAGATAAATGATCCACCACTACGTTCTCTACACCCCTCTTATCCTTAATTTCTAAGTCAAATTCTTGCAATAAGAGAATCCATCGGATTGAACATGATTTAGCGTCTTTTAAGCAATAAGATATTTACGTGCCGAGTGATCAGTGTACACAATTACTTTTCATAGACAAAGATAAGAGTGAAACTTATCAAAAGCAAGTACTACTGCTAGAAGTTCTTTCTCAGTGGTGGCATAGTTTTGTTGTGCCTCATTTAAAGTTCTACTAGCATAGTAAATAGTATGAAATACCTTATTCCTTCTTTGTCCAAATACTGATCCAACAACTGTGTCACTAGCATCACACATCAACTCAAATGGCAGATCCCAGTCAAGTGCTATCAAAATAGGTGCTGTTACCAATCTCTCCTTTAGTGTCTCAAATGTCTGCAAACAATCAGCATTAAAATCAAATGGTGCTTCTTTAGTCAACAAATGAGATAAAAGTTTTGAAATTTTAGAAAAGTCCTTTATAAATAGTCTATAGAACCCAGCGTGGCCTAGAAAACTGTGAATTCCCTTCACTGATACTGGTGGAGGTAGTTCCTGTATCACTTGTACCTTTGCTCGATCCACTTCAATACCCTTTTGGGATATTGGGATATTTTATGGCCCAAGACTATACCTTCTTGTACCATGAAGTGACACTTCTCCCAGTTTAATACTAAGTTGTTCTCCTCACACCTTGTCAACACGAGATCAAGATTATGCATACATGCATCAAATGAATTTCCAAACACAGAAAAATCATCCATGAACACTTCTAAAAACATTTCTACCATATCATGGAATATTGACATCATGCATCTTTGAAACGTAGCAGGTGCATTACATAACCCAAATTGGCATTCCCCTAAATGCAAATGTACCATAAGGACAAGTAAAGGTGGTCTATCTTGGTCCTCAGGTGCAATTGCTATCTGACTATATCCCGAATAACCATCTAGGAAGCAATAATAATCATACCCAGCTAGTCTCTCTATCATTTGATCAATGAAGGGAAGGGGGAAGTGATCCTTACGTGTAGCTTCATTAAGTTTTCTATAGTCAATACAGACTCTCCAACCAGTGACTGTTCTAGTAGGTATTAATTTATTATTTTCATTGGTAATAACAGTCATACCTCCTTTCTTTGGTACACATTGTACCGGACTTACCCATGCACTATCTAAGATAGGATAGATAATACCTGCATCGAGTAGCTTAATCACTTCCGCCTTGACTACTTCTTCCATCTTTGGATTCAAACGGCGTTGTGGTTGCACCAACGGCTTGTAAGTATCTTCCATCAAAATTTTATGCGTGCACATCGATAGGCTTATTCCTTTTATGTCCGCCACTTTCCATGCAAAGGCTTGCTTGTGCTCCCTCAAAATCCTAAGGAGCTTCTCCTCGTCAACACCTGCAATTACTGGTAGAGAATTATTATTACCCAAATAAACATACTTGAGGTGAGTTGGTAGGGTCTTGAGTTCAAGAGTGGGTGGTTCTTCAATGGAAGATTTTTGTGCTTTATGTCCCTTTCTCCCAACTCTCCTAAATTATTGCTTTGACGTCTAATTTAAGGAGGGTTAGACAATCTCTTGTTCTTCTTCATCCTCAAGCATGTCTTCATCATTAGTGAGATAAGCTTCCACTGCATCTTTGCATTCTGTTCGAAATACCTTGTCAGATAACACATCAACATAATCAATACTAAAACACATATGCTCGTCATGTGGATGCTTCATAGCCTTAAAAACATTAAAAGTAACACGGAAGATCAACTTCCCTTGATGAACATCTATGAGTGCTTTGCTAGTGGCTAAAAATGGTCTTCCCAGGATCAAGGGCATTTCGGCATCTTCTTCCATATCTAACACGAGAAAATACACCGGGAAAATGAATTTATCCACTTTGTCAAGTACATCCTTGATGAGTCCTCGAGGGTAGGTTATAGATCTATCCGCCAGCTGAAGTGACACTGTAGTTTTGTGGCTTGCCTAATCCCAACTTCCTAAAACTTGACAGTGGCATTAAATTAATACTCGCACCCAAATCACACAAAGATTTAGTAAATGAAATAGAGCCAATGGTGCAAGGTATAGAGAAACTCTCTGGATCTTTTAACTTAGGAGGCAATTTGTTTTGCACAATCGCTGAGCACTCCTCTGTCAAACTTACTGTCTCATGCTCTCCTAATTTCCGCTTATTTGATAAAATTTCCTTCAAAAACTTAGTATAACTAGGCATTTCAAGTAAAGCATCAACAAATGGTATATTGATATGTGATTTCTTAAAAATTTCAAGAAATTTTGCAAAACTTGCATCTACCTTAGCTCTTTTTAGGAAAAGGGGGTGGGATTTGTACCTGCTTCGGTAGTGTGATGGGTGTCTTGGTAGAAGACTTACCTTTCTCTTCAACTTCTGCTTCAGTCTGTGCACTTTCCTCTACGTGCACGTCCTCAGCTTCCTCTTTTTCCTCAATAGGTGATCCGGTTTACTTACCACTTCTCAATGACATAGCCTTTACTTGTTCCTTCAGATTTTTCTCGGTATCGCTAGGCAAGGTTCCTTGCATTCTTCCTGATAGAATGTTTGCCAACTGACCCACTTGAGTTTTCAAGTTATTTATTGAAGCATCTTAATTCTGCATTCTATTCTCCGTTGATGTAATGAACTTGGTCAGCAACTCTTCCATACTCGGCTTTGATGGATAACCTAGTGGAGGCTGTGGATTCAAAACATTCTTTTGGTTGTACCAAGAGAAGTTATGATTCCTCCACGGTTGGTTAAAGTTGTTGGAGTAAGAGTTACCATGTTGTGGCCTGTTTCCTACAAAGTTAGCATCTTCAGTAGATTGCACAAAAGGATTACCTGCCTGGCATTCCGTGCTCGGATGGTTGCCTCCACATAAATCACATATGACCACTTGAGCTTGCATCGCTGTCATGCTCAAGCTATCCATTTTCTTCTTCAACGCCTCCAACTGAGCTTGTATCGATGTCACCTCATCAATTTGATGCATCCCAATCGGTCTATTGGACACATTCCTATCGGATTGCCACTGGTAACTTTTGGATGCCATCTCTTCCAAAAGTGTGTAAGCTTCCTCAGGTGTCTTTCTCATAATGGTTCCTCCCACTGCTGCATCGATTATGGATCTATTAGCAGAAAATAAACCATTGTAAAAATGTTTGTACCTGAAGCCAAATCGGAAGGCCATGATGTGGTCATCTTCGAAGTAGATCCTTGAAGCGCTCCCAAGCTTCATATAGTGTCTCCGGATCATTTTGCACGAATGTGGTGATATAATTGTGCATCTTAGCTGTCTTGGAAGCGGGAAAGTATTTTGATAAGAATGCTTGCGCCATCCCCTCCCAAGTAGTGATCGATCATGCAGGCAATGGATTTAACCAACTCTTAGCTTTATCATTTAAGGAAAAAGGAAAAGTCTTAACCTGATGGCGTCGTCAGTGATACCATTGTGCTTGAACGTGTCGCATATCTCCAAGAAGTTGGAGATATGAGCATTAGGATCATCAGTAGGCGATCCTCCAAATTGCACAGAATGTTGAATCATCTGAATTGTGGCAGGCTTGATTTCAAAGTTATTAGCGTGAATCCTTGGTCTAGTGATGCTAGACATAGTGCCTTGAAAAGTTGGTTGTGCGTAGTCCATCATAGATCTTGTAATTGGCACTTCATCGTTGTGTTGTTCACCATTCCCTCTTTGATTGTTCTCAGCCATCTCTCTAGTTTTTTTTTTGAAGTCTTCTGCAAGTTCGTTCAATCTCTAAGTCAAGTGGCTCTAGTATAGTTTTGTCACTTCGTAGCATGCACTACAAAGTCAACTCCCGGCAAAATTCAACACAACGAAGGAACAACAGTAGTGAAATCGTAAAAATCGTAATAAAAGTAAAAATAAAAAATTATGGCTAAATTATAGTCAACTAATCTCCTATGATATTACTTAAACTAGTCCCCAGCAACGGCGCCAAAAACTTGATCGCTTTTATTTTAAACAATTAATTCCAGTGTAGCGATTCTGTACCGCAAGTGTACGGTGTCAAGTTTTAGTATAATGATCTAGAAGTAAGGATTGTCGAACCCACAGGGAGTAGTAGTAATTACCAAATTTAATCAGCGTTCTATATTTAATCTACGAAATTGTTTTGAAAGATTAACTAATTTACTCAACTCCAATAATCAACCACACCACAAAGTATTAAGATAATAAACATTAGAGATAAATATCAAGACTTCGGTTCACTTGAAAAATCCCCCACAATTCATCTGCTAGTTCTAATTATAATTAATGCATCTAAGGTGACAAGTTTTCCGGTTATATCTAATACACTCTCTCGAGCTATATTAAACCTAACACCGAATTGCAGTAAGTAACTCTCGTTCACTTATTTAACAATTCAACGTTGCATACGTTCTATGAAAACCCTTAGCTTTTGATTACTAGATATCTATAAATATCACTTGTGTATTTGACGTCATCTCTCGATCTCGGTCTGAAATCCACGGTTTATGTTATTGGTTCCGTATTACAATATCATCTCTAGATCTCAATTGTAAACTAACATCATTCAAAGGGTAGCTAATCCCTTAAAAGCAATAAAAGCATAACACAAACTCAAAAATAACAATAACTCAATCAAAAACTATAATTAAAACTGTGGGTTCATACACAAGATCCCCTAGTCTCGTAACAAACTAAGCCTAGCCTATTAACGGAAAAACAATGTTTTATAACATCAAATAACATTATAAACATTGAAAATTGGAAATAAAACTAAAACAAAAGTTCAAAAATACGTAGAAACGCTCGATGTTGAAGCCGTACATCGATCTGATGTTCCCGTCTCTAGCTGCGTAGCTTTGAATCCTCTTGAAGGTGATGGCTCTCCCAATGGTAGGCTGTTATTAAGAGGTGTGAAGAACCCTATTTTTGACCTCAAAACTCCTTTTTATACTCCCTTTTACGAGCCCAACAAAAGCTGGTACCAAATATAGCCCAAAATTTAAATAAGGAATTTTTATCGTTTAGGACTCTGCGTGCGATCGATTGCTTCGTGTGTGGCGATCGATCGCCTTCAACTTTCATCATCAAATTGAGCTTTTTCACTTCTTTTCCCATGGCTTGACTTGTCTTGTTCCATTTTCACCTTCCAGTCCATAAATGGGGTTTTTCAAGCATTTCTTGCAATTCTACCGGATTCCTGAAAATGTAACAAAACACAACCAAAAGCATAAAATATTCCAAGAATTACTATAAAAATCGCAAGAAATATATGCAAATATAAGTGTAAAAATGACACTTATCAGAAGCCATGTGGGATTTGTTTGGAGATGAGTCATACCACGGATGCATGCCCCTCACTTCAAGAAGCATCTGTTGAGCAAGTTAATGAAGCAGGTGGATTTCTGGGGCAACCACAACGCAAATATGACCATTACTCAAACACCTACAACCTAGGATGGAGAGACCACCCAAATCTGAGCCATGGACCACAATCAATGAACAATGTTCCACCTCAAGTGCCACAACATCCACCACCCTACAGGCCACCATTTCAGAGGACACAACAATCTAATTTTCCTTCTACTTAGTGATAGCCTTGAAATTATTATTCAAGATCTTGTCACAATGTTACAAAATTTCAACAGGAAACAAGATCCAGTATCAAACCTTGAACACTCAGGTGGTTCAACTAGCCACCGCACTCAATCGTGTGGAAGCTCAAGGATCAAACACCCTACCCTCCCAAACATTGGTGAATCCAAGGGAAAATGCAAGTGCAGTCACACTGAGGAGTTGTAAGGAATTGGAGATACCGGAAAAGAAGGAACCAAACCCGCCCAAGGATGATGAGGAGAAGGAAGCTGAAGTTGGACACAAAGCCACCGTGGAAAATGAGGTACCAAAAGTAAGTTTCCTCCCCTGTCTGAGTATAAAGTTCCACCCCATTTTCCCCAATAATAGTTTGAAGGAATCCCATAAGATTGATATGGGTGAAAATGTGTCAGCTGTCATCCAAAGAAAAATCCCTACAAAGTGCAAGGATCCAGGTATGTTCTCTGCAAGGATCCAGGTATGTTCCTATCCCATGCACAATCGGTAACACTCGTCTTGAAAAGGCCATGTTAGATTTAGGGGCATCGATTAATGTCATGTCATAATCTATTTATGCTTCTTTTTAGCTTGGTCCTTTGAACACTACTGGAGTAGTTATTCAATTAGCGGATAGGTCTAGTGCATATCCTAGGGGTGTTATTGAAGATGTGCTTGTGCAAGTGAATGAATTGGTATTTCCTGAGGATTTTTATGTGCTTGATATGGAGAATGGTGACAATAGTAGTCCCATTATGTTAGGAATGTCGTTTCTAAAAACTTGTAAGACTAAGATAGACATTCCTAGTGGTACCCTTACTATGTAGTTTGATGGCAAAATTGTTACTTCTAATATTTATGATGCAATGAAATATCCTTGCAATAACGATGACACTGTGTGTTCTATTGACCTTATTGATTATTTGTCATAGGAGGTTTTTGAGATTGTAGGGAAGGATGAGTTAGAAATCACTCTCACCATGGCTATGGAAAAGGAGAGTGAGGAGTTGCCTCTCTTTGATGAATTGAAAGACACTATAGCTACCTTGGATGATACACCTGATCTATCTCAGTCAGGTAATGTTTCTTTTGTGTCATTGCCTATTTCTAACACTAGATTACTCCCATCTATTTTGCAGGCACCCATCATTGAGTTGAAGTCACTGCCTAGCCATCTCAAGTGTGTATTCCTTTGTGATGGGGATACACTGCCAGTTATCATCTCTAGCAAGTTGGGGATGATCAAGAAGAGGAACTCATTCATGTGCTCAAGGAGCACAAGACTGCTATAGCATGGACCATTGCTGACATCAAAGGAATCAATCCCTCTACATGCATGCATCGCATCCAATTCAAAGAAGGAGGGAGCCCTACACGTCAACCTCAAAGGAAGCTTAACCCACCTATGATAGATATAGTGAAGGATGAGATTTAAAGCTTTAGAAGTTGGGGGTGATCTACCCATCTCAGACAGTCAATGGGTCAGTCCAGTTCAAGTTGTGCCAAAGAAGACTGATATCACTGTGATAAAAACAAAGATGATGAGCTAGTTCCCACTCATATTCAGAATTGGTGGAGATTTTGTATCGATTATAGGAAGCTCAACGCTGTGACTAGAAAGGATCGCTTTCCTCTACCCATCATTGATCAAATGCTTAAGAGGTTAGCTTGTCATTCCTACTATTATTTTCTTGATGGGTATTCTGGTTATTTTCAGATTGCAATTGCACCGGAGGACCAAGAAAAGACCACTTTCACGTGCCCTTTTGGTACATACGCCTACAGACGCATGCCCTTTGGCCTATGTAATGCCCAGCCACATTTCAACAGTGTATAGTTAGTATATTTTATGGTTTTATTGAGCATATTTTAGAGGTATTCATGGATGATTTTACCATTTACAATAATTCATTCAAGGATTGTCTAGCTAGCCTGGTAGCGTTTATTGCGTAGGCCCAAATTAACCCTTCTCAAGTTAATAGCAAAAGTATGTAGTAGCGAGAGTAGGGGTCGATCCCACAGGGAAGGTAGTATTATTTCGTGTCAATTTAAAAACGAATAGTAAAAAGGGGGGTTTTGGGATGAGTGATTACTACTAAGCAAATTCTAGAATTAAACTAATTAACGAGATTAACTAAAATTGGTTTAAACGTATGAGAGTGAAGGGATTCTTGGTTGTCGGTCAACTTTACTTTTGGAAAATTCTCTCTTGATCATCAAATTACTAATATTCGAATTCTTTCAATTATTCATCGATTGGAAATTGAATTCCTACTCACCTTATTCGTAGTCAAAGAGAAAACAGCATTCAATCCGACCCTTACCAAATCTCTAATCAAAACTACAGCCGTTAATGATTAAATCAATGATAGAATCAAAACTAGTGAGTTCGATAAATCTAATCAATAGAAACTACAGCCGTTAACTATTGATTACCCAATTGTTTCTCCTAAGAATTCAATAACACCTACAGCCGGTAATTATTAATCTTAGTTGCTTCTTAATTAGCTATCGATTATGCATATGAATACTAGGTGATCAATCTAATAAACAAACACAATAATCATTCAAATCGATACCAAGAAACATAATTGAAATCAAAATTAAATTCTATAAACAAACCAAAATTCTCACAAGAGATTTGAATCCAAAAGCAAGTCTTCTTTAAACCAAGAATCTAGGAATTTAGCCTAGCATAATTGAATCTAAAAATAGCAAAATATGGTTCGAAATCATTAAATAAACAAAGGGAAAGGAATTACTAAGACGAATTACGATTCCGGCTTGTCGATTCTGGCTTCGTTTTTCGCGTTGTTCTTGACAAAACTTGAAAGAAAAATCTTCTAAAAACCTAAAATTATTCTAAAGTATGGAATTCTCTCTAAAAAGGTGATTTTTAACCGAGTATATGAGGTTGGTGGCTGATAAAATAGGTTACAATCTTTTAAACATGGTAAAAGACCTAATTTCCTAATTTTCGGACTCTTCGGCGATCGATCGCTATGACTGTGGACGATCGATCGCTACGTTATTTTTTTTCGGCAAAAAGCTTGAGGCGATCGATCGCCTCGCGATCGATCGCTTGGCTCCAGTGGACTTTGGCAATCGATCGCCTGATACTCGCGATCGATCGCTGGCTCTTGAATTTTGTTGCTCAAGTTTCTGTCCATAGGCGATCGATCTCCTCTTCATGGCAGTCGATCTCCTCCTTCAAAATTACGTTTTTGCCCTTTTCTTGATCAACTTTGAGTCATTGTCATGTCCATGTCTTTTCTTGGTCTTTACACATCATTTTTAGCTCGTTTTCTTCGATTGTACCTACAATTACACAAATATACGATTAGGTAGCATACATATCAAATTATCCATCAAAACCTACCAAAGCGTAGACAATTAAGCGCTAAAGATGTGTCTATTTCTAGTCACATCAAACTCCCCCATACTTACTATTTACTTGACCTCGAGCAAACAAATAAAACTACAATATTTTTGTTAGCTCACAGGTTCATAACAAAGCAACTTATCCTCACTTTAATGCCTCAACAATTTTAACATGCAATGAAAGGCGGTGAAAAATTAACAATGGAACAAGTTCAATCCCTAAACATTTCATACTCAACAAAGTAGTGAACGTGTGTGTGTGGTCATAAACAAGTGTTGTGTACAAATTATAGATCCAAAATATGCAAAGCCATAATAGTTCAAGTCATACACCAACACAAGTATAAGCTCACTTGCACACTCTTCTCCACTATATTAGCTACTTTGCAAACATAAATCAAGTAGCTCTTTATTAGCTTGTAGCTTGGCCTAGGTATTGGCTTATGAAAGAAAGGATAAAGATATATCAAACAAGAGAGTATGATGAAATGCACACTAAAACTTCTCTTCTTGCATGAATTTTTCAAACCTTGTTCATTTTTTCAAGGTTTATTTCAACATTTTTCTTCTTTTGTGCCTTGGCTCCCCTTGGAGTCATATTTTTATCTATTTTCTCAAGGCATTCCTTTTTCTTTCATGCATTCCGTTCTTTTGAAAATCAAGCTCAAAAAACATTTGAATCATTGATAATATAAGTGCATGTGAATGAAACACATCATACTCCCTTCAAAGGTATGGATAGAATTCATATTTAGGCTCATTAGGGAAGGATGATAAGCTAGTCAAAGAATGTTGAATGGGGGTCTTTAGTATGCTTGGCATACTACCATTCTTTTACATTAAGGCTCAAAAAGGGTACTAGAGATTGATTTTGTTTACATGGTAGGCTTGAAAGGCTCAAACGCATCAAAGATTGCCTATATCACTTTCATGCTCACAAAACATTTGAATCATTGAAAACATAAGTGCATGTGAATGAAATACATCATACTATCTTCCAATGTGTGGATTAAAATCACATTTAGGCTTATTAGGGAAGGATGATAGGCTACGGCAAAGAATGTCGAATGAGGGTCGTTTGTATGCTTAGCATACGACCATTCTTTTTCATTAAGGCTCAAAAAGGGTAATATTGATTGATTTTCTTTACATGGTAGGCTTGAAGGCTCAAACGCATCAAAAATTACTTATATCACTTTCATGTTTGCAAGTAGTCTAGACATACGCCTCAAAGAGCATGTAGTTAAGTTCTATCATGTATTAGAGACTTCTTAAGACTATCACAAAATTTACACAATCTTCACTAAGTTATGCACACTTCACAAGCCATGACAATAATGTGCTCAAAATATTCAACTACTAAGTCAAAGCAAAATTTGCATTAGAGTTCAAAGTGTTCCAAGGTTAACAATTCACCTATGTTCAAAAGCATGCATGATATCAATTAGGTTTCATCATAGGCTAGTGATTCTAAGCATGTGTTCATTACTAACTATGAGCTCAAAATTTTCAAATTTTTCGATTTGTTTGTATTTTTGTAATAGAAAAGTAATAACACACCACTAATCCATCCCCCATACTTAAATCTTACATTGTCCCCAATGTAAGGCAAAAATACAAGAAAAGAGAAAAGTGTAACTACTAAAGCAATAAAAATAAAAGGGAAAAGGGAAACTAACTCCCCTTGGGTTGCCTCCCAAGCAGCGCCTCTGTTTAACGTCGGTGGCCCGACGCCAGTCCTCTATCAAGGTGGTTGATGCAGCGTTGCTCTATCCTTCCTTAACCACCTCAATATCTTCTTCACTCCTCGGTATCTCGGCTTGTTGCTCTTTGAGTGGTCGTCCCCAGTCTTTGCTCCTTCATCACTTGATTGACATGGTCGATCCGGAGGGTGCTTCTTTCCAACGGTACGATCCTGCAAGTGAGAAATAAGAGGGTCAGCAGCATCGTGAGTAGATAACGCAGCAATAGTATGAACAGTATGCACTAAGTTAGAATCATACCTCTCTTGTCGTCAATGCCATCAGTAGCCTTTCCTATTTCCCACAACTCATCATTATCAAAATCCGAATCATAATCATCATGTATGCCAATAGCGTAACTAGAGTGCTCAAGAGTCTTAATGGGTTCATAGATATTGAATTTTGCAACTTTACCATTAGACTCCAACGTTATCATACCGCTATTCATATTGATTACTGATTTTGATATTTTCAAGAATGGCCTCCCTAAAAGGATTAGACTAGATGGATCGCCATTTTCCATGTCTAAGACATAGAAATCGGCTGGGAAAACCAAGTTCTCTACATGCACGATTACGTCCTCTATTATCCCCCTAGGTATGAACGTGGACTTATCAGCTAATGAATCACAGTGTCATTTCTTTTTAAAAGTCCCGGTGTTAGTTGAGAATAGATTGAGTAAGGCATGACATTTATAGAAGATCATAAATCAAGCATAGCCTTCTCAATCCTATTAGCATAATCATACATGGGATGGAAAACATACCAGGGTCCTTGCATTTAGTGGGGATGCTTCTTTGGATGTCCGCCAAAACATTCTCTCACCTAGCTCGCCCTTGGGCTGCCCTTCGCGTTCCTTGCACTTATCATCTTTCTTGGCTTCCTTGAATGGATCTTTTTCATTACAGTGTGGGGACATCTCATAGAGCCTCTTGAGACCCTTGTCCTTCAAATTCATCTTCAATGCAAGGGGGAATGGGGGTTCACTTTTATATTCAGAAAAGTTGGAGAACTTACCCCGTGGTTCCTCCTCTTGCATGGTTTCTTCAACTTCTTTCAATTTCTCCGTCTTCTCTTCTTTATTGGGTGGCGTCAGTACCACCTCTTCTTCAGCTGTATCTCCACTCACATTCATAGTGATTGCGCTCACATTCTCCCTGGGGTTCACCTCCGGTTGTGGAGGTAATCCATTGGAGATTCTGGCTTCAATCTTGTTGAGAGAAGTTGCTAAGTGTCCCATTTGTGTAGTCAAGCTTTGGATGCTCGCCCTCGTCTCCTGTTGAAATTGTAAGCTATTTTCAGCAATAACTTTGATGCTATGTTCTAACCTGTCAGCAGGAGGATGCACTGGCGGTGGTGGAGGTCGCTGATATGGTGGTCTGTAGGGTGGAGGTTGGTGCATCTGTGGGTTCCCATAGCCTTGATTCGGATGGTCCCTCCAACCTTGATTGTAGTTGTTTGGTGAATTGTCGTAGCCCCTTTGTGGTGGTCCTGGGAATCCTCCCACTGCATTCACGTTCTCAGTGGCTGTCTCTTGTAGTGAGGGGCATGCGTCCAGTGGGATGGTTCGCAGCCAGACAGATTCCACACGGCTTTATCTTCCCTATATTTCCACCTGCAAGACCACGCACAAGAAAAGTTAGGTCTATCAGTTGTTGTTCCAGATTTGATACGTTTACCTCTTTTCTTTGCGGTTGTCCATGGCGAACATGTCCAAACTGTTGGGAGTTGGCTGCCATGTTAGCTATCAAGCTCCTCACTTCCTCCGCTGTCTTGTCGATAAATGCTCCTCCGCTTGCCGCATCCACCAAGTTCTTATCACCAGAAAGCAAACCTTCATATAGATATTGAATCAACAAATGTTCACTTATCTGATGTTGTGGACAACTTGCACACAACTTCTTGAATCGTTCCCAGTACTCATGCAGTGACTCCTCGTGGAACTGCTTCACGCCGTAGATCTCTTTCCTTATGTTAGTCGCCCTTGAAGCAGGAAAATACTTCTCCAGGGATACTCTTTGTAAGTCTGTCCACGTGGTGATCGATCCGGATGGTAAGTAGAATAGCCAATCCTTTGCAGCGTCCTTTAGAGAAATGGAAAGGCTCTTAACTTTATTTGATCCTCAGTGATTCCGGTTGGCTTCATAGTAGTGCACACCACGTGGAATTCCATTAAATGCTTGTGTGGGTTTTCTCCTGCAAGACCATGAAAAGCTGGCAATAAGTGAATTAAACCAGACTTGAGTTCGAAATTTACGTTATTAGTCAGGGCAGGGAAAGTGATGCAGAGAGGTTTGATCCAAGTTAGGATTCGCCAACTGCCTCAAGTTTTGATTTGCCGCCATGTTGTTCCTTTCCTCATCTTCATCAAATAACCTTGCTTCTCTTCTTCTCCGATGTAGTGTCCTCTCGATCTGAGGATCGTAGTAAAAATTCTCTTCGTGATCAAAGGGTTTACATGTACTCATCAACAAACCAAAGTAGTAATGCGGGATAACAGATAAAAAAAAATAGACACACAAAATAATACCAATGCTTTCCCCGGCAGCGGCGCCAAAATTTGGTAGCGCTTATCGCGTACGCCCAAATTAACCATTCTCAAGTTAATAGCAAAAGTATGTAGTAGCGAGAGTAGGGGTCGATCCCACAGGGAAGGTAGTATTATTTCGTGTCAATTTAAAAACGAATAGTAAAAGGGGGGTTTTGGGATGAGTGATTACTACTAAGCAAATTCTAGAATTAAACTAATTTAACGAGATTAACTAAAATTGGTTTAAACGTATGAGAGTGAAGCGATTCTTGGTTGTCGGTCAACTTTACTTTTGGAAAATTCTCTCTTGATCATCAAATTACTAATATTCGAATTCTTTCAATTATTCATCGATTGGAAATTGAATTCCTACCCACCTTATTCATAGTCAAAGAGAAAACAAGCATTCAATCCGACCCTTACCAAATCTCTAATCAAAACTACAGCCGTTAATGATTAAATCAATGATAGAATTCAAAACTAGTGAGTTCGATAAATCTAATCAATAGAAACTACAGTCGTTAACTATTGATTACCCAATTATTTCTCCTAAGAATTCAATAACACCTGCAGCCGATAATTATTAATCTTAGTTGCTTCTTAACTAGCTATCGATTATGCATATGAATACTAGGTGATCAATCTAATAAACAAACACAATAATCATTCAAATCGATACCAAGAAACATAATTGAAATCGAAATTAAATTCTATAAACAAACCAAAATTCTCACAAGAGATTTGAATCCAAAAGCAAGTCTTCCTTAAACCAAGAATCTAGGAATTTAGCCTAGCATAATTGAATCTAAAAATAGCAAAATATGGTTCGAAATCATTAAATAACAAAGGGAAAGGAATTACTAAGACGAACTCGATTTCGGCTTGTCGATTCCGGCTCCGTTTTTCGCGTTGTTCTTGACAAAACTTGAAAGAAAAATCTTCTAAAAACCTAAAATTATTCTAAAGTATGGAATTCTCTCTAAAAAGGTGATTTTAAACCGAGTATATGAGGTTGGTGGCTGATAAAATAGGTTACAATCTTTTAAACATGGTAAAAGACCTAATTTCCTAATTTTCGGACTCATCGGCGATCGATCGCTATGACTGTGGCGATCGATCGCTACGTTGTTTTTTTTCGGCAAAAAGCTTGAGGCGATCGATCGCCACTTTATCGCGATCGATCGCTTGGCTCCAGTGGACTTTGGCGATCGATCGCCTGATACTCACGATCGATCGCTGGCTCTTGAATTTTGTTGCTCAAGTTTCTGTCCATAGGCGATCGATCTCCTCTTCATGGCAGTCAATCTCCTCCTTCAAAATTACGTTTTTGCCCTTTTCTTGATCAACTTTGAGTCCTTGTCATGTCCATGTCTTTTCTTGGTCTTTACACATCATTTTTAGCTCGTTTTCTTCGATTGTACCTACAATTACACAAATATACGATTAGGTAGCATACATATCAAATTATCCATCAAAACCTACCAAATCGTAGACAATTAAGCGCTAAAGATGTGTCTATTTCTAGTCACATCACTAGCCTTACACTTGTGTTGAAAAGATGCATTGAGACTAACCTTGTTCTAAATTCTGAAAAATGTCACTTTATGGTTGAACAAGGTATAGTGTTGGGTCATGTCATTTCTGTTAATGGTATAGAGGTAGACAAAGCTAAAATTGATGTTATGCATTCTTTACCTTATCCTACTTGTGTTCATGATGTACACTCTTTTCTTGGCCATCCAGGTTTTTATCGACGATACATCAAGGATTTCGCTAAGATAGATACACCTTTGTGCAAGCTACTACCAAAAGATGTCACTTTTGAGATTGATGAAGCAAGTAAGATAGCCTTTGATAGATTGAAGGAGTCATTGACCTCTACCCCCATAATCCGACCTCCCAATAGGAGTAAGCACTTTGAGATCATGTGCGATGCTAGTGACTTTGCGGTTGGCGTTGTGTTAGGCCAAAGAGTGGGGAATGCTTCACATGCCATCTACTACACATCCAAAACTTTGAATGATGCCCAACGAAAATATTCCACTACTGAGAAAGAACTTTTAGTAGTTGTCTTTGCCCTTAAAAATTTTTGATCTTATTTAGTTGGTACTAAAGTTATTGTTTATTCTGATCATGCAGCTCTTCGCTACTTGCTGACGAAGAAAGAGGCAAAGCCGAGGCTTATAAGATAGATTTTGCTCTTGAGTGAGTTTGACATACAAATCAAGAACAAGAAGGGTAGCGAGAATAAAGTAGCGGATCACCTAAGCCCTCTAGCCCATGTGGATGACGAGCTGTTTAATGGAGGGCTTCCCATATGAGCAACTATTCTCCATAAGCAACAATTTACCATGGTATGCTCATATTTTGAATTATTTAGCTCCTAATGTATTACCATCTGAATTGTCTAGGTCTCAAGGAGGAAAGATAAGGAGTGATGCCAAATACTACGTATGGGATGACCCTTATCTGCGGAAGAACTGTGAGGATCAAATTATTAGAAGATGCATCCCTGAGAATGAGGTGAGTGACATTCTTAAGTTTTGTCATTCATATGCTTGTGGTGGACATTTTTTTCTATAGGTTTGGAATCCCGAGGGCCATAATCAGTGATAGAGGTACCCACTTTTGCAATCGGACTGTGGAAAGTTTACAAAAGAAGTATCATGTGACACACAAAGTCTCCACCGCCTACCATTCTCAAACAAGTGGACAAGCCGAGGTCTCTAACCGAGAAATCAAAGCCATTTTGGAAAAAGTTGTCAACCCAACAAGGAAGGATTAGAGCTTAAGACTGGATGATGCACTTTGGGCCTACAGGTCTGCATACAAAACTCCAATAGGTATGTCCCCATATCAATTAATTTTTGGAAAACAATGCCGTCTTCCTATAGAGTTGGAGCATAGAGCATACTGGGCTGTGAAGAACTTCAACATGGCACACGATGAGAGTGGAGTTCATAGGAAGTTACAACTGCAAGTACTAGAGGAGATATGGAATGAGGCATATGAAAGTGCAAGGATTTACAAGGAAAAGACGAAGGACTTCCATGACAAAACGATATCAAGGAGGAGCTTTGAAGTTGGTCAAAAAGTTCCCCTCTACCATTCCTGTATTCGCCTATTTCCAGGTAAGCTTTGTTCTAGATGGAATGGGCCTTTTGTTGTTACTAATGTCTATCATCATTGTGCAGTTGAGATCCAAAGTTTGGATACCACCAAGACATTCAAGGTAGAATGGTCACAGACTAAAACATTACTACGAGGGTGTCCAACACGAGGAAGGGGCAATTGAATATAACTGCTTGGGAGGCAACCCAATGGGAGTTAGTTTTCCCATATTTTTTATTGCTTTCTTAGTTTTAAGTTTTTCTCTTTTCTTATATTTTTACCTTAAATTGGGGACAATGTAAGATTAAAGTATGGGGGAGGTATTAGAAGTGTGTTATTGCTTTATTATTATAAAAATACAAAACAATAAAAAATTAAAAAATTTTGAGCTCATAGCTAGTAATGAAGGCATGCTTAGAATCACTAGCCCATGATAAAACCTAACTGATGGCATGCACATTTTTGAACATAGGTGAATTGTTAACCTTGGAACACTTTGAACTCTAATATAAATTATGCTTGACATAGTAGTTGAATATATTGAGCACGATGTTGTCATGACTTGTGAAGTGTGCAAGCATAGTGAAGATTGTGTGAACTTTGTGATAGTCTTAGGAAGCCTCTGATACATGCTAGAACTTAACCACATGCCATTTGAACCGTATGTCTAGACTACTTGCAAACATGAAAGTGATATAGGCGATCTCGATGCGTTTGAGCCATTCAAGCCTACCAAGTAAATAAAATCAAACACTAGTACCCTTTTTGGGCTTTAATGTAAAAGAATGGTTGTATGCTAAGCATACCCCCCATTCGACATTCTTTGACTAAGCTTATCATCCTTCCTAATGAGCCTAAATATGAATTTTAACCATACCTTTGAAGGAAGTATGATGTGTTTCATTCACATGCACCTATGTTAGATTCATATGTTTTGTGAACTTCATTGTCAAAAGAATGGAATGCATGAAAGAAAAGAATGCCTTGAGAAAATAGATAAAACCATGACTTCAAGGGGAGCCAAAGCCCAAGAAGAAATCAATGAGTTGAACCTTGAAAAAAATGAACAAGGTTTGAGAAAAATCTTGCAAGAAGAGGTCTAAATTGTGTATTATCAACATACTCACAATCCAATACCTAGGCTAAGCTACACGCTAGTAAATACCTACTTGATTTGTGTTTGCAAGTGGCTAAGATAGTAGATAAGAGTGTGCAACTGAGCTTATACTTGTGTTAGTATTTAACTTGAGCTATTATGGGTTTGTATTTATTGAATCTATAATTTGTACATAACACTTGTTTAAGACCACACATGCACGTTTGCTGCTTTGTTGAGTATGAGATGTCTAGGGATTGAACTTGTTTCACTGTTAACTTTTCACCGCTTTTCATTGTTGTGCATGTTTAAAATTGTTGAGGCATTAAAGTGAGGACAAATCAGTTTGTTATGATACCATGAGCCATCAAAAATATTGTAGTTTTGTCTGATTTACTCGAGGTCGAGTAAAGTTCAAGTAGGGGGTGGGTTTGATGTGACTAGAAATAGACACATCTATTGCTTTTAATTATCTACGATTTGGTATGTTTTGATGGATAAATTGATAAAATTGCTACCTAATCGAATATTTGTGTGAATGTAGGTGGAATCGAAGAAATCGAGCTAATCGTGATTAATAAAGTTCAAGAAAAGCATTGGAGATGATAAAGAATCAAAGTAGACCAAGAAAATGCTTAAAATGTAATTTTTGACAAGAGTTCCATCACCTCGGAAGAAGAAATCGATCGCTTATGGATAAAGAGATCAGCAACAAAAATCCAGGATCAGTGATCGATCACCTGAAAGATAGCGATCGATCGCCGAGAGGCAGAATTGGAAAAAAATAAGCTGGCGATCGATCGCCAGAGGTATCCGAGAAAAAAGGAAACTTGATTTTTTTTACCATCTTTGGGAGATTTTAACCTATCCTAGCACATCTCCTACCATATGGCTCGAAAATCAGCCGCCAAAGAGGATTACTCAAACTTTAGACTTAGAATAAAATTACTTTTCTCTCAACTTTTGAAGAACGCTTTGGAGGATCAAAACACGAAGACAGAATTGACGAACCGGACTGGTGTTTCTCTTTAATAAATCTTTCTCTATCTTGGTTTTAATGTTTTCTAGACTAGTTTTTTGTTGTTTTTGATTTAGCAATGTTTGGCTAAACCTTTTTAATTCTTGGTTGAAGAATACTTGCATTTGGATTTAAACACTTGTGAGAATTTGGGTTGATTGTATGATTTTAATTCAATTTCAATTTGTTTTTCAGATTATGATTGATATGATTGTTGTGTTTGATTGATAGATAGATCACCTAGTAATCATATACACAATCTAAAGCTAATTAAGAAGCAACTAAGATTGATAATTACGTGTTGCTGGAGTTATTAAATTCTTAGGAAAAACTATGGATAATTAATTCTAACGGGTGTATTTTTTATTCGTTAGATTCGTCAAACTTACTAGTTTTTGAAGCTATCATTGAACTAATCTTAACTGCTGTAGTTTTGGTTAATGATTTGATAAGAGTCGAATTTGAGTACTGTGTTTTCTGTTTGACTACAATTAAGGTGAGTGAGGAATTGAATTTCTAATTGATGAATAAATAAAATCGAATCTTTTGTTAATCGATGATCAAGTGAATAATTTCCAAAGGTAAAGTTGACCGAAAACCAAGAATTGTTTTTTTAATCTTGATAATTAAGAATTGCAAAATCCCTTAATTTTATTACTTGATTTTGTCTTTTGTTAACACAAGAGAATACACTTCCCTGTGGGATCGATCCCTACTTACACTGCTACATTAGTACTATATTGAGTAGGGTTAATTTGGGCGTATAAGATAGGCGCAAACCAACTTCTCTGTCCCTTCACCATGATGAACGGGAGTCGTTGTTGCACTTGAAGAAGCCATTTATTGCCTATATTGTCTTAAGATTGTTGTACACAAACTTATGGGTGTGAATCTTAGGAAGGTAGCAAGCAAAAACACAATGGCTTCAAAGTAGGAATATCGATGCGAGATTTAGAATCTCCGCCCTTAAGAAAATATTGTCCAGCTGCGGTGCTAACGGTTCAATTGTCAATTTGTCTCCCAAGATAAAACGACTATGATTTGTGATATGAACACTCCAAATTACAAATCCACAACCACAAAGGTTTGAAAGCACTCAAACTTGAAAAAAGAATGGGATGAACAAGATGCACAAGATTTTGCTCTTGAATATGAAGTGAATTTCAAAAATCTGATTTAAAACCATCCAAGGGCTGTTCTATATATACTAGACCAAGTAATGACATCTAGGGACACCAATTGGAGGCACCAATTCATGCAAAACCGCACCAATACATGAATGGATGCATAACTCTTCAGAAACTGTACATGGTGCGACCGATCGCCCAAGGGGCACGATTCATCATGCCCTTTTCCTGTCGCCTACTGTCAGACGCAATTGATCACTCCTGGATTCGCAATCGATCGAGCCTGGCCAAAACTTGGTGCTTTGGTTTTTCATATGCACGATCGATCGAGCCAACATACGATGATCGATCGAGTCGTCCAATCATTTTGTTTGGTGCATCATGCATTAATTTCTAATTCATTAAGCATTTTCCCTATAGTTTCTATGTCTATCACAGTCGTAGGATAGTTAATTTATGCCAGAGTGTGTCATGGATTGTACAACTATGTAAATTAAGTTTATTTCAGTTCAGTCTTGAATAATTGTTGATATTTTATTTACCTCTGATGCTATTATGTAAATATTTTGAGTAGGGAATGTGTGTTGGAGGCTTATTGTGCAAGTCAAAATTTTAAGGGCCACGTATTGGTAAAATTTAAATAATCTTTCGATGTTTACAATGAAATAATCATTGTGTGATAATTAAACACTTGATTAGAAGGGGGCTCTCACAGTTGGTATCAGGAGCATAAACTGGGAATGCTCTACTTCTGAGTCTTGGGTACACTTGAATATGCACGAATGAATATGTGCGTTTGTGTTTGAAACTTATTTGACATATTTGTTCTTATATGATTTGGAGTGAAATAGTTGATGTTGATATGTGATTTATTTATGAGTATGCTGAGTTGTGTAGTTTTGATATTGACCACGATATCGATACTATAATATATATGTGTGACAGAACAGAGTAGGGAAAGAGTTTACACGCGAACACCTACAAAACATGTCATTATTGTACGAATAATGCATTATATTGAAGAAATGAAGAGTATGCATATCAAATGAGGCATTAAAACTCTTTGATGGAATTGTAGTAAGTATGAGGTTATAGAGCAATGTAATTACTGAACCTGTTGAGAATAACATTGTCGAATGAGTTATAAGAGGTGGAATGAGAGTTCTTGATGTGATTGAGATATCTCCAGGACATAGAGCCATTTAGATTCGGCAATGAGATGCTGAAAAAGAATGAGATATGGCTATATCAAAATGAGATTTGAGTATGACATTGTTACAAAAAGTAAATCGATGAAAATGTATGAAATCATAGTTAGATGCTGTATAATTATGGTTTTGATAAAATGGAATATAGTTGTGATATTGTCACCAAGAATGAGTCGTATAAAAACATCATGAGATGTTGGGAAAATACGACTATATGAGATATAGATCGAGTGCTTTTGAGAATACATTTGTCTTATCCTTTGATGTATCTATTAATTTGGAAATGAAATCTAATGATGAATGGCAACACGAAATACAACAAGGAGAGCAACATTGTGAAAGTTGTATTAAGAATTGATTTTCTTATATCCAGATCTAGATGCACCAACGTCATTAGTGGGTGAGGTTATTTATTGAATAAGATAGTATCTGCAGAGGTATAGATTGGACATATCATTACGATGATAATGATGACATGATTATATGATGTATGATCGAACCTACTGGTGATCAATTGTATTTAGTAGTTCGGTATTGATTGATTACTATGGGTCATGACCTAACTCGTGATTATCTAACATATTAATTTAGAAAAAGAGAGATAAGTTGTTACTAATACGGATGTAGCACAAATGTTGTGACTCATCAACATACATAATAAGAGAATGTAAAGATGGACATGATTTGAACCAGTGCAAAAATAATTAAATAAATAGTAGAAATGGTTTTAAAACCTTTAATGAAATGATGAAATATGGACCTTGTGTAAATATACCATAGAATCCGGTTTAAAGCAAAGTTTAATTTTAAAAAAAAATTAGAAGTGGTACGGACCCAGACCACGAGGTCACACGGCTGTAGTGTTGGACACGTACCCGTGCTCGGAACTATTATGGATTTCAGGTTAACTGGAGTGATAATTATGGGTATATTAAATAATAGAATTTCATGGACCTGAATATTAACTCGGTATAGACTCCGTGCCTTTGTGGTAAAGTTTTGAAAAAAATTTAAAAATGGTAAAACTTTCGAATATACTTCCAATGAGATTTGTAAGCATATCGATACAGAGATCATGACTCGGTATTTAATTTAGGCAATTTGAAAATGATTGTCTTATGTTAAGGATTTATCTGATTCATTAATTTAGGACAATTATGTGTGTCTACTAAAAGATTTGCACTCTGAATAGTATCAGGTGTCAATCCAAAATCAAGATCTGCCTAAATCTATCGTGTATGCTCGACATATGATTATGTCATACGAGTCTTCTAATTTGATATTTTGAGTTCTTTGATGAGTCGAATCTTTTGACAAATTCTAATCGAATTCTAATTAATCCTATTAGTATTATCTTGGTCTTTTGCGATGAAAATAGGATGTATTGAATATCAGAAACATATATCTCAGATTTTGTATGTGAAACATTTCTGATCAATCTGTCAGCCTGAATATGTTTTGCATAGGATGGTTATCTTTCTATCATGTCATTTTAGCGGGATACTTTTGTTGACTTCTCTCATCGTTATATCGAGAACAATTTGAATATTTAATCTTTAACTCAAATGACTTAACAGGATCAGATAGTTCTCTGATCAGACGATTAATCACCAAATTTATCATTTTCATTCCTTCTGACACCAAAGAAAATAGGACATATCTGAAATCGATATCTTAGTTTCCTATTAAGAAATGATTTCATATGCCAAGCTATCCAAATATAATTTTGGACGATTGAAGTGATACTCTTGGGCCACGTCATTTCTCAATGTAGCATTTCTATTGATTCGACCAAGGTCGAAGTAGTGTTCAACTGGCTTAGACCTATCAATGTTCCTGAGGTTCGATGTTTCATGGTTTAGAGTGATTCTGAACATCGTTTTATGGAAAGGTTTTGTTTCTAAAAAATGGCTAAACCTATTACTCAAATGACAAAGAAAAGTTAAAAATGTATTTGGTCAGATGAGTGTGAAGTTAGTTTTCTTGAGACCCTGCATATAGTTTTGAAATTCTTTAAAGATTTGACGTCATTATTATATGGTCGAAATTTGTTCTTTATTCGGAACACAAGAACTTAAAATATCTATTCTTTCAATCCGATCTTACGAGGCAACGTAGGAGGATGAATCTTTTGAAGGATTTCGATAGGAAAATTCAGTATCACTCTAGACGAATGAATGTGCTACGGCTCTCACAAGTCGTAAAGTCCAGGTATTTGTTCTAGCTTCTGGTTGTGTTTCCAAGGTACATGAAGATATCTATACTTCTGATTGAACATTTTACTCATACTGTAATTCTATCATTGTCTTGCCATTGCAAGTTGAGCCGGAATTGATTTCTAAAATCAGAAAAGCCTAATGAAATGATGTTAGAACTCAAAAATCTTAAGAACTTGTATTTTATATGACATCCATCTCGCTTTAAAATATCTTTGGATAGTTATTTACGACTTAATGGTTGATAAGTTCTTCCTGATAATTATGATATGACCTCTGTAATTATTCGTGAAGTACATAACTGTGAATACAGTATCCACCCTGAAGGCGAAAGATGTATATGACTCTGGACCTCAATTCTGATGGAGATGTATGAGATGGGGCATTATTGAATTTATTTTCAAATGTTGAGGTTGTCAGCAGGTTTAAACCAAATGAATAAAATCGGAGGGCTGCTTCATGGCCTTGAAAGTCCCAATGGATTGAGAACATATTGATGTTTTTTGAACATTATTGATCTACTTCCTAAATCTGTACTTTTCTTTCCTTACGTGCCTACTTATCCATATACAAATATGACTCTATTGTTTATCGAGGATAAGTTATGTATGAATGATTTGAACTTTGGAGGGCAGGAAGCTTTGTCGTTAATCGAATTTTCCTACAAATTATCTACCAAACGAGCATATGTTTGACAGCTTTTGAAGCCTTTCACGAGAGAATGTTGATCACCTCTAGTCTGGAAAGAAATCAGTGAAAAACCACCTGATATACTATGAGGAACGAATGATAAGATTCAGTTGTTCAGTTAGCGGATGATGGCCGCACAAGATTGTCAAGAAAGTTATGCTTCTAAACAAAGATGACCCATAGACTTTCAGATAGGAGATCGTATGTTTCTGAAAATTTTTCCTTAAGAGACATTAATCGTTTTGGCATGCGTGGCAAATTATCACCTTGTTACATTGGCCCATGCAAGATCCGAGATCGAGTTGGAAATCTTGCATATAGATTAGCAATGTCACCAGCTTTATCAATCATTCACGATGTATTTTTTTTGTGTTTTTATGATGCGAATATATTAATCGAATATATCACGTCTTTCAGCTTGATGAGTTCGTGTCAAACATCTTGTTTGCATTTTGGAAAAAAAATGATATATACATGTTCCATTGTATTCAATATATCATGTCGTGTATTCTGATCCATATGTCATTTTCAACTTTGAGATGTATCTATGTTGGAGATTTCGACGACGAAATCTATATAGTGGGGAGAAATGTAAGGCCCCGAGATTTGATTATTGTTAATTAAATATAAATTTAGGAATTAATTATTAATTAATTTGGAATTAATTAATTAAAGTGAAATTGATAATATGAATGTCAATTGATAGTTATATTTTTGAAATAGTCAAATAAACTTCGATAATATTTTAAAAATATTTCATTAAAATAAACAATTAAATTTTGTTTTATCGTAGTGGATATAAATCACAATTGTCGACTGTAAATTTAATTTATCAGTACATCGGTGACACATAACTGGACCGGAACAAACTATTAAATGTGTATAGGACACATATACACACAAAATGCATTTTACACCTACTAAAACCCACCCTTCAGACCCGATTTCGTTCTTCTCCATGCGCGCGCGTCTGACCCTCGCCCATAAAAGCCTTGCGCCCGTCGCCGTCCAGCCACCACCAGGTGAACCTGAAAATAGTGAGTTTGTGTTGGTTAGGGTTTTTCCAAATTTTGGTTCAATTTCTTTAGTAATCCATGAATTGGTTCGAGCATGCATGTCTAATTCCTTCCCCTCATCTTGACCGATGTTTTGCCTTTGGTCTCCACAATTCTCGCCGCCATAAGCCATCGAAAACGGCCCCTGAAGCTTGCGGTTACTGTTCACAAAATGGGCAAACTTGAGTTCTATTTTTCCAGATTTTAATTCCATTTTTGGCCTTCAATTTGAGCTTTAATTGTTGAATGAATTATGGTATGATTTGTCATGGTTTTGGAGAACCTTATTGTTGAAAAATCATGATGCATGTTCGAAAATTTGTTGCATCACGATTCAGTTATTTGCTGATATATTGGTGCAAAGATCTTGCTTAATGGATCGATTTAGTTGTTTTGTGGGAGACATAATAAAATTCTTATTCTGGATAAATACTTGAACCTAAAACGGTTTAACTTTATATGTATGGGCGTTGTATATGTAACTGTAGGAATCATGAAAGATTTGCATAAAACTTGAGAAACTAGAATAACAACTAAGTGTTGAGGCCAAATATTTTTTTGAATTTGGTGATTGGAATTGTGTAAAGTTTATCACTACACCAATACTATCAAATTGGCTAAAGATAGCAAGAAGAAACAACAGAAAGAAATAAGGATTACTAGCAATATATAAAAGAAAGCTAAAATATTCCTCATTTTATTATATTGTGAATTAAAGAAGAGTTTAGCAAATAGATTAATATAAATGATGATTGTATGAATTTTATAGATTAACATACGATATTGGAGCTCCATGAGCTACAAGGACGATATTCATCCTTTAGAAAAAGAATTAAGGTATGTTGCGATAGGTAACATACGACAGGTATCTAGGTTATTTGATACATGATTTGCTGAAATTATGTGAACAATGTGCTATTAATTTGCTACTTGGTTTTAGCTGAATTATGGAGCATTCTTGGTATTCATGATTTGGCATTCGTTGTATGAAAATAAATGTTTTGTTAACACACATCATTTTAACATATATGCAGTGATACATAGCATACACGTTATGCATATCATATTGATCTTATCGCTCCTTTGATACCATTTGATTATGATGAGATCTATAGTGTTATGGGAACGCTAGGCACCCGATGACAGGCAGTTTAGTACAGGTAACCAGGACCCAAAGAGGGAATGCTCGATGGAAGCCATCCTGAGGTTGTTTCTCTATATATCCCAGTCGTAGGATAGTTAATTTATACCAAGGTGTGTCTTGGATCGTATAACTATGTAAATTATATTTATTTCAGTTCAGTCTTGAATATTTGTTGATATTCAGTGTTAATGTACCTCTGATGGTATTATGTAAATATTTTGAGTATGGAATGTGTGTTTGAGGCTTATTGTGTATGATGTAAATATTTTTTAGTTTTGATTATGTGCTGGATTATGCCGTCAAGATTGAGTTTGTAAATGCCATCAGGTTGATGTAGCCAATGAGTGATGGAAGTCTTAAGGGAACGGTTGGAGTCCACATGAAGGCCATAGAAACTTTGCCACATGAAAGTACGCTTTCCAGAATTTGGGCTTGAGAGTGGACGAGGAGATGAGCAGACGCATATGAGATAAGATTTGAAAGCGGATAGTCCAACTAGACGGGTCTATGATGATGTTTCACATCATTGCGAGCAGACCAGAGATACCAGAGGATGAGGAGGGGGATGGTCTCCTAGATGTGCCCACTCGCGGTCCAAGCAGGATTACATTTCCAGGCAATGACAAAGAGACGGAAGCGCGACGTGACCAAAAAATCCCCAAGTAGAACAGACAATGGGGCTGGAGAGAAAGGTATGAGTAAAGGACTTGAAGCCCGACAATATTTGTATTTGGAGACCAAGTCAAAGCCCTTACCTTGGAGAACTTCATCTAAGAGAAGCCAGCGATGCCAGAGTCTCCAAAAGAAGAAGGACATGGTGGGCGAGAGCCAGTGACCCCAAAAGGGGATCACGATGTCATCAGGGGGCTCTCGCGCGAACCAATCGTCAGTCCGATTTTTCGACGAGAAGAGGACATCCGAGCCAGCTAACCATAGGGCTCAAGATGGTCTAAGGAAATTGTAACTTGAGACATTTCTACAGCGACCACTGCACAAAGTTGATCGAAATCCAAGGTTCCCTTAGAGAAGAAGAAGGAGACACAGAGACCTCTGTCCCCCCCTAACGGGGAAGGATGAGTGGAGGGGAGAGTCTCCCATCCAGGTGTCATCCCAGAAAGATAAGTTGCCATGACCTATGCGCCATCCCAGATTTGCTTCAGCACGAGGTCATATATGGAGCATGCGGTCAGCGAGATGAAGCCCAGCGAACTCAACAGTGGCGTGGTGCTAGGAGAGACAGTGCTTCTGATGGAGGAAATTTACCCAAGTGATGAATTATGACAAAATCTGAACCAGAGCTTCATAGAAAAGGCATCGACAGAGTCCTTGAGCCGGCAAAAGCCCAAGCTACCCTCCTGAGAAGGTAACCAAGACTTGGAACATGAGGCCCAATGCCAGCAACAGCCTGAGGGACGGGAGACCCTGATGAAGCTATTGATAATCTTCTCCAAATTATCAAAGACCGCTAGGAGTGGCTTGATTACCTGGAAAAGGTAGATGGGAAGAGAGAGGAGTACACTCTTGACCAAGGTCATGCGACTACCTAGAGTCAGAGTACGATGCTCCCACCCCTCAAGATGTTTATGAACCGGAACCGCTAGAATCAAGGGGTCAAAGAGGGAGTTCATGTGGTTACCCCGGAAGAGGGGAACTGTAAGGCCCCCTTGCCCTTATCCCATTATTAGTGTATTAATCCATGCCATTTGTGCATACAATCATATTATCATGGGAAAAAAAACCATATGCAAATATGGCATCATATACCAACCAGAAAGTTTCTTGCATTAGAACCACATAACATTCAAATTCCCCAACCAAGACCACTTACATAGCATGCACCCTCATGATACACTAACATGCTCTCAATTCATTTAGCAATTCAAACAATAAATGAAGAGAGAATAGCCATGCCCTTTTTTACATTCCATATACACATAAAAACGTACTCACATGAGAGCACCCAGTGAATGAACGTGCATCTATAAGATACTCTACCAAACGCGTTACTGGTACTTCGATCCTGGAAGCACCTTCCATGCATAGCTCGATCTCAACTCTAGATCTACCGATATACTTATTCAACTAGCTCTGGTACTTCAATCCTGGAAGTACCTCAAATCAATAGCCCGAGCTCAACTCCAAAGCCATTGTTGCACCTGGAGCACCTGCCCCAACAGAGACAAGCCCCCACACGGGGTGAGCATACCAATACCACCATCCAATATGCACAATATAACAATTCATAATTTACACATTAATGCCATGAATTTTAAAAGATACTCCTTGGATGGCATCATCCTCATCCGGGATCCCTTATGTTGTTCATGTTCTCAAAATAACCAAAACCATCAAATTCCCAAAGCCAGTTAATCACCACATTAATTAACTAAAACCCATTCCTGCCATATCAGTACCATGATCAAATATAATTAGACCATTTAACAAATAACCATAGATATCACATACATCTCTAACCAATGATTCCATAGTTCTATTTCATTGCTCGCTCCATAATAGCGGCATTTAACCTCACGCATGCTCAACAGTAGTGACGTCATAATCGATGTTAGCTCCATAGCGACAACATCCCAATCATTGCTTGCTCAAAAGCGGCACCACGTAATTCCCCATGCATATCAAGTGATCACAATTCCCATATATTATTCATGCACAACAATTGCAATAATACATTTAAGGCTATGCTCGTACGTTATACGTACCTTAGAATTCCGTAGTTTGAGTCCAACCTTGCCTGAGTCCCACGACCAGATGAATTATGTGCTAACACATAAATAACTCACAATTAAACACAAGCATGCAACCACGTGCACAAGCACGTTCATAACCCCCAAACCTATCGTCACTCCATGACGATTACCGATATAAAAGCCCTCCGGCTAAGCATGCATAATACCCAAAATATTCCATTTTATAAGTTTAAATGATAGCCAAAACTCAACCGAGAATCCGGTTTTATTAAACTTTGACTCCAACCAATCCATTGTAAAAGTATAGCATTCCTATTGGATTGTAGACATCGCCCTGAAAATCGACTAACAAAATCTCGATTCCAAAATCCCGACATTTTCCAAAAAAATTGAAAAAAACTCCATCCTTCGAGCAGCGATCGATCCCTGATTCCATCGCGATCGATCACCCCAGTCTAGTGGCCAACCAGTGCCTTCTCGAAATCGATCGAGAGTCTCCGCGATTGATCGCCAACCCGTTCACGATCGAACCCCGAGACCTTGCGATCGATCGCCAGTACTGTTCATCTTCAACAATTTTCAGCTGCTCGTCGCGATCGATCGGCATACCTTCAGCGATCGATCGCGACCTGCAATATTCCGAAAAACTCGAGCTTCAATGGTGTTTTTGACACCCAAACTCAAAACCAACACCCCTAGCTTCCTCAACACCTCCAATACACCAATAAAACTCAATAAAGACACTAAGAACAACATTTTAGATTTTAAACCAAAACCCCCAATTTCAACCCAACTCAAAACTTAACCAACAAGCACAATACCATAATCAAATCGAAGCTAAAGGTGAGGAGAAGAAGATTACCAGCTTTTCTTCAAAAAATCGGGCTCCCAAGACGAGCCTCCATCGATTTGCTTCCAAGAGAAAAGAGGGGAAGGGTTGGGGAAAGGGTTGAGCGCGAGAGAGGAGATAGGGATAAGAGATTCCGTGCAATGACGGAATGTCGAGTCCATTTGGTATATATATAGCACCAAGACTCCAAAATACCAATACCTCCGCAAAAACATCATGATTCATTAAAAATCATCTGTTTTCCATAATTATCTCTCCAACTCAGTTTCCATACCAGCCCAGTACAAAGTACTCCGGTCCCCAAATCCCACCAAAAACTAAATTCCAAGGTTATCACCATGATGAGAATACAATCTCATCCATTGGATTCAACGACTCCAAATACCGTATTTAAATCCCCGGGAGTCCCAAAATCGTAATTAATTCATAATTGCCACAATTAAAATCCATTAAGGATCATTACTACTCCGGGATTAACACCATTAATTCCCGGGCATCACAATTATCCCCCACTAATAAAATTTCATCCTCGAAATTTGCATAGTTTACTCCACGTAACGCCGAAACCACACAAACCAAATGGATCTACATCGTCGAGTCATGAACATATCATGAACGACACAACAACCGCGAGGATACGGACCTCGCACCAAAACCCGGAATGTGGTAAACCTCCCAAACCATCACAACCGCAACAGAACGTCAGCATACCCCAATGCTAACCACTCAAAAGCAGTCGGTCAACCCTAACTGCTAACCAAACGAATCATTCGTGGTTCCAAAATAGATATCGCCTCGATGATAGCTCTACGATTTAGCCTATGATGTTAAACATACATCGTTACCAAAGAAACCACCAGTACACTACAATGGACTTATACCATATCTGGTTTCCGCTCTTCAATTCCATCTCCAGCAAAGGAGTAGTTGCACTACCCTGCAACACAAATCGGGCCATCCACGGCCACCGATCAACACTAAACACATATTCAAAGATGTCTACATCCGTATATTCCAAGAAATCATATATTGGTCCAAATACACCATCGAGACTTCATAAGGTCTCAAGTTCCCAAAAGGAAATGCAAGAAAATCATTTGCATTCCCTCCACACGTGTCAACCACGACACCTAACAAATCCGAATCCTGGCCATCCCTCATTTACCCAAGGATTCAACAATCCTAACACAGAGATGTTATCAAATTTACCCAGAAATGAATTACCATGGCCTAAATTACGACAATCCCTCCTCAGGGGAAGTCAACCGGACCTCACGATCATTCCTCAGAATACATCGTGCCATCGAGATTACTAATCTCAAGGTGCCACAACCTCTCACCGGAGATTCGCCAAACCAAGCATACTAATCCGATGCTCAACAAGGAACAATTAAATGCTGGCATTCGTATACACACACCGGTATACAAGCCTAAGCACCACTACTACCTGCATACTCAATGCAATCGACTCGGGTATCACCAATCATACCCAAAGCCCCAAAAACTACTGTCAATCCCCAGTGATTCTCACATCGCGGAGAATGATGATTGACAAAACAATGACCAATGGTGTGATTCCCACGTCAACACCACACAACCGACTCGTCGAATTTCCCAAAGATTCCCAAACGGTAGGTATACCGCTTTCCTCATAAGGAAAGTGTCATGAATCCATGACCCTCCAACCTCGAACCACCGTTCGGAAAACTGGATATATTTATACCTAAATATATCCCGGAACCAACAAATACATAACTGGTTCAGAATAATGCCTCAATGCTACTATTACCAAATCGAAATCCGTATACACAACGTATACACATGTAACAATGTTATGTACTAATGCCATAGTACTCCACAAACTTCGAGCATCTCCCCAGAGATGCCTCTTCGTACGTCTCGCCGGAAATATAAAGCCATCACCTAGTCCAACACTAGTAGTGCTTACCATGGTTGATTCACAATCAACCCTCGACCAATACTAGCTGTCTCCATGACAGTACAATCCAAATCTCTCCAAGAACTCCCAACAGAATTGAGCTGTCCTAGTACAAGTCCCTTAAACATTTGACGTATAAACGTCCCCGTGAGGTATTCCCTGCCTCAAACATCATACCACATAGAGACTACAAGAGTCTACCATAAACCCTCATCGTAACACTATACGATTCACCAAACTCGGATCCAACGAGCAGTATAATGGTGATCACAAGCACACTATAGCACTGCAATAATACCTGGCTAGCAAGTCGCTGTCTCCGTAACCTACCAACGTATCATACGTACCATCGCGGTACTCCATAGCGTACCATCAATTAGAGTATTGGGTTATCATCCAATATTCTCCAATACCAATGCACAATGGACATCCCGGTGTCCTTACTCAACCCCAATGCAATCCTATCCATTAGGATTTATTTTCACACCCTCAGGGTGGGTGTGACCATGTCTACCACACGTCACAACGACGAAAGCGAGTAGTTTCCTCAATAACTACTCTTACCATCAATCACTTGGCATTAGCCATCCCAGCGAGTATACCCAAAGGTACCACTACTGGTAAAATATTTACCTCTAATGCATGATGCGGTACACTCACCGGTACAATACATCCAATAATCCATCGAGCAAACCTGCTCGGCGTAACAGTCCCGTCAACCGGTGACGTAGACACCACCTTGTGCTCATCATCGGCACTCAAACAATATGACTAAATACATACACCCAGACGTATTATTCATCAAAACGATGCTACCCGTCTACATAGAACATCCACTATGTCATCGTCATCCCGTGACGGTATATGTCAACATATGACATCCCAAAATAACATCGTCAACTCGTGACGGTACATGTCAACACCTGACATTCACCATCTCATCGTCAAAAACGTGACAATATATGTCGATACACGACATCCATAATCTCATCGTCAAACACGTGATGGTATATGTATATCAACACATGACATCCACAATAATGCTCATAAAACAGTAATATACCATACCTCATCGCTAACAAGATAGCGGCATACATGTATCCATCGTCCACCAGTGGTACGCAAGCAGCTCCCATCGCTCGTAGGTGGGGTAATCCAGTGCTACGTACATAGCGGTATAATCCATCGCTATAGAATCAACGGCATGATCCCTCGCCATAGAGTCAGCGGCATAAAACATCGCTATAGATATCCGGCGGTATGAACCATCGCCATAGATGTAGCGGAATGACCCATCGTTATATAATACCCGGCGGTATGAGTCATCGCCAATAGATGTAGCGGAATGACCCATCGCTATATAATACCTGGCGGCATGAACCATCGCCAATAGATGTAGCGAAATAAACCATTGCTATATAATACCTGGTGGCATGAACCATCACTCAATATTTATGCAACCACAATGCATAATCCATATCCCATAAGATCCTGCAACCACCATGGTTAGCAACAACATATTCCAATTATGAACACATATCATAAACGCACATAAGCAACACAGTTGTGTCACACATCACTAACTACTGTCATGCATAAATATGTGCTTCCCATTTCTATTAACATGTTCCTAGGCCCTAAACAGCCCCAAAGAGCAACCACTGCTCTGATACCACTAATGTAAGGACCCCCCGTGCCCTTATCCCGTTATTAGTGTATTAATCCATGCCATTTCTGCATACAATCATATTATCATGGGGGAAAAAAACCATATGCAATTATAGCATCATATACCAACCAGAAAATTTCTTGCATTAGAACCACATTAACATAAAAATTCCCCAACCAAGACCACTTACATATCATGCACCCTCATGATACACTAACATGCTCTCAATTCATTTAGCAATTCAGTATTTAATTGCATGCAAATAATAAATGGAGAGAAAAGCCATGCCCTTTTTTACATTCCATATACAAATAAAAACGTACTCACATGAGAGCACCCAATGAATGAACGTGCATCTGATGTATAAGATACTCTACCAAACACCGTTACTGGTACTTCGATCCTGGAAGCACCTCTCATGCATAACTCGATCTCAACTCTGGATCTACCGTTATACTTATTCAACTAGCTCTGGTACTTCAATCCTGGAAGTACCTCAAATCAACAGCCCGAGCTCAACTCCAAAGCCATTGTTGCACCTGGACCACCAGCCCCAACAGAGACAACCCCCACACGGGGAGAGCATACCAATACCACCAATCCAATAAGCACAATATAACAATTCATAATTTACACAATGTAAATGCCATGAATTTTAAAAGATACTCCTTAGATGGCATCATCCTCATCCGGATCCCTTATGTTGTTCCTGTTCTCAAAATCACCAGAACCATCAAATTCCCAAAGCCAGTTAATCACCACATTGATTAACTAAAACCCATTCCTGCCATACCAGTTCCATGATCAAATATAATTAGACCATTTAACAAATAACCATAGATATCACATACATCTCTAACCAATGATTCCATAGTTCTATTTCATTGCTAGCTCCATAATAGCGGCATTTAACCTCACGCATGCTCAACAGTAGTGGCGTCATAATCGATCTTCGCTCCATAGCGACAACATCCCAATCATTGCTTGCTCAAAAGCGGCACCACGTAATTCCCAATGCATATCAAGTGATCGCAATTCCCATATATTATTCATGCACAACAATTGCAATAATATATTTAAGGCTATGCTCGTACGTTATACGTACCTTAGAATTCCGTAGTTTGAGTCCAACCTTGCCTGAGTCCCACGACCCGATGAATTATGTGCTAACACATAAATAACTCACAATTAAACACAAGCATGCAACCACATGCCCAAGCATGTTCATAACCCCCAAACCTATCGTCACTCCATGACGATTACCGATATAAAAGCCCCCGGGCTAAGCATGCATAATATCCAAAATATTCCATTTTATAAGTTTAAATGATAGCCAAAAACTCAACCGAGAATCCCATTTTATTAAACTTTGACTCCAACCAATCCATTTTAAAAGTATAGCATTCCTATTGGAATGTAGACATCGCCCTGAAAATTGGCTAATAAAACCTCGATTCGACATTTTCCAAAATTTTCGAAAAAACTCAATCCTTCGAGCCGCGATCGATCGTTGATTCCATCGCGATCGATCCCCCCAGTCCAGTGGCCAACCAGTGCCTTCTCACGATCGATCGCGAGTCTCCGCGATCGATTGCCAACCCGCTCACGATCGATCACCGAGACCTTACGATCGATCGCCAGTACTGTTCATCTTCAACAATTTTCAGCTGCTCGTCGCGATCGATCGGCATACCTTCAGCGATCGATCGCGACCTGCAATATTCCGAAAAACTCGAGCTTCAATGGTGTTTTTGACACCCAAACTCAAAACCAACACCCTAACTTCCTCAACACCTCCAATACACCAATAAAACTCAATAAAGAAACTAAGAACAACATTTTAGATTTTAAAACCAAAACCCCCAATTCTCAAACGCAACTCAAAACTTGACCAACAAGCACAATACCATAATCAAATCGAAGCTAAAGGTGAGGAGAAGAATATTACCAACTTTTCTTCAAGAAATCGGGCTCCCAAGATGAGCCTCCATCGATTTGCTTCCAAGAGAAAAGAGGGGAAGGGTTGGGGAAAGGGTTGAGCGTGAGAGAGGAGAGAGAGATGAGAGATTCCATGCAATGACGGAATGTCGAGTCCATTTGGTATATATATAGCACCAAGACTCCAAAATACCAATACCTCCGCAAAAACATCATGATTCATTAAAAATCATCTGTTTTCAATAATTATCTCTCCAACTCAATTTCAAATATCAGCCCCAGTACAAAGTACTCCGGTCCCCAAATCCCACCAAAAACTGAATTCCAAGGTTATCACCATGATGAGAATACAATCTCATCCCTTGGATCCAACGACTCCAAATACCGGATTTAAAATCCCCGGGAGTCCCAAAACCGCAATTAATTCATAATTGCCACAATTAAAATCCATTAAGGATCGTTACTACTCCGGGATTAACAACATTAATTCCCGGGCATCACAGGAACTCCCAGGTATTTGATAGGGAGGTGAGATTAGCATACGCCAGCAAACGGAGGAGTCTGAGGCGGTGGCGCTCCAGGCAGCGGGGGACAAGATGATGGAGCTTTTCGTGACATTCACCTTTTGGCTAGAACAATTTTCATACTGGTCCAAAAACTTCATGATGCGCTTGATCATGCATGAAACCCCATTAGAAAATATGATGAAGTCATCAACATAGGCTAAGTGAGAGACGGGGATATCACAGCAAGAGCGAAAGGCCATGCCAGATTCTTCAACCCTTTTGTTGTCCTGCATGATTTAGAGGAGATGGTCGGTACTTGCTCTGATGCTCCCTTTTCTTCTATTTCTCCTCTCCTCTTTTCTTTTGTTCCCCCTCCCCACCCTCGTCCTTGCCCCATTGGCAAGGCCCGTCATCTTTCTGGATCCCCCTTGGCTACTGTTTCTGTGACGCAGCCTTCTCCTAGTCAAGGTACTGAGCCTATGGCCCCTACATATGCTCCTCCTCCTTTGTCATGCCCTTCCCTGGTCTCTCCTTCCCATTATAAAGGGAAGGAGCCGATTATCCCCTCTCCCTCGTTGCCCTCCTCACCTGTTGGTCATGCCTCCACTCCACTCCTCTGATAGATGGATTCTGGATGTTATTATCATATGTGTCCACATTTCCAGTGGTTCTCAAGCTTCAAAGATATTGATGGTGGAGTTGTACTCATAGGCAACGATAATGCTTGTCAGCCAAATGGCATTGGATCAGTCTGTTTGAATGTGCACGATGGTACAATCAACAACTTACAGATGTGAGATATGTTCCTGATCTCAAGAAGAATTTGATCTCACTTGTAGTCATCGAGTCCAATGGCTACAAGATAACCATGGACGGAGGATTTCTGAAAGTTGTTCAAGGTGCACTATTAGCAATGATAGGGGTACTCGAGAAAGAAATCTGTATTTTCTAGATGGTCACGTAGTCTGTGGGAGAGCTGCAGTCTCCACTAGCACGGGAGAAGATTCATCCATACCTCACAACTCTGGCATATGAGTTTGGGACATGTCGGTGAGAAGGCTCTACAAAAGTAAGTGAATCGAGGTATTCAGAAAGGTGCCAAAAAGTTTGAAACTTTACTTCAATGAAAACAATGTCTTGGGCAAATAGACACATGTCAAGTATGGTACCGCTATCCATCATACCAAAGGAATACTAAACTATGTGAACACTGACGTTTGGGGACCTTCTCAGAATGCTTCATTGGAGGTAAACATTGGTTTGTTAAATTTATAAGTTTTTTCTCGATATATGTCTGGGTGTATACTATGAAGCACAAAGATGAAATCCTGGGCATCTTTCTCAACTGGAAAAAGATAATTAAAACTGAGTCTGGAAGAAAGATAAAGAGGCTCGGATGTGATAATGGTACATCAAACCCAAAATATGCCAAAAAAATGGATAGTCAAACATTTCACTGTACTAGGCACGCCACAGCAAAATGGTGCGGCAGAACGAATGAATCGTACTCTGATCGATAAAGTCTGATGCATGTTATCCTATTCTAGATTGAGCAAGGCATTCTGAGCCAAATCCTTGTCATACGCCTTTTATATCATCAAGAGGCTACAGCTTCTACGCTAGACGGAAAAAACTCCCAATGAGGTATGGTCTGGACGATCGTTTTTTATTATGACGAATCTATAATGTTGAACCAGACACATTGAGAGATTGGAACCAAGATCTGAGTTCTTACTTGCATTGGAGTTCCATATTGCCACAAGTCCAGACCAACCTGTTCGAACTGATGATAATCCTGAAGAAGACTGTGACGATCATAATAATGACTCTATTCAAACAGAGGTACCAGATTCAGCATCAGCACCTAATTCTATTGCTACCAGTAAACCAAAGACAATTATCCAAAGGCCTACTCGGTTTACTGATATGGTAACATTTGCTCTTTCGATTGATCAAGATGGTATTTCGTACAACTACAAAGAAGTTATATATAGTACAGAAAAATTCATGTGGAATGTATATTACAGAAAAGGTCATGTGGAAGATGACGATGGATGAAAAAATGAAATCGCTTATTCATAATAGAACTTGGAAACTGGTTCCATTTTCTAAAGGACAGAAAGCGAATGGCTATGAATGGGTCTTTGCAAATAAGGAAGATGCATCAGGCAAAGACAGTATCAGATACAAAGCTAAACTAGTAGCAAAAGGTTACAAGAAGGTGGTTATTAGCTGTGACATGAGGTGGTAGGGTTCAACGGTTCGATTTGCAACATCTGAAAAGAACTGAAGAAATATCCTCACAATCGTTGTTTCAAGAGGAAGCGAAGCTCGAAAACTCAAGCAACCTAAAAGATAATGCAAAAGAAAGCATGCCTAGTGTTCAATTATATGAACAAGATTATGAATCTTCTGACATGGACTGGGAAACGGGTGTTCACTCTTCCCTTTATCTTGATTCTGATTATGAATCACCATCGAAAGAAGAAAAGGGGATTGATATGGATGAGGATGGACGGAAAGATGAAAATGGGATAGTTCATGATGGGTTCATTAACGAGTCAGACAACTGCATCAACAGCTTATTTGATGAACTTCAGGTAAATGATGTGTCATATCAAACCATTAGCGAAGATTAACCTACAAAAACTATTCATTCAAGAGTCCTGTGATACAGAAAGAGGGAAGGAAAAGGTTGTTCTCTTACAACTTTTGAACTCATTCGAGGCCTCTAAACACTAACGATTAGTCATCTAATTCTCCATATAGTAACTATGGTAGTCTACAAGGAATACAATGGAGGAGAGGAAAGCACAATGGTATTTTTCTCACCCTGTGGAAATTTGTGAGGTTTGGTGAAAAATGATTTAAAAGCTAAACAAACAAATATTAATCCTCATGGTGTGCTTATGTTTTCCTGGAGGAGCTAAAATATAGAAATAACATATCATCTCCATGTTGTGCTTATGTTTTCCTGGAGGAGCTACGGTGCAATATTTGCTTAGACTAGATTGGCTTACTTATATCTAATTGCTCAAGAACATGAAACTCTATGGAGATGTGTCAAATTTCGCTTACCATACTATTTTCAAATTCAAACAAATTTAAATGGCATACACTTATATTATGGGATTTCATGCAATGAGTTGTACCCACTTCTGATCATATTCCACGTAACATACATCTCTAATCATATGTTGAAGGTTTTATGTCCATCATATCATAAACTAAAATGACAGACAATGTTATTTTCTAATCAGTAACAAGATCGGAGGATGTGATGTGCGTTGCACACCTTATTTATGGTTGGTTCTTGTCATCTATTGCTTTCCCATTCTGTTGAGCCCTAAACTAAGCTTTACTTGTTTAGGACTCATTCGAACTCATGGCATTTATGATACATTTCTAGTTGTTGTTGCAGGCCAGCCCTGCCAACATAACATGTCAGTCCTGGTTGGTTGTCTAGTTATATAACGTAGATCTATTTTGAGATGGTATTGCAGGTCAGCCTGGCTACATCACAGGTCAGCCCTGTTTGATATTTAGTTATACAACTTGGATATATTTTTGTTACTGCAGGTCAGCCCTGCTTGGATAAATATATCAGCCCTGTTTAGTATTTGATTTTATATCTGGAAATATTTCTAGTTGTTCTTGCAGGTCAAACCCGCCAAAATAAAGATGCATGTCGTGTTCGAGGTTTACATGCCCGTTCGATTTTAGAATTCAGATAAGCTTTAATTGCTCCGCTTTAGTGAGCTCGGGAGCTCGGTTGTGTTTATCTGCCCAGCTAAAGACTTTAATATTTTGCGAGTCCAGACGAGCTCGCTCTACATATTTTCACAGTGGAAGTACGTATATGTTTTATTTGCTGGGGATATTTCTTATTCATGAAGTTCGGACATATAGTTATCTGCTTCTCAGCTCAGTTTTTATCACCTTGGGACTCTCGATCGCCTTTGTCAGCTTGGGATTCTTGGTTATTGTAGTTGCGATTCGGATTCCTGGTCATGTCATACCCAGACGCCCTGCCATGATTGACCTGAGATCTCACTATTATGGTTGAGCTGGGTTCGTATTGCTATGATTACGCCGACCCGTTATCGTGGCTATATGCATTTTATCAAGGGTCGTTGCTGACTTATGATTCTGCTGAGCAAGATAACTTGTGACTCTTGCATTGCCGAGCTGAGCTCTCCTTATTATTATCCAACTCGTGCATTCTTTTTTGTGTAGTTTGTGTGGAGTGGTATATCTCGGCTTTGGGAAGGTGTTCAACAGATTCAACCCTTGAAATTTACAAGTTCCAAGAATGGGCCATATAGTTTCTGCCAACATATCAGACCAATCGAGGCAGCGTTGCACTAGTTGGATTTGAGGGAATGCTTGTGATATACCCAGGCCATTCTTCTTAAATAAACCATTTTATGTGCCCATTTGCCATCGCCTACATCCTAGCTTATGTCTCATTATACTATCATAGCCCGTTTTCCTTTAATTTAAAGGTCCATCCCTTAATATAATAAACCCATTTAGGGCCCATTTTCTAAAAAAATTATAAAAAGGATGCAACACTACGGTTTAAGGGAGAGGCAGCCGAGGTTTTGTTCTTGAGGAGCCAAGGATTTTTCTCCTCCATGAAGAGGAGACAGCCGAGAACCCCCCCCCCCCCCCCCCCCCCCCGTAGCAGCTCACCATTCCTCATTTTTCTTCTTCCATTTTTATGCTCATGTCCTGTACAAAAAATACTGTAAATCATCATGTTTATAGTGACACTTATATTGTTTAAATAGTAAATCATGTTAATTCACAGTAGTTGAATATCTCTTGTATTATCATTGTTTAAATAGTGGTGATATTAATTCTTGATGAAATATTAGTTTTTTTTTAGATTTCATTAATTATGATAATTAACTAAAAGTTTATAAATATTGAAATTGATGGTGTGATTAGATAGTTGCTGCAAAGTTTAGTCGGACAGTTGAATACTATAATTCTTGTGTTTCAACTATCCAAGTAAGCTCTATCTTAACAAAGAGAGTAAATTATCATTAAGTAAATGTTGGGATTAATAATTCAAAATTGGGTTTAATTGATAAAAGTCCAATAATTATTATTAATTTTGTTATGAGAACAAAATTATGGTAATTTAATTATGAATAGTCGATTAGGCTAAAGAAATCTCACATTGAGAAAATGAGACACTGATGGTTTGTTTATAATGAGATACAAATCAATAGAGTGTAGTTAAGTAGAAAAGATGGGTGCCACTCGTGCGCCGTCCGCCTGTCCGCTCCGCTCCGCTCGTCTCGTCTCGTCGCGTCACGCGTGTCGCTGCCGCGAAGGCATCCCTATCTTTTTACTACTAGGATTTCTGAAATGACTTTTCATCTACCTGACTTTTCATATTCTGCTGAGTAGTAAGTTTGAGACTTTTCACCTACCTGCAGAATTGATGTCAGATTTAAGTGTGAGACTTAAATCCATATTAATCTGATGTTAAGTGTTGAGACTTTTCATCTACCCCATTAAACTTTACACTTAATTTATGAGACCTTTAGAGTGGTCTGCTGCTCAGCTATATAAGCCGCTTAAGCCATATGTTTTCATCATTCCGAAAATCTTCATACATACATATAACATTCTGCTTTGAGAATACTGCACACTGTTAGTGTTCGAATGAGTCTGCTCAGAGTTTTGCCTCAATCCAAACAGCGGTGATTGGACGTTGTACCTTGGAACTCACTTGTCCAGTAGGCCAGAAGCTAAGGCCGGCAAATTTGAGTTTCACTGGCACACGGCTTGCTGTGGCCTCGTCCAGAAACTTTTCCAGATTCTTGCTGTGTTTTCTTTACATAAACTGTTACTGTAAGTTCTACTATTTTTTATTTATCTCAGTGTAGCTTATATCAACGATTGTTTAGACTGATTCAATCTTTCGATTTAAATAAACAGTAACAACGATAAACATGTTAATAGAATATCTTGAAAGGAGAAGGAATGAAAATATGACATGGGTCAATGAGTTGAGATTGAATGACAATAATGGATATGATGAAGTTAAATTATTGTGTATTTGTCATGAGCCATAGATTGATATGGAATAATAAATATTATATCTGGTTTTGATATTATTGATGTGGTTGATGCGGACTAATGAGTCCATGATGTGGGCCAGTGGATGACATATATGGTCATTATAGTATGTGTTTGGTTGATATGTACTGACGAGTCCTGGACTGACGGTCCATGATGTAGGCCAGTGGATGACATATCTGGTCTGATGATGATTATACATTGTGATGCAATGACACTGAAATGATGAGATGAGACAAATTGTCATTGAATCTTACATGTAATGTATATTCTATCATTGTGGTTTTGCTTTGACATGATAGTTTCGATGTGGAGGAACAATGTATGATTAGTCATTAAACTGTTGAGCTATCTGATGATATGTTTACAAACTGTTTAATTTAGTTTATGTTTTGATATGAACATACTGGGCGTCAGCTCACCCTTTCATGGGTTTGTTTTCTAGGCAACAGGGCATGTATTAGTGGACAGGTTCAGAGTTAGACTGCCAATGGATGCATGGTAAAGCCCATTAGTTGCTAGTATATAGCCTTTTTGGAATAACATGCTTTTGAAGTTTAATATATTATGAGGTTTTAGAATATTATTTGAAAGGTTTAGAAAGAGAATGGTAGTAATGTTTATATGTTGATGATGTATGAATGTATAAATGTGTGAAACCTATATGCTTATGGTTGTGTTATGTGTGTCATCATCTCGATTAGGTATATCATTTTTTTAATTATATTGGGAAGTACATATTTGCCAATAGTGGCCAAACATATTTGTATTAGGATTATGCTAGTGGATTGTGAAGATTATAATCGAGATGCTGCTCGTGTGTTGTTTGATTCTGTGCATTCCAACGCATTTATATTTTATACACATTTAACCAGTCAATCTTGATTTTAGAGGGCCCATTGTGTTTGGTTAATCCTTTTAAAATGAAAAATTTAGCTGGAACGTTATTGACTGTTCCTTGATCGTAATTAAATATATTAATTGCGTGCTAATGTAAGGTTAACTCGAGGGGCCCTACACTTAGGTGGTATCAGAGCCTAGAACCATCCCGAGACTACCCCGAGGGAGTAAATGATGTTTATTTGTGCATGTTATGATAATATGATATGACATGGTGCAATTGATTGATGTGGTGATTATAATGCAAAATTGTGTGTTTATGTGTGATGATATGATTTGATGCAATTAAGATTTTGTTAGGATCGGTCCGGAGTGTTTAGAGGGGGGTGAATGAACACTTCTTGTAAAAATTAATCCCTTGTGATTTCTTTCGGATTAGTGAAAGAAATTTGTTTCTTAATCAACTCTTGTACAGAACAGACCACTGAAAGTATAAGTGCGGAACGGTCTGTTCTTGTATATGTAAGAACGGCTCGATGGCTATTATGAAAGAACAAGTGCAGAAAGATAATACACGGGATATGTTTCTGGAAGTTCGAAGGTGGTGTAATCCTTCTACGTCTCCCCTTCTTCCAATTAAGGAAGGTTATACTAGAAGACTTTGATTTATACAATCCTGTTGTACAAACCCGATTCAGGCTGGATTTACCTCACTACCAGTCTGAAACTCCTAGTCACTCGATCTGCTCAGACACACTCTGTCTGACAGTTACAATATGTTTCTCACTTCTATTTTTCAACACAGAATACACAAGATGCGCACAGTGATCCTAAATGATCAAATGTTACAAAGTAATCGTGCTTAAGAATAATTTCAGCTCGAGAGCTTCTGAGCTTGTAAGCTTGTGCTGTTTTGCTTTCTTGTGCGTTTTTCAATTGAACAGCGAGAGTCTTGTATATTCCTTTTGTTGCATCCTTTTATAGTTGTAAGTACCAACGACATTATTTCCCTTAATGTGCAACTTTGACTCTGCTTAAACTCTGAGAAAGCTACAGTCTTCTTCTTCAGGATACTTGCCGTTTTGGTCATACTTTCGGCGACTGTCACGTAGGCTCTTCTTTGTCTTCTTACCTTTTATGGCAATCTTCAGTCTTTGGTCCTTTGTAGCATTAATTACGACATTAAATGCTACAATAAATAGCCGTTAATGATTCGGACTGAGGATCCATTCTTTATGTATCCTTGACTGCTCTGATCTGATAAAGATTGAGATCGATCTGAAGCTTTGATAAAGTCAGTCTGAAATCCATCGATCCGGCCTGATATGCTTTGTCATCTTATCAGCTTGATCTGTTTTGGGCGATCGATCTGGTCAGTCTGATTTCACTCGATCCGGTCTGATATGTTTTGTCATCTTTAAAATCTCATCGATAAGTCCGGAACTAACAAATTCCCTCTTTTTGATGATGACAAAACCTAGCTTCTAAGTCTGTTTAACTAGTCTGATAAGAACTCTGAAGCGAAAACTTTTGGATCGATTACTTCTTCTTTGTTCAAAATAAATGAACATTATTAAGTTGGATCGATTAAGCCTTTATTATTAATCCTTTATTAAAGTTCAAAATAAATGAACAAGGACTTAATAAAGAAAGATTTTTATTGATAAAAAAATCTCGCATACAGTCAGTCTGAAAATTTAATCAACGAGACTGCTATTTTCTTGAAGTTTGAGGCGGCTTGAAGTCTTTCTTCTTTTCCCCCTTTTTGTCAGCAGCAATCTCTTGAAGAAAATCAATAACTTGTGCTAGCTGCGCGCTGATAGCGTCAAGACGAACGTCTTGAGCGCGGAGGGAATTGGCAACAGATGCTCGGACTTCAGTGGCCAGCTCGATCTACTCTTTTCTCAGGCTGTTCTTATAAGTGGCTTGCTGAGAAAACAGATCATTCAGTCCTCGCTGAAGGCTGCTTATACTGGCTGTCATCTTCTCTTTGAATGAATCAAAGTCCAAAGCTGTAAGCCTCTGACCTTGATGAACTTCTAGAACACGTTGAGAGAGTGACATGCAGTTGTCAGAGAAATGCTGGAGAGTCCGTGCCAGTGATGGAGGTGCATCAGATAGCCGGCTGGGAGAGTGATCCGATTATGACAGTGCAGGATCATCTTCTTCAGCAATCGGCATAAGGGAAGATATGGCAGCTTGATGACTTTCGGATCGGATCAGGGTGACCAAATCCGAAGAAAATTCTTGAATGAAGGCCAGATCTTCATCTGATTGTCCCGGAGGAGTGCTGGGACTGAGAGGCTCCTCAATTTGTAAAGATGCAACAACTGTAGACACCACTAAATCCGGATCGACGAACTCTGGTGCGCCAACTGTTGCAAGTTCTGCGGTTGGACTGATTTGTGCACGGGAGGCTGATGACCCCAAAAGAATAGATGTTGTTGGAGAGTCCAACAACACATTCAATGATTCATCATCGGTAGCAGACGAAGCATTAGGCAATGGCTGCTCCGCTGTCTGATCTGCTACTGGTTCTACAGTCTGCGCTGCTGGCTGATCTTCAGTCTGGTCTGCTGCCCCAGAAGGAATAACCTCAATGAAAGGTTCTGCCAGAGTTTTGCTTGCAGAATGATGATCCGGGCTGGTTGCTGGAGTGGATACACTGAGCTTCTGTCGTTGAAAACGGACAGCTAAGTGAAGAGCATGAACATCCATCTCTAATTGAGCAATAACAGCCCCATCATCTCTGGCAGTTGGAGCATTCGGATCGAAGTTCTCTTTCTTAGCAGCTAGGAGCAGAGTGGCCAGTCTGAATCTTTGAATTGCCGTAAATAGCTCTTTGCGCTGCACGGCAAGCCGAACATCATCGGTCTCTGTCCCCTTCAGAACTTCCTCTTCCATCTTCTTCAGTCTGCTCAACTTTCCGAAGAACATCTCAATGTGGTTGATAGTCCGGTACTGGGCGTATTCATCAAAGACCACAATGAGTGCCTTCACCTTCTCATCAACATCCTCCATAGCAATGTCGATGTCTGTCTGCGGTGCAGATTTGGGCTTAGAGGAGAGAGGTTCGGAGAGAGGGGCTTTTCCCTTGCCGGTGGGGGGAGGGGACTTGATCCCTGATTGGGTATAATCTCCCAACTCAGTGATAACTATCCCTTTGACCACGGGAATGGCAGAGGGAATTCTAACGGTGACTTTGGGGGCAGGGGTTGAAGCTTGTGAAGGTTGGGTGGACAGTTGGGGTGCAGGGGTGGCTTTAGTTGGTGGCAATGGGTAAGGCTTTTGGTTTGGTAATCTGGGGTCTGGGCTTTTTGGGAAGTGGCTTGGTTGGTGGCGAGGGAGCAGACTGAGTTTCTTCAGAATCAGTCTGGATGGTTAGCTTGCGCTTGACCCTAGGTTTGCGCGCGACAGCTTGTTCTTCGCCCTTCTCAATCTTGACTGCAGCCAGAGTAGGAGTAGGCGGAGCACTCTTGGACTTCAGTAGAGCGAGCCCTTTGGAGTTTAGAATCTTGAAGGGACTGAGAGCGGACTGCTTTCCCAGCTCGATGTCTAAGGACTCCAGTAGCTTGCTGAGAGGAACAGCAAAGCATATGGCCTGTTTTGATGCAATCACTATTTCCATCAGAACTCCAAAAAGAATCACGGACCATTTCATCTTCTGTCCGGATACAATAGCCGCCATAGCCCTGAACTTCTCTGCGGTTACAGCGTCAAAACTTCCTGCTTTGCCCAAAGAGGCTTGCCAACGATTTCGCACAGCACCTGGAAATGAAAAAGCATTTCCTTCTTCTTAAACGAGGGTTGCAGGCGGTGGCCAAAAATAAAAATCTTCCCTTGAAGAGCTGAGAGTGACGCTTGAGGAATCTGTCCAAATTCTGTCAGTCCGGAATTGGGGAGGCCAAAGGTCTTGGCCAGCGTCATCGGCGAGATCTCAAATGATTTGCCCTTGACAGAGGTGGATATTGATGTCTTCTGGGAGACGGCATTGGCGAATAGTTCGCGGATTTCAGATTCATAAACAACTGTGCCGCACTCCAGAAAGTTCCTCAGGCCAGATGATTCCAAAGCTCGGAAGATGGACACCATCTCTGCATCTTCTGCCCTGTAAATGTCATTAAACTCAACGGAGAGAGAGTTGTGAGTAATGGTAGCCATTGGAATGAAGGTAAAAGAGTGCGAAGATTTAGGAGAGTGAGAGAATAAGAAAGCAGATAGCGGTAAATTGTAAAAAGTGAAAGAAGATGAATGTTCAGCCCGCTAAATAGGAGAGAGAAGACACGTGTCTTTTATCTCGATGACTGATAAAAAGAGATTCAAAATAAACGGTCAGGAAAACAGATAGATAAGGCGGTTAAAATACGATCAGTCCGGGCTGTTTTTGTTATAAAAATTTATTGACCAGACAGATCATAGGATAACATCAGATTGACATGGATCGGTCTGAAAGTTCGGACCGGTCTGTGTTTTTCTGAACATTGTATTATCGATCTGTGGCAATAAAAATCTTTAAGAGCGAAAGTAAGAAAACATCTAAACTATTAAGATAAGTCAATTAAACCAAGAATTTGACGGAAATAATTAAACTTAGCCTCAGGGAGTGGTTTGGTGAAGATGTCTGCTGCTTGCTGCTCTGTTGAGATATGCTCGATCCGAATCTCCTTTTTGCCAACATGATCTCGAATAAAATGATTTCTTATATCAATATGCTTTGTTCGAGAGTGCAGAACTGGATTATACATTATAGCGATTGCACTTGTGTTGTCGCAAAATATCGGAGAGTCAACAGCTTGGATGCCATAGTCTTTGAGCTGGTGTTGAATCCAGAGCATTTGAGCACAACAGCTTCCAGCGGCTAGATACTCTGCTTCAGCTGTAGATGTGGCAATCGATGTCTGCTTTTTACTGAACCAAGAGATCAATCTTTCACCTAGAAATTGACATGTTCCACTGGTGCTTTTACGATCAATCTTACACCCAGCGTAGTCTGCGTCTGAATATCCGATCAAGCTGAAGTTTGAATCTTTGGAGTACCAAAGACCAACGTTCTGAGATCCTTTTAAGTATTTCAGAATACGCTTGGCAGCAATAAAATGTGATTGCTTTGGTTCTGACTGAAATCTGGCGCACATACAGACTGAGAACATAATATCAGGCCGGCTCGCTGTAAGATACAATAGCGTAGTCCTCTATACATGGTTACTTCAACTGCCGTTCCCCCTTCGTCTTTGTCTAACTTGATTGTTGGACTCATTGGAGTTGATGCAGTTGAGCATGTTTCCATTCCAAATCTCTTGAGGAGCTCTTTGGTATACTTGGTCTGGTTGATGAAAATACCATTGTTGAGCTGTTTTACTTGGAGACCCAAAAAGAATGAAAGTTCTCCCATCATGCTTATCTCAAACTGTCCCTGCATTAACTTAGAAAATTTCTCGCACAATTTGGGGTTAGTTGACCCAAAGATTATGTCATCAACATAAATCTGAACTAATAGGGTATGTTCCCCCTTAATAAATTTAAAGAGAGTTTTATCTACTGAGTCGATCTGAAAATCATGGTTCAGCAGAAATTCAGATAGAGTGTCATATCAGGCTCTTGGAGCTTGTTTCAGACCATACACTGCTTTATTCAGTAGATACACATGATTGGGATACAAATGGTTCTGAAATCCAGGTGGTTGCTCAATGTAGACTTCTTCCTGAAGCTTTCCATTAAGAAAAGCGCTCTTGACATCCATCTGATATACTTTGAAGTCTTTAAAGGCAGCATATGCAAGAAAGATTCGGATAGCTTCAAGTCTGGCGACTGGTGCAAATGATTCATCGAAGTCGATTCCTTCTTCTTGTCTGAATCCTTGTGCCACCAGTCTGGCTTTGTTTCTAACCACAGTTCCATCTGCGTCCAGCTTATTTCTGAAGACCCATCTGGTTCCAATAACAGGCAGATCCCTTGGTCTGGGGGTTAGACTCCAAACTTGATTTTGTTCGAATTGATTTAGCTCTTCTTGCATGGCCTTAATCCAGTTGAAATCAGTCAGAGCTTCATCGATCTTCTTAGGTTCCAGAGTTGAGATGAAAGCAGCATGTTTGAATTCATCCATCATCTGTCCTCTGGTTCTGATCGGTGCAGAGGGACTACCAATCACTAGATTAGGTGGATGCTTCTTAGTCCATCGATAGCTTAACTCTGGATTGTCTGGTCCGGTCGGATGAGTAGCAGCAGCATGATCAGCATCTGCTTTAACATTTGAGTGAAGAACATCCGGATCAGCTCGATCTGAAGAAGCTTCAATGCCTTGATCCGGTCTGTCTGGTACTTCTGGTTCTGGTGGATTGTCTCTTGACCTGTTAGCTACAATATCATCATCACTGTTAGCTTCGAGATGGATATTTTCCATCTGATTTTGAATTGATTCTTTGTTGCCCTCAACACATAAAGATTCATCAAAAACCACCTGAACAGATTCTTCTACAGTTAAGGTACGATTATTGAAAATTCTATAAGCTTTACTAGTTGATGAATATCCCAAGAATATTCCATTATCTGACTTAGCTTCAAATGCTGTAAGATGATTCTTACCATTGTTATGAACGAAACATTTGCAGCCAAAAACATGAAGGTGAGAAATAGATGGTCTGTTACCAGTCCATATTTCATATGGAGTAAGGTTCAGCTTCTTGTTGATCATAGACCGATTATGAGTGTAGCAAGCAGTGTTTACAGCTTCTGCCCAGAACTTTTGCGAAATACCAGAATCAGCAAGCATTGTTCTTGCTGCTTCCTAGAGCGTTCTGTTTCTTCGTTCTGCAACTCCATTCTGTTGAGGAGTTCGAGCGGCTGAAAACTCATGCTTGATTCCATGATCTTCTAGAAAGGATTCAAGATTCTGATTTGAAAATTCAGTGCCTTTGTCACTGCGAATCATGTCTATGCTGGATGATTTCTCATTCTGATTGCGTTTCAGCAGCTTGATCAACTTCGGACCGGTCTGATCTTTACTGCTCAAAAATATAGTCCATGTAAAGCGTGAGTAATCATCAATAACAACAAGAGTATACCTCATTCCCCCTAAACTTGTTATTGGTATAGGACCAAACAAGTCCATATGCAGTAGTTCTAAACAATGGGAGGAGGATTTGGCATTCTTGTTTTTGAAGGATGATCTGATCTGTTTGCCCATTTGGCAAGCTTCGCAGATCTTATCCTTAGCAAAATCGATCTTGGGCAGACCGATAACTAAATCATGTTTACACATGCTAGAAATAGTCTTAAAATTGATATGATTCAAGCGTTTATGCCATAGCCAGTGTTTATTATCATTGTTAGCGATGAAGCAAGTAGGATTATCAGGTTGAACATGATTCCAATTAATCTTATACGTATTTCCATTCCTGATTCCTACAAGCATGGTTATACCGTCTGATGATTTAACAGTGCAAGTGTGTTTGTGAAATTCTACAGCATAACCATTATCACAGAGTTGACTTATACTAATCAGATTATAGCACAGATTTTCAACTAACAGTACATCATTGATAATAATGTTACCATGAACATCTTACCCTTGCCCACGGTCTTACCCTTTGAGTTATCTCCAAAGATGATCTTGGGTCCAGTACATTCTGTGACTTCAGACAGCAGCTCGATGTTTTCCAGTCATGTGACGAGAACACCCACTGTGCAAATACCAGTCTGATGCCAGTTTCTTCGGTACCTGTCATCAAATATAATTATTGTTGGTACCCAATCCTATTTGGGTCCAGAACGAATTAGCCCTTTGGACCCACACCTGTATCAGCTTCAATGGCTTGTGTGTGTAAGGTGTGCTGTGTGCTGGTCTGTTTCGATGTTGTGTGTGATAATGTGTGCGCTGTGGAAGCCTTTGATTCTCATAAGGTAGTCTATATCTTCGTTGAATCGGTTTTGAATTATAGTAATTATATTGTCTTCCTTGCCTCAGATCTTGCACCTTTGGATTTGGTCTGATAGACGCAAATCTTGCTGGTGCCTTTTCTTTGGCTTGGTCAACATAACCAATCCCTTTCTCAGATTTTGATTCACGTAAGAGACTCCTGTTTGAATCGTAGGTGCTTCAGTTTCATATACTGTGCTGGATTTAACCAATGTCATTTGATTGATTTTGTTCTTTACCAGCAATAGTTCAAATTTATCTTTCGGTGGATTCTTTGGTGTCAAAGCCTATGCCGGTGAAATCACCAACGTTTCTTTGTACCTCTTGTAATTCTTCCAAAGATGTTCTGGATTTTGTCCATGTCTTGAATATATGAGAAAGCTTAGCATTTTGTGTGCTGATTCTCTTATTTTCTTCATGGAGCTGATTATAGGAGATTTTCAGCTTATTCAGCTAGATCTTTAGATTATTGCACTCACCCTGCTCAGAGCAGCTTGGTTTATTGTGCTCATCTATTTGATTACTGGCTTTAGCTTTATTTTTCTCAAATGATTCAGCCAAGATCCTATAATCATTAGCCATGTCTTGCAGTGCGGACATGAGCTCTTCTCGTGTAAATTCATTTGAGTCAAGATCATATACCTCGTCTGTCTGACTCATCTCTTCGTCTGCCATAAGACATTGAATATCTTCTTCGCTTTCGCTGGAAGAATATTCAGAGCTTTCCGAGTCTGAGTCTGTCTGAGCCCATTTGTTGTTTCCCTCTTCAGCTACTAGGACTTTTTGGGATTTTCCATGATTCTTGCGGTCTTTGTATTGCTTCTTCTTCCTATCATCACGATGCTTCTCTGTCCGTTCTTCTTTCTTCGGTCTGGTGCAATCTGCAATAAAATGTCCGGTCTTACCACAATTGTAGCAAGCCTGATCGTTAACAGCATCATCTTTTCTTGATTTATAATGATGAGAGGGTTTGAAGTTCCTCTTATTCTTAGACATGAATTTACCGAATTTCTTGATAAATAATGACATAGCATCATTACTTATCTGTTCAACGGATCGGTCTGATGTTGAGGCGGTCTGGTCTGGAATGGCTGTCAGGGCCTTGTTTGGTTGAGAGATGAATGGCTCTGCTTCACCTCTGCTTATCAGTTCAAACTCATAGGCCTTAAGATCTGCAAACAGATCATGAAGTTCAACCTTGTTAAGATCTTTTGATTCCCTCATGGCAATGGTCTTAACATCCCATTCCTTTGGCAGAGCTCTCATAACTTTCAGAGCGATCTCTCTGTTAGAATATTCCTTCCCCAGACCATTCAGTTCATTTATGATGCCAGTGACTCTTTCATCAAACTCATTTAGAGTTTCTCCACTCTTCATCTTTATGCTCTCAAATCTTTGAAGAGCAAAAGTTAACTTGTTTTCTTTGGTCTGGTCGTTGCCCTCACATAGCTGTGCTATCTTTTCCCAAATTTCTTTGGCAGTAGAGCACATTTTGATTTTGCTGAACATGTTCTTGTCTAATGTCTTGAACAAGATGTCTTTGGCAACATTATCGAGATTTGCTTTCTTTCTTTCCTCATTCGTCCAGAGGGATCTGTCTTTCTCTACCATTTGTGATTCACCACCAGTAATGGCGACTGCTGTATTTATTTTTAGAATCTTCATTGGTCCATCAGTGATGACGAACCACATATCGTCATCCTGAGCTGCCAGATGAGCTTGCATTCTGATTCTCTAGTCATCATAGTCTTCTTTTGAGAACATATGAATATTGTTGAATGATGCCATCAGCTCGAGTGATTTTGTGCTGATTAAGATGACCTGCTCTGATACCACTTGTTAGGATCGGTCCGGAGTGTTTAGAGGGGGGTGAATGAACACTCCTTGTAAAAATTAATCCCTTGTGATTTCTTTCGGATTAGTGAAAGAAATATGTTTCTTAATCAACTCTTGTACAGAACAGACCACTGAAAGTATAAGTGCGGAACGGTCTGTTCTTGTATATGTAAGAACGGCTCGATGGCTATTATGAAAGAACAAGTGCAGAAAGATAATACACAGGATATGTTTCTGGAAGTTCGAAGGTGGTGTAATCCTTCTACGTCTCCCCTTCTTCCAATTAAGGAAGGTTTATACTAGAAGACTTTGATTTATACAATCCTGTTGTACAAACCCGATTCAGGCTGGATTTACCTCACTACCAGTCTGAAACTCCTAGTCACTCGATCTGCTCAGACACACTCTGTCTGACAGTTACAATATGTTTCTCACTTCTATTTTTCAACACAGAATACACAAGATGCGCACAGTGATCCTAAATGATCAAATGTTACAAAGTAATCGTGCTTAAGAATAATTTCAGCTCGAGAGCTTCTGAGCTTGTAAGCTTGTGCTGTTTTGCTTTCTTGTGCGTTTTTCAATTGATCAGCGAGAGTCTTGTACTATTCCTTTTGTTGCATCCTTTTATAGTTGTAAGTACCAACGACATTATTTCCCTTAATGTGCAACTTTGACTCTGCTTAAACTCTGAGAAAGCTACAGTCTTCTTCTTCAGGATACTTGCCGTTCTGGTTCATACTTTCGGCGACTGTCAGGTAGGCTCTTCTTTGTCTTCTTACCTTTTATGGCAATCTTCAGTCTTTGGTCCTTTGTAGCATTAATTACGACATTAAATGCTACAATAAATAGCCGTTAATGATTCGGACTGAGGAGCCATTCTTTATGTATCCTTGACTGCTCTGATCTGATAAAGATTGAGATCGATCTGAAGCTTTGATAAAGTCAGTCTGAAATCCATCGATCCGGTCTGATATGCTTTGTCATCTTATCAGCTTGATCTGTTTTGGGCGATCGATCTGGTCAGTCTGATTTCACTCGATCCGGTCTGATATGTTTTGTCATCTTTAAAATCTCATCGATAAGGTCCGGAACTAACAGATTTGTATCATTACAAACCATTGTGGTTGCAGGATGATAGTTGATATATGAAGGTTTATGTAAGGTAGAAGATAATATTCCATGTGAAATCCGGGTCTAATTTCTCTTTCCGTCGTATTTTCATAATGTATATGTAATATTTCTACGATTTATGTTATCAATGGTGATGTGGTAGCGACTATCGTGTATTCCCAAATTAACCATTCTCAAGTTAATAGCAAAATAATATAGTAGCGTGAATAAGAATCGATCCCACAGGGAAGTGTGTTATTCTTGTGTTAATAAGTAAATAGGGAGGATTGTTTTGGATGAATTATAACTAAGAAATATTAAAAATAATTTATGAATTAACTATTTAGAGTTATTTTTGGTATCGGCCGACTCTATACTTGGATATTATTATCTATTTCATCGATTCACAAGACTGAATCTTAATTGGATAACAATCAATTGGAAATATAATTCATCTCTCGCCTTATTCCTAGTCAATTAACCAATCTCATTGCACGTACTAAGATTGAAATCACAATAGCATCTAAAACTAGTGAGCGATGAATCTAAACAACATAAACACACGTGATTTATATTAGCTAATCAATTGTTTCCCTAAGAATTTAATAACATCAACAGCAGATAATTATCAATCTTAGTTGCTTTTTCAATTAGATCACTCAAAAAATTTCTTATTCGGTATCTAATTAGCATTAGATTACATGTAAATCATTGGGTCATCAATCCAATAATCAAACAAGAATCATGTCAATAAAATCAGAAAAACATTGATATTCAACAATATTGATAATCAAAACACGAATCTCCCCAGGATTAATTGTCTTCCTCAACCAAGAATTAAAATGTCTAGCTATTCATAATTAAAGCAAAACAAATAAATTTTAATCTAGAAAGCATAAATAAATAAAGGGATAGAAAACTAATCGGATTTCCACGCGTCGAGGTCGTCAATATCGTTTTTGTGTTGATCTTCCTCTACAATTTAAAGAAAAAATATTAGCTCTAAAACTAAAGCTATCTAATGTAACTAATGAAAAATTATGTAAATAAAGCTTGGGTTCAAGTTTTGGGGTTGTAGGATGATATATAGGGTTAGAGTCCTTCTTGTATAAGGAAAGATAAAGTTTCCTTTTTTGCCAAAATTCTTCTACCAATCTCCAACTTCCTTAAGGACTTTTTTCATCATTTTAGCACAATTTCTTTATCATCACGTACATATAACCAAATATGTGATTAGGTACCATAAATATTAAGGTGATATTTTTGTGGCTCATAGATTCATGATGGACAAAACATTGTTCTTCACTTTGTTGCCTCAACAATATCAAACATGCATAATCAAGGAAGGCGTTGAAAAGCTAACAACAGGATAAGTTCAATCCCAAAATAGCTCATACTCCAAAATATGTGTGTGTGTATGGTCATTCACGAGTGTCATGCATAGTACATAGGTTCAATCAATATAAATCCCAAAATAGCTCAAGTTGCACACTAACACAAGTATAAGCATACTTGCACAACCTTCTCCACTATCTTAACCACTTGCAAACACAATCAATAGGTCTTTATTAGCTTGTAAAGTGGCCTAGGTTTTGGCTTATGAAAGAAATGGTAGGATATAGCAAACAAGAAGTATAATGGTATGCACAATACAACTTTCTCTTCTTGCATGCATTTTCTTCTTTCTTTTCACTTTCTTTCTTCTCTTCTTTCAAGCCTTAATTTTTGTATTGTACTTTGTTTTGTACAAAAGGCTTATTCATCTTTTTGTGTCTTGGCTCCTTTTGGAGTCATATTTTTCTTTTTCTCAAGGAATTTTTTTTCTTTTTCTTTCCATGTATTTCTTTCATTTGACAATAAGCTCAAAATATGTAGATCATGATAATCACAAGTGCATATGAATGAAACACATTATACTCCCTTTAAAGGTATGGACTGAAATCAATTTAAGGCTTATAAGGAAAGTTGATAAGCTAGCCAAAGAAGGTTCCCTTGTATGCTTAGCATACAACCATTCGTTTTTCATGTAAGCTCAAAGGGGACACTAGGATTGTTTTATTTACATGGTAAGCTTAAAAAGGCCTGTAGGTACCAAAGATCGCATATATCACTTTTATGCTTGCAAGTAGTCTAGACATGCACCTCAAAGAATGTGTAGTTAAGTTCTAGCATACATCAGTGACTTCTTAAGACTACCACAAGACTCAGACGATCTTCACTATGTTCTACACACTTCACAAGTCATGACTCTTGTGCTAAAAATATTCAACATCCATATCAAAGTACAATTTGCATTAGAGAACGAAGTGTTCCAAGGTTAGCAATTCACCCATTTTCTAAAGCATACATGTCATCATTTAGATATCATCATTGGCTAGTGAGTTCTAAAGTCATGCTTACCATTAACTATGTGCTCGATTTTTTAAAAAAAAAATCGATTTTTTTGGATTGTTCATAATAAAAGCGAGAAAAAAAACATAATCACTCCCCAATACTTAAATATTACATTGTTCCCAGTGTAAGGCAAAAATATAAGAGAAAAAATAAATAAAAAATGCAATAAAAAGTAAAGTAAAGGAACAACCTCCCCTTGGGTGGTTGCCTCCCAATGAGCGCCTCTTTTTAGAGTCAATGGCCCGAATCTAGTGCTTCCTAGTTCATTCATGATGGCTCATGATCTTTCTTTATCCGCCTTTCTCCGCCTGAATATTATCTTGACACTTCGAAGTTGATGCCTATTTGCCTTGCACCTCTTGGAAGGTTTTTGCCTTTTAACTATGTCTCCTTCCTCCAATGGTGTCAGCTTGTGTCGATCTAGATCGCCCTTATGGCATCCTTTAACTTTTTCTCAGTGCTCGATTCTTTTAAAAATTCAGCATATCGAGGTAGTTGTTTGATAAGATCAAGGAAAGAAATGTTTACCTCGCATCTTTGAATAGTGTCACAAAGGCGTTGATGCCCTCATTATTCCTATTATCTTTCAATGAAGGGGGGATAGGGGTATAATTTCATTTTTGGAAATGGGCGGTGACGTACCTTTTGGAACCTCAGTCTGGTTAGGTTCCTTTTCTTCCACCACTGACTCTGTCTGTTCTCTTGTTTTGACGGCCTCAGTACCACCTTTTCCAGGGTCTCTACATCTTCATCATTCCTCCATGCGACTGCATCTATATTATCCCTTGGATTCACCGCTATTTGGGAGAGTAGATTGTTTGATGCTTGTTCTGCTAGCCTATTGATCACTGTTGTTAGTTGCTCCGATTTCCTGTTGAAGGTGCAAATTATTATTAGCAAGATCTTTGATAATATCCTCCAAAGACTAACAAGGGGTAGGGAATTGATTGTGGCCATGGTTGATATGGCGGTCTGTATGGCGGTGGGTTGGAGTGTATGTAAGGTTGAGGTGGGCTTATCCATCGACTGTCATAGCCAAGATTTGGATGATCCCTCCAACTTGGATTGTATGTGTTCGAGTATGGGTCATCAATTCCACATACATTTGCACTTTGTCCATTTGTCGCACAAGAAAGGCCAATGAGCTAAGATTCGTGCATTCCTCCACGGTATCTCGTTGCTCCTCAGTGGTTTGAGATTGGATGTTTACCTAGAAGCACACAAAAACCACAATAGCAATAGAAGTGGCAAAAAAAATAGAAAATTATTAACATAAAAATATACAATGCCTCACCTGGCAACGGCGCCAAAAATTTGGTAGTGATTATCGTGTATTCCTAAATTAACCATTCTCAAGTTAATAGCAAAATAATATAGTAGTGTGAATAAGGATTGATCCCAAAGGAAGCGTGTTATTCTTGTGTTACTAAGTAACATAGGGGGATTGTTTTTGATAAATTATAACTAAGAAATATTAATAACAATTTATCAATGAACTACTGAAAGTGAATCTTGGTATCGGTCGACTCTACACTTGGATATTATTATATATTTCATCGATTCACAAGACTCAATCTTAATTGAATAATCATCAACTGAAAATCTAATTCCTCCCTCACCTTATTCCTAGTCAATTAACCAATCTCATTGCACGCACCTAAGATTGAAATCAACAATAACATCTAAAACTATTGAGCGATGAATCTAAACAACATAAACACATGTGGTTTATATTACTCTAGTCAATTATTTTTTCTAAGAATTTAATAACATCAATAGCAGATAATTATTAATCTTAGTTGCTTCTTTAGATCACTCAAACAATGTCTTATTCGATATCTAATTAGCATTAAATTACATACAAGTCATTGGGTCGTCATTCCAATAATCAAACAAGAATCATGTCAATAAAATCATAAAACCATTGATATTCAACAAAGTTGATAATCAAAACATGAATCTCCCCATGATTAATAAATCCAAGGTATTGTCTTCCTTTGTGTTGATCATCTTTCTACAAATTGAAAGAAAAATTATCTAGATCTTAAACTAAAGCTAGGTTCAAGTTTTGGGGTTGTAGGATGATATATAGGGTTAGAGTCCTTCTTGTACAAGGAAAGATCAAGTTTCTTTTTTTTTCCAAAATTCTTCTAATCTCCAACTTCCTTTAGGACTCCTTTTCATCTTTTTAGTGTGATTTCTTTGACTTCACCTACATATAACCAAATATGTGATTAGGTACCAAAAACATTAATTTAACAATTAAATCATGCCTACTCATTAACAATTAAATCCATAGAACTTGTTTATTTCTAGACACAATATGATGGTATGCTACTGACACAAATGAGAAATGTTTATTCTATACTCGTGGAGACCTAGACAGGTAATATTAATGTTGTCACACTAGACACAATATGATGGTATGCCTACTCATGATGAAATACCAATACTCCAAATAAAACAATGCGGGTATGTGGTGATATTTGGTGCTATGGTATTCATTACAAGCAATGGGGTTCCGATCTTATCATGCGATGTATAACGAGATTTTCTTTGATTTTATGCCAGCACAACTTATTATTGATGTTTTGGAGATAACTTGAATATGATATACTTGATTATTCATGAACTATGACATATGAATGTGTGCTTCATGAGAATATGATTTATAAAATTAATAATTGATGGATGAGGATCCAAATAAGTTTTGACATAATATCTTGTCTCTGTCACTGAATAATGATGCTTAATTAAATACTCGATTAGTTGCAGTAAACCATTAGATTGTATATAATGTAGTATGATGTTCTAATGTTGAAATGCACTAGCATAGACTATGATGAGGTAGGTATGGAATGATTTATGAGATGATATTAATAGAACGTTATGTTCGTGATATGTGTTTATTCTACATTCTCATTATCGATATATTATTTATTTAACCTACTATGGGATAATATGATGTCATATCCAGTGACAAAAGATTCTCATCTTAAGGAGGCAATTTTTTTTATCACTTGAAACCACTCCAACAGGGATTAAGGAGGCGATTGAGAAAAATCAAGATAAAAAACGAGGATGTATAACCGGAGTTAACGTTGTGAGTTTTTCTTCACTTTTGAACTTTGTTTTATTTGATTTGAATTTATCCATGATTGAATTGTTGCAAGAAATGTTTGGGTTTTGGTTCTTCATCATTATTATGAAGTAGTTTGATTTATCAAGACTGTGGGATCCTTTTTTTGAACCCACGATTTTACTATTAGGTTTTGATTAATTCTCTATGATCTTTGCGTACAATTTATGATTTTAAAGCTTTAGAGGATTGATCATCTTTAATTGGTATTAGTAAATATATCTAGGAGCGAAAGGAGAAGTTATATTATGACGAGTAAATTATACCATGATTTTCAGATCGAGATCGAAAGATGATATCAAATACACGTTGATAGCCATAGATACCCAACCGAAAGGTAGACGTTTTCACAGAGGTGTTTGCGATATTGTTTGTTAAATAAGTGCATGACAGTGACTTACTACAATTCAATATTGTGATTAATATAGCTCGACAGAGTATATTATATATTTTTGGAAATTCGTCACCTTAGATACATATAGACTAATAGGCGAATTGTGAGGGATTACATTTGTAAACTGAAGTCCTGATAGTTTTCTCGAGTGGAATTTTCTGGCAATCTTTGGTTGCCTTGGTTGGATTATTATTAGTTTGCATTATTACTTTAAACTATTCGTTCAAATATCATAAGTTAAATATAGTTTAAATATTTGGTTAGACTTGGTCTCTATGGGTTCGACAATTATACTTATTTTTTACTATGTTAAAACTTGACATATAATATCTTGTCTCTGTCGTTGAATAATGATGTTTAATGAAATACTCAATTAGTTGCAGTACACCATTTGATGGCGTATAATCTTGCGGTCCCACTTCTATACATCAGGTCTTACAAACACCAACACACATACAAATATACATACATATACATACATATTATTGTGTCTTGGTCTTACGCAACACCAGGTCTATATAAGTATTTTCCATAATGTTGTATGATGTTCTAATGTTGAAATACTAGCATAGACTATGTTGAGGTATGTACGGAATAATTTATGAGATTATATTAATAGGAAGCTGTTATGATCGTGATATGTGTTTACTCTACACTCTTTATCGATAGTATTATTTATTTAACCTACTTTAGGGATAATGTGATGTCATATCGAGTGACAAAAGATTCTCATCTTAAACTTTGAGGTAACGAGATTAAAGTTGATTTGATATTGCTTGATATATCCGACATTCATATTATTCTTTGTCAAGACACTTTAAAGAAGCATAGGCTAGAATAGGTCAAAGAATAGTGATATTTCAACCTGAAATGGAGGAATTGTGGATATTCTATAATGAGGGTGCTTGTAATCTTGTCCCTGTGATATCAACAATTAAAATGAGGAGATTGTTTAAACTGAGGAGCCGTAGGTTACTTGATTTATGTAGTTAATGTGACCGGAAAAGATAATGAGAAAACATTTGGGGATATGCATGTAGTAGCATATTTTGTTGACGTATTCCCTGAAGATATTTCTGATTTTCCTCCAGTCTCGGAAGTAGAGTTTTGTATTGAATTGATGGTGGGTACAACTCCTATTTCGATCGCCATACATAATGGCACCTGTGCAACTGAAAAAATTGAAGATACAATTGCAGGATTTATTAGACAAGGGATACATTTGACCTAGTGTATCACTTTGGAGTGCTCATGTATTGTTGTCAAGACAAATGATGGTATGATGAGATTGTGTATCGATTATCTATAGGTGAACAAGGTAAAAATCAAAAATAAATATCCCTTGGCTCGTATTGATGACTTGTTTGAGCAGTTACAAGGATCAGCTATGTATTCGAAGATTGATTTACCATCAGTGTATCATCAGCCGAGGGTAAGCGAGGAAGATGTGCCCAAAAAAACTTTTTGCACACGGTATGTGCATTATAATTTTTTGCATTTTAGTTTGACTAATGCCACTACAATGTTTATGGGTTTGATGAATAGGGTCTTTAAACCGTTCTTAGACATATCCGTGATTGTATTCATAGATGACTCACGGAATGAGACAGGGCACGTAGATCATTTGAGAACAGTACTGCCAGTTTTACGGGAAAAACAATTGTACTGAATTGAGTAAATGCTTGTTCTAGTTGAATAAAGTAGTATTTCTTTGTCAGGTTATCTCTCGAGACGATAACTCAATTGATCCCCGTAAGGTAGAATGAGTTTTCTTGATCCTAGCAAGGTAGAAGAGTTTTTCTTGGAATGACTGGCTACTAGAGAAAATTTATTGAAGGATTTCAGAATGTTTTTCTAGTGATTTTTGCCTTGATTCTTGAATGAAATTAAACTTTTGCTATTATTTAGCATATTTTAGGAATTTAAATCAAAGTGCGTAAAAAGGAGAAAATGATGAAAAATGATTCAAACGAGGTAACACCTTGAATGAAGGACCAATTTCTCAAACTGGAAGATGAAAGTAAGTTTGAAGGTCCGACCAAATCGAAGGAGCAAAAAATATAGAAGTTATTGTAGCGCTGAATAGTATCAATCGATCATGTGAATAGTATCGATTGATTGCGATACTATCAACGCATGAAAAAAACCTTAGAAAGGTGTCGATCGATCGCCAACAAGTCCGTGATCGATCGGTGGACCCAGAAAGTTGAAAAAAGTTATCTTGTAGAGTTTGAAGCCTACAAGGAACCTACATTTTTCTTCCAACACTATAAAATGACACTTAGGGCACGACCTAATCACACTTTGGACGCCCAAACCAGCTTGGCATGATTGTTTTATCACTTGGAACCACTCCAACAAGGATTAAGGAGGCGATTGAGAAAAAAATCAGGAGAAAAATCGATGATGTACGGCCGGAGTCGACGCTGTGAATTTTTCTTCACTTTTGAACTTTGTTTTATTTGATTTTAATTTATCCATGATTGAATTGTTGCAAGAAATGTTTGGGTTTTGGTTTTTCATTATTATTATGAAGTAGTTTGATTTATCAAGTCTGTGTGATCCTTTGTTTGAAACGATGATTTTAATATTAGGTTTTGATTAATTCCATATGATCTTTGCGTATAATTTATGATTTAAAGCTTTAGAGGATTGATCATCTTTAATTGGTATTAGTAAATATATCTGGGAGCGAAAGGAGAACTTATATTATGACGAGTAAATTATAACGTCGATTTCAGATCGAGATCGAAAGATGAGATCAAATACACATTGATAGCCATATATTACCCAACCGAGAGGTAGACGTTTTCACAGAGGTGTTTGCGATATTGTTTGTTAAATAAGTGCAAGACAATGACTTACTGCAATTCAATATTGTGATTAATATAGCTCGACGGAGTATATTAGATATTTTTGGAAAACTCGTCACCTTAGATACATATAGACTAATAGGCGAATTGTTGGGGATTACATTGGTGAATCGAAGTCCTCATAATTTTTTCGAGTGGAATTTTCTTGCCATCTTTGGTTACCTTGGTTTGATTATTATTAGTTTGCATTATTACTTTAAACTATTCCTTCAAATATCACAGGTTAAATATTAGTTTAAAGATTTGGTTACACTTAGTCTCTATGGCTCCTGACCATCGTACTTATTTTTTACTAAGTTAAAACTTGACACCTTGCACTTGTTGTTATTCGTGAGTATTTGATCCAAAGCGTGCAACGACAAAATTATTGTGTAAAGAAAGCACGATCAAGTTTTCACCGCCATTGCTGGGGACTAATCTTGTAATATCATAGAGGATTCTTTGACTGCCATTTAACCATTTTTATTTCAAATTTTTTTGTTTGACTTTTTTTTTTAACTAATTGTTTTTCTTTACTTTTTCTTGTGATTTACTTAGAGATGTTTCATCAACAAGTCTTCTCAAGCTTTGTCCAACGACATGTATAGCCATTGTATGCAGCGTGTGAGAGATTTAGTGAATTAGCGAACACATTCCGTTGTCATGACTTTTCAAACTATGTCCTTCGTCAATATTTCTACAATAGATTGGATGTTAGAAAAACAGGATTGGGTTTCATGGGAGCTTTTGCGAGGTAGACCCCTGTCCGAAGAGATGAAGACAATATATTGCACATGTTTAATAATATGGCGGGTTTCGACTACCATTGGCATTAGGATCGTTCAATACAAGGGTTGGAGTCAGCAATACCCACCAGAGCCATACTACCCGTATTTTACACACCAGCCATTCGAGCATCAAAGAGAGAATTCGGATAATTCTTAAGAAGTCGTGACTCAGCTAAAGGACACTATAATCAGATTCATGGCATCATTTGAAACAAAGATCGAAAACCAGACCCACTCCATATGTCGCCTAGCATAACAAGTAGAGATCATCACAAAAATATTCTTAGTAAGCTTCCAAGAGGATGAGATAGGATCAGCACATCAAGGGGTGACAAGTCATGTTTGTTTAGATGATGATGATTACTCCACCAATCAAGTTTGGGTGAATGATCCTACTTATATAGAAGCTTCAAGGGAATGTGAGCCTCTTCAAGTGATTGAATCTACGTTGGAAAAGTTATATGAGGAGTTCCAAAAAGAATATGAGCCAGGGTGTGAAGTTGGACAACGAGGTAATTCTCGAGAACATTGATGACAGCCAATCGACGGATGTGTTTTATGCCATATGTGAATCCATTCTTTCCATCGATGCCAACTTCACCACACTACGTCCTCCACGATATGAAGCAAAGCATAGAATCTTTCTTTCATGCATATCATTTCATAGAGAGTGTTGTTGGAGAGAGGAGCTTACATTGTTCACATCTAGCCAAGCTTGAGGGCGTTCATAATCAAGACCCAAATGTAGCATCATTTGACACGTACTATGAGAGAAAGCCGCTATTTGATGGTTGCTTCTAATGGTTAAGCTGAAGACCATAAATCAAGAGCTTCTTGGGAGGCAACCCAAGCATTTCCTTATTATTTAGTTTATTTATTTTCAATTTTTGCATTAGTTTCTATTATCTCTCGAGTCGACTGTTTTAAATCGTGTATTCTTATCTTGCTAGGTACTCAGTTGGATGTCCAAATCCCTACAGAAGCAGAGCCTGGGAAAGCCACGCTTCCTCATTCATCATGCAAACGTAATGATCAAGGGAGTTTTCTGTTTCCCTTTTGATTCTTTTAAACATATTTAATTTAAGTTTGGGGGAGTGGACTGCATTATCTGCATGCTTTGTGTTGAATCGCTACTTGCATCGTCTACTAGCACCTACAAAAAAAATTCTATGAAAGTGAGTTCAAACTTGAGAAAAAGAATGTGTTATAGTAGTGACAATATTCTTGATCTCACTATGCATCTCAACTTGAGTCATGAAATTGTTGGACTTCTATGTGAATTGATCGTTATTTATTTAAACAGAAAATTCCTTTGATGCCCGGGAATTATTGGTGTAAATCCTGGTGTGGTATTGATCCTTAAAGGATTTTAATTATGGAAATTGTGAATTAATTGTGGTATTGGGACTCCCGAGGATTTTAAATCCGGTATTTGGGGTCGTTGGATCCAAGGGATGAGATTGTATTCTCATCGTGGTGTTAAATCTTGGAATTGGGTTTTTGGTGGGATCTGGGGTCTGGTGCTTTGAGTTGGGGCTGGTAATGAAAATTGAGATTGAGAGGTAATATTTGAACACATATGATTTTTAATGAGTCATGAAGTATTTGTGGAGGACTCGGGATTTTGGAGCCTTGGTACTATATATATGCCAAGAGGGCTCGGTGCTTAGTCATTTTCCTCTCCTCTCTCTCTCATCTTCCACGTTTCCTCCCCCATTTCCCCAAACCTTTCTTTCTCCTCCCATGGAAGAATCGAGCAAGGCTCGATCTCGGAGCTAGATTTCTAGAAGATAATAAAGTATTGCGCTTCCCCTCTTCTTTATCTTCGATTGGATTGTAGCATTGTGGTATTTGGTTATGTTTTGAGTTGGGATTTATGGTTTTTTGAGATTTTTGGTTATTGTGTTTTGAAGAGGATTTATAGTTCCTTGTTAAGGATTTATGGTGTATGGGGTGTGGGGATTGTTATTTAGGAAGTTTTTACATGAAAAACGCCATTTTTTGCTGGAACAGGTCGAGGCGATCGATCGCCGCGTCGTTTGTTAAAATTTTGAAGACGAGTAACAGTGAGGCGATCGACCGTCTCAAATGAAGCGATCGCCAAGGGGTAGGGGCCAAATCGTACAGGGAAGCGATCGATCGCTTCAAAAATGGTGATCGATCGCTCGCAGGCAGATTTTGAAATACGTTGCGAGACGATTGATCGCAGATGCCTAAACCTTGAAAAATTATTTTGTGTTATAATTTCAACGTACGCCTTGGCAGAGTCTTTTAAATGGTTATTCATCATGGATTGACGATATAATTGGAGGTTGTAAACGTGCTCGGCCATGTGTTTGCGGGCACGATTTAATTGTGAGTTATTAATTGTGTTTAGCACATAGTTCATTGGATCGCGGGACTAAGGCAATGTTTGATTCGGACTACGAAATTATAACGTACGAGCATAATCTTATATCTTATTGCAATTGTTGAATGTATGGTATATTGTATTTGCAATAAATGGAGATGTATTGTGAACTAAATGGTGCCGCTATGGAGCTAGCAACAATTGAGATGTTGTCGCTATGGGAGCGAACATTTATTATGAATGACGCTGCTACTGAGTAAGCGATGAAATGGAATTGTGGATCTATTGGTTAGATACGTGTGATATCTATAAACATTTATAAATGATTGGAATTCATTAATTATGGAAATTGGCAAATAGGGAACATATTTAGTTAATCAATGAAATGGTTAACTGGCTTTTGGGAATTTTATGGTTTCGGTTATTTTGAGAACAGGAACAGCACGGGGGATCCCATGTGGTAACGATACTATACAGGGAGTATCTTTTACATTACAATCTTATATTATGTAACTAATGTACTGTGATTATTGGATTGGTGGTATTGGTATGCTCACCCCGTGTGGGGGCTGTCTTTGTTGGGGCAGGTGGAACAGGTACAGCGGTAGATCCGGAGTTGAGATCGAGCTATGGATTGGAGGTGCTTACAGGACCAAAGTACCAGTGCCGGTATTGAGTAAAGTACCTTATACATTAAATACACATTCATTCATTGGGTGTTCGCATGTGAGAACGTTTATATGTGTATATGGTTTGTATAAAAAGGCAAGGGCCTTTCTCTTTTCATTCATATGTTACATGCAATTAATGTGAGGAACTGCTAAATGAATTGAGAAGATGTTAGTGTATTATAAGGGTGCATGCTATGCAAGTGAACTTGATTGGGGGAAATTGGACATTACATGGTTTAATGTAAGAAATTTTATTATTGGTATGTTATGCTATGGTAGCATGTGATTCTTTTCCCTTGATTATATGATTGTATGCACTAAATACATGGGTTGATACACGAATAGCGGGTTAAGGGCACGGGGGTCCTTACAATTCCAGTGTAGCGATTTTATACCGTAAGTGCACGGTGTCAAGTTTTTGTATAGTAGATAAAAAGTATGAGTATCGAACCCACGAGGACTGGAAAGTAAATACCACGTTAAATTAAATTAACTATATTTAGCCTACGATTATAGAGTTATTATTAAACTAAATTGACTAAAACACAATATCTAACCAAAAGCAGCGATGGATACTGAAAAGATACGATAAAAACAATTATCAAGAAGTCGGTTCACCCGTGTAATCCCACAATTTTCCTATTAATTAAGATTCAAATCCTACGTTCTAAGGTGACGAGTTTTCCTTTTGCATTTGTTATACTATGGTCAAGCTATAACAAGTCTAGTACTATAAACCACTCACGTGTCCTTATTGAACGATTAATACAGAAAAACGATTTGTGAAAAATACTAGCCTTCGAATTTGTGAATCTATTGATATCACACATATGCTAGATTTTACTTGGTCCATCTCAACCTAAAACCCACGGCCTAATTTACAATGTTGTATCGTAATTTCATATGGTCAAGTCATTACGATTACAAATTTCATACAAAAGGTAGCTAATCTCTTGCAAGCATTAAAACGTAAATTATGCGCAAAGATTGTAAAAACTGAATCAAAAACTAATATTCAACTCATGGTTTCAAACACGGGATCCTCTAATCTTTGATAAACAAGCATAGCCAACAATCGTCATCAAATAACAATGCATAAATATATTTTTCAACAATCTAAACATCAAAATCTGAGAATAAAAAGTAAACAAGATGTAAGGACCCCCGTGCCCTTAACCCGTTATTAGTGTATTAACCCAAGCATTTAGTGCATGCAGTCATATATGTAGGGGAAAACCCACTTATCACCATAGCAATTCATGCCAATAATAAAATTTCTTTACATTATTCCATATAATGTCTAATTTCCCCAAACCAGTTCCAGATACATATCATGCACCATTATAATACACTAACATGTTCTCAGTTCATTTAGCAATTCCATAGATAATTGCATGCAACACATAAATGAAAGGAGAAAGGCCCCTGCCTTCTTTATACAACTCATATACACATCATAGAGCTCACATGCGAGCATCAAATAAGTATGTGTGTATCAAATGTAAAAAAACACGGTGCTCAATACAGTCACTGGTACTTCGATACTGGAAGCACATCCAATCCATAGCTCGAGTCAAATCCAAAGCCATCAATGTACATATTTACCTGCCCCAACAGAGACAGCCCACACACGGGGTGAGCACACAATATCCCAAATCCAATAATCACAATAATACAATTCATAATTTACAAAAATGTAAATGCTATGAAATATAAAATATGCTCCCTGGATGGTATCATCCTCATCCGGGATTCCCTGTACTGTCCATGTTCTCAAAATAGCTGAAACCATCAAATTCCCAAATGCCAGTTAATCATTACATTGATTAACAAATCCATTTGCCACATACCGATATCATAATCAATAATATCAAATCATTAAACAATGATTACAAATATTCCATATATCTCACTTATGGTTCCATAGTTTTATTTCATGGCTCGCTCTACAATCGCGGCACTTCATTCTCACGCATGCTCAACAGCAGTGGCGTCATTATCGATGTTCGCTCAAAGGCTACAACATCCCAATCATTGCTCGCTCAAAAGCGGCATCATATAATTCCCAATGCATATATATCCATTTGTAGTAATTACCATAAACCATGCATTTCAATATCCGTTTATTGCTAATACCAAATGCCATGCATTTCCATATACATTTATTGCAATACAGTGTACCATGCACTCAACAATTGCAATTATAATAAAGGGCTATGATCGTAGGTCATACGTACCTTATATTCCCGTAGTTCGAATCCAATCTTGTTTTGGTCTCGTGACCGATGAATTATGTGCTAAACACGATTAATAATCCACAATTAAAATCAAGCATGCAACCATGTGCCCAAGCACGCTCACAAACCCCAAATATATCGTCGACCCATGACGATTAACCATTTTAAAGACCCGGGCGAAGCATGCATCGAAAACTCAACACGAAATAATTCTCCTAAAACAGGCACTGGCGATCGATCGCTTCATCTCAGACGATCGGTCGCCTTGTGAAAATAGGCACAGGCGATCGATCGCTCCTTTCCAGGCGATCGGTCACCTCTCAGTGTATTTGGCCACTGCCTCATGGCGATCGATCGCTTCCTTTGAGGCGATTGATCGCCTCACTGTTCATCTTCGACAAATTTCTATCAACGCCGCGGCGATCGATCGCCACGCCCTAGGGATCGATTGCCTCGACTTGTAACAACCAAAAATGGCATTTTTTCTTGCAAAAACATCATCTACAACAAAGCTCACACCCCATACAACATAAATCCTTACAAGGGGCTATAAATCAACCCCAAAATACAACAACCCAAAAAACAAATCTTTAAAAAACAACTTCAAACACCCAACTCAAATCCTTCCCAACAAGCACAAAACCATACTCAAATCGAAGATAAATGCGAGGGGATGAATAATACCTTATTATCTTCGAGAAATTTGGCTCCCAAGTCTAGCCTCCATCGACTTTTCATCAAGGGAGAAAAGAGTGAAGAAGAGGGGTGGGGATCGCTGGGGAGAGAGGGGAGAGAGAGAGAAGATTCCGTGCAATGACAGAACACCGAGTCTAATTGGTATATATAGCTCCAAAGCTCCAAAATACCGACTCCTCCACAAATACATCATGATTCATTAAATATCATTTGTTTTCAATTATTATCTCTCCAACATCAATTCCCAATATCAGCCCCAATACAAAGTATTCCGGACCACAGATCCCACCAAAAACAAAATTTCAAGGTTATCGCCACGATGCGAATACAATCTCATCCCTTGGATCCAACGACTCCAAAAACAGGATTTAAAATCCCCGGGAGTCCCAAAACCGCAATTAATACATAATTGCCACAATTAAAATCCATAAAGGATCATTATCACTCCGGGATTAACATCAATAATTCCCGGGCATCACAATTATCCCCCACTAATAAAATTTCATCCTCGAAATTTGCACCGCGTACTCCATGTAACACCGAGATCACCCAATCCAAATGGATCTACATCGTCGAATCATGAACATGTCATGAATGACACATCAACCGCGAGGACACCAACCTTGCACCAAAACCTGGAATGGGATAAACCTCCCAAACCATCACAACCGCAACAGAACATCAGCATACCCCAATGCTAACCGTCTCAAAAGCAGTCAGCCAACCCTAACTGCAAATCAAACGAATCAATCGTGATTCCAAAATAGATATCGCCTCGATGATATCTTTACGATCTAGCCTACGATGTTAAAATCTACATTTACCAAAGTGATCACCAGTACACAACAGTGTACTTAAACTACATCAGGCTTCCAAATTCCAAACCCGTCTCCATCAAAGGAGTGGCTGTACCACATTGCAACACGAATTGGGCAACAACACGGCTACCAATCAATACAAAACACATCTCCAAAGATGTATACATCCGGGTGTTCCAAGAAATCACATCTTTGTCCAAACACACCATCGAGACTCCACAAGGTCTCAAGTTCTCGAAAGGACATGCAAGAACAATCAATTGCAGTCCCACCACACGTGTCAACCACAACACCTAACAAATCGAATCCTGTCCATCCCTCGTTTACCCTAGGATTCAACAATCCTAAAACAGGGAGGCTATCGAATTAACCAGAAATGAATTTTCATAAACATGACAATTCCCTCCTCAGAGGGAGTCAGCCACGCCTCGCGATCATTCTTCGGAATACATCGTGCCATCGAGATCACCAATAACAAGGTGCCACAATCTCTCACCGGAGATTCGTCAACCAAGCATACCAATCCTATATTAACAAGTACCGAAACGCTGGCATTCGTATACACATACATGCCCATGTACCAACACAACATGCATACTCAATGCAATAGGCTCGGGTATCTCCAATCATATCCAAAGTCCAAAAACCAACTGTCAATCCCCAGCTATTCTCACCTCGCGGAGAATAATGATTGACAGACCAAAGACCAATGGTGTGATTCCAACATCAACACTCCACAAACCGACTCCTTGAATCTCCCAAAAATTCCCAATCGGTAGGTATATCCATGCCGCCTTCTTCACAAGGAAAATCTCATGAACTTATGACCCTCCAACCTCGAACCGTTGTTCGGAAAACCTGGATATATTTATACCAAACATATCCCAGAACCAATAATTTACACAACTGGTCCAGTATAGTGCTCAATGCCACTATTACCAAAATGAAATCCGTATACACAACGTATACTCATTCTAACAATGCTCTATACTAATACCATAGTACTACACAATCTCGACCATTTCCACAGAGACGTCTCCTCGAACATCTCACCGAAAGGTAAGAAATCCTTTACACGGTCCAACATCAATAATGCGTACCATGGCTGGTTCACAATCAACCCATGACCGATACCAGCTGTCTCCTTGACAGTACAATCAAAATCTCTCCAAGAGATAAAATCAATATAGTAGTGTTACCCCACTAACTATATCCCACAATTCCAATTGTGACTCCCGTTGCATTTCATATGCAAAGATGCTCAACCAGAGTTAACAACGACTTGTCGACACTCACGTTGATATTCCCAACAAAATTGAGTTGTCCCAGTACAAGACCCTCTAAACAATGGACGTATAAACATCTCGGTTAAGTATTCCCTGCCTCGAACTTTATGCCACAAAGCGACTACCAAGTCTACCATAAGTCCTCATCGTATCATCATACGATTCACCAAACTCGGTCCCAACGTGCAGTGTAATGGCTCCAACAAGCACATTATATCACTGCCACGATATCTGGTTAGCAAATCGCTGCCTCCATAGGCTTATACCAAGCCTACCAATGTATCATACGTTCCACTTGGTATACCATACCGTAACATCCATTTAGAGTAGTGGGTCATCAGCCAATATTTCTCTAAAACGCCAAGCACTTCGGACATCCCGGTGTCCTTAATCAACCACAAAGCAGTCCTAATTCCGTTGGATTTATTCCACACCCTCATGGGTGGGTGTGACCATGTCTACCACATGTCACATCGATAAGAACGAGTAGTTTCCTCAATACTACTCCTGTTAGGATCGATTTCGGGGGTGGGTTGACATTCCACACGCGAGTTCAACCAGCTTGAGCTTCAATAGCTCGTGTTCTTGAAATAATTGCACCGAGAGATTATATCGAGTTCGGTTACAAAACCGAGCGGAAGACACTCGACATAACCCGCTCTAAAACCAATTACTCATTTTAAAGGCATTTTAAAGATATGTAAGAAAGTATGTAAAAATAGTAAGGTAAATAAATGCAGTAAAGTAAATAACACAAGCATTTGTTTCTGGAAGTTCGAAGCACAACGCTTCTACGTCTCCCATTCTTCCATCTCATGGAAGGATACACTAGAAGATTAGGTTTACACTTTACAGCATACAACCTACTTAGGCTAATACCACACATATAGCCTAAACTCCTAGCCCACACAAAGTTCATGTTCTTTAACGTCTCACATGTAAAGACCTCACCTAGTTGTGATGAATCACCAACTGTTACAATGGTATTCACTCTTCTATTTTAGCTCACAAATACAATGAATAGAGTGAATACAAAGGCATAAATGATTCCATAATGAATCTGATACAACAAGGTAAGAGGTGCCAGAGGTTTGAGGAGTGCTCTTTATTTAGCAGCTTTTGTCTTTGAAGTTCCTCAATTGAATCCTAAGTGGGTTTGCTTTGGAAAGCTTGGATTGATCTTCAATCAGCTGTTATTGAGCTTCCAAATCATGTATATATAGCCCCAAGTAATGATATATACGTTAGACACAAGAATATGCCCGTTGGAAAAGGTTATGCATCATTCCCGAGCTTGCAATGGTCATATTCTGGTTTCTGGGCTATTTCTGGAAGGCCCGCTAGTCGGGTCCAGTAGGTGTGATCCGGTAGGTGCAATTCGGTAGGTGTGATCCGGTAGGTGCGATCCGGAAGGTGCAATCCGGTAGGTGTGATCCGGTAGGTGTGATCCGGTAGGTGTGATCGGTAGGTGCAATCCGATAGGTGCAATCCGGTAGGTGTTTCAGATTTGTACCAGCAAGCTCTTGCAGACGTCTTTTTGTAAAGTAAACCTTCGAATTTGCTCTTTTGGCCTGAAATACGACTTGTAGAGAATTGAGTTTTCTATCCAACCCTTTAGAATCAGGTCATTTCGATATCTGAGCTATGAGATATGATCAATTTAGTCTGCAGCGCTCGGGGTCTATTAGATGCTGAATTCTCATTTCAGCAACCAAACTCAAGGCCATTTCTTCGCAGATCATCAAGCTGTAAAATATCATCTATAAACTGCACACTTGATGAAATATGTTAGCAACACAATAACAAGTTATGTTAACATCAAAACCAAGATTATACTAGTTCTCCAAAACCCAAAAACTCCTACTCACAAACACTTGGCCATAGCCATCCCAGCGAGTATACCCAAAGGTACCACTACTCGTAAAACATATATACCTCAAATATGTGTTGCGGTACCCTTCCTGTACGGCGCACCCAATAATTCTTCGAGCTACCTGCTCGGCATAATGGTCTCGTCAACTAGTGACCCAGACACTACCATGTGCTCACCATTGGCACTCAAGCCATCGACTAAATATATATACGTAATGTATTGTTCATCGAAACGACGCTACGCGTCTACATAGACATCCATTATGTCATCGTCATCCCGTGACGGTACCTGTCAACATATGACACCCAAAATAACATTGTCAACTCGTAATGATACATGTCGACACACGACATGCATAATCTTATCGTCAAGCACATGACGGTATATGTATATCAACGCATGCCATCCACAATAATGCCAATAGAACAGTAATATACCATACCTCATCGCTAACAAGACAGCGGCATACATGTCTCTGTCGTCCAACAGTGGTACGCAACCAGCACCCATCGCTCGTAGGTGGCGTAATCCAGTGCTACGTACATAGCGGTATAAGTCATCGCTATAGAATCAGCGACATGATCCATCGCCATAAAGTCAGCGGCATAAACATGGCTATAGATATCCAGGCCATAGATGTAGCGGAATGACTCATCGTTATATAGTACCTGACGGCATTAACCATCGCCAATAGATGTAGCGGAATGACCCATCGCTATATCATACACGGCGGCATGAACCATCGCCATTAAACTAGCGGAATGCACCATCGCTAAGATACACGGCGGCATGAACCATCGCCAATAGAATAGCGGAATGAACCGTCGCTATAAATACCCGGCGGCATAAACCATCACCAATAGAATAGCGGAATGAACCATCGCTATGAATACCCGACGGCATAAACCATCGCCAATAGAATAGCGGAATGAATCATTGCTATGAATACCCTGCGGCCTAAACCATCGCCAATAGAATAGCCGATCCCTAGTCTTGTTATAGTAGTGTATTTTAATGCACCTCGCTTGTCATGACCGCGGCACTAATACCCCTCGCTTCGACATATCAACGGCATCGAATAACCTCGCTCAAATGCGTCATGCGGCAATATCCTCGCTTCAACATTTGGCGGCAAATATTCTTTCATCGCTACGATATGACAGCGGCAAGTATTCTATCATCGCGTCAAGTGACAGCGGCAAAGCATTTAAAATCATCATTCATCCATAACAACGACTCATGGGATATTCACCAAGCATTCCATCTATACCTGCAACAGAATGCATATTCCATATCCCAATATACATTACCATGAGTGTATTTTAATGCACCTCGCTTCAAATGTGACATGCGGCAATACCCTCGCTTCAACATTTAGCGGCAAAGCACTAAAATCACCACTCCAATATATATATAACCACAATGAGTGTATCTTAATGCACCTCGCTTAAATGTGACATGCGGCAATACCCTCGCTTCAACATTTAGCGGCAAAGCACTAAAATCATCACTCCAATATACGTGCAACCACAATGCATAATTCATAATCCAATATACATCGCCATGTATTTTAATGCACCTCGATCAAATGTGACATGCGGAATTTTACCATCGCTTCAACATTTAGCGGCAAATCATTAAAATCATCACTCCGATATATACAACCACAATGAGTGTATTTTAATGCACCTCGCTCAAATGTGACATGCGGCAATACCCTCGTTCAAATCACCATTGCCTTCTTCTACATACCATATACACATAATAGTGCTCACATGCGAGCATCGAATAAGCATTTATGTATCAAATGTATAAAACGCCGAGCTCAATACCGTCACTGGTACTTCGATCCCAGGAATCACCTCCATTCCATAGCTTGAGCTCATCTCCAAAGCCATCGATGTACCTAATCACCTGCCCCAATAGAGACAGCCCCCACACGGGGTGAGCATACCAATATCCCAAATCCAATAATCTCAATAATACAGTTCATAATTTACAAAAATGTAAATGCTATGAAATATAAAGATGCTCCCTGGATGGTATCATCCTCATCCTGGATTCCCTACACTGTACCTGTTCTCAAAATCCTTGAAACCATCAAATTCCCAAATGCCAGTTAATCATTACATTGATTAACGAATTCATTTATCACATACCGATCTCATAATCAATAATGCCATATCATTAAACAATGATTACATATATTCCGTGTACCTCACTTATGGTTCCATATTTCTATTTCGTTGCTCGCTCTACAATAGCGGCATTTCATTCTCACGCATGCTCAACAGCAGTGGACTCATAACCGATCTTCGCTCAAAGGCGAGAACATCCCATCATTGCTCGCTCAAAAGCGGCACTACATGATTCCCAATGCATACATGTACATTTGTAGCAAATACCATAAACCATGCCTTTCCACATACATTCATCGTAATACAATGTACCAAGCATTCAACAATTGCAAATATATTAAGGGGCTATGCTCGTACGTCATACGTACCTTATTATCCCGTTGTTCGAGTCCAACCTCGCCTGAGTTCCACGTCCGATGAGTTATGTGCTAACACATAAATAACTCACAATTAAACATAGGCATGCAATCAAGTGCCCAAGCATGTTCACAACTTCCAAACTTATCGTCCATCCATGACGATTACCAAAACAAAAGCCCCCTGGCTAAGTATGCATAATACCCAAAATATTCCATTTTATATGTTTCAAAGATAGCCAAAAACTCAACCAAGAATTCCGTTTAATAAACTTTGGCTTCAACCAATCCATTTTAAAAGTATAACATTCCCATTGGAATGTAGACATTGCCCCGGAAACGGGCCACTCAAACCTCGATTCCAAAATCCCGACAATTTTCCAAAATTTCCAAAAAAAACACTTTCTTACTGGCGGCGATCGATCGCCTCTTTTAGCGCGATCGATCGCCCCTGTCCAGTGGGCAAAATCGCTTACACGCGATCGATCGCCAACCCTCGCGATCGATCGCCGACCTGCTCGCGATCGATCGCCTAGACCACGCGATTGATCGCCTGCACTGTTCATCGTCACCAATTTTAACAGCTGCACGTCGCGATCGATCGCCCCACCTCGGCGATCGATCGCCACCTGTGATTTTCCGAAAAATTAGAGCTTTCATGGTGTTTTTCACACCCAAACTCAAAACCAACACCCCATACACCTTCAACACCTCAAATACACCAATAAAAACTCCAAAAACTCAACATAGGATTTTAACAAAAAATCCCCAAAACCCATAACCAACCAAAACCTCAACCAAAATATACCATACCACTACCAAATCGAAGACGATGACGAGGGGAAGACTAATACCTGATAATCTTCGAGAAAACAGGCTTTCGAGCCAAGCTACCATCGATTTTTTCCCATCAAGGGAGAAGAGGGGAAATGGGGAGAGAACGGTTAGGCGTAGAGAGAGAGAGAGGAGAGAGGGAAGGGTTCCATGCCAAATGACAGAATACCGAGTCCACTTGGTATATATATTACCAAAACTCAAAAGTACCAATCCTTCCACAAATACATCATGATTCATTAAATATCATCTGTTTTCAAAAATCATCTCTCTAACCTCAATACTGATTACCAGCCCCAGTACAAAGTATTCCGGACCCCAAATCCCACCAAAGACCAAATTCCAAGGTTATCACCACGATGAGAATGCAATATCATCCCTTGGATCCAACGACTCCAAAAAATAGGATTTAAAATCCCCGAGAGTCTCGAAACCGCAATTAATTCATAATTGCCACAAATAAAATCCATTAAGGATTATTACCACATCGGGATTAACACCATTAATCCCCGGGTATCACAATTATCCCCCACTAATAAAATTTCGTCCTCAAAATTTGTACAACAATACTACCTTCCTCACAAGGGAAAACGTCATGGACACATGACCCTCCAACCTCGAACCAACGTTCGAAAAACTGGATATATTTATGCCCAAAACATACTTTGGAACCAAAAATACGCAACTGGTTCAAAATAGTGCATCAAACCACTATTACCAAATCGAAACCCGTATACGCCGTGTATACTCAAACTAACGATGCTCTGTACTAATGCCATAGTACTCCACAATCTCGAGCATTACCCCGGAGACATCTCCTCGAACGTCTCACTGGAAGTACGAAGCCATCACCTAGTCCAACACTAGTAGGGCTTACCCCGGTTGATTCACAATCAACCCTCAACCAATACCGGCTGTCTCCATGACAGTACAATCCAAATCTCCCCAAGAGATAAAATCAATATAGTAGTATTACCCCACGAGCTATATCCCACAAATCCAATTGTGACTCTCGTTGCATTCCATATGCAAGGATGCTCAACTAGAGCTAACACCGACCTATTGATACTCATGTTGATACTACCAATAAAATTGAGCTGTCCAAGAACAAGCCCCTCAAAACGGTAAATGTAAAAACATTCCCGTGAGGTATTCCCTACCTCAATCATCATGCCATATAGAGACTACAAGAGTCTATCATAAGTCCTCATCGTATCAGCATATGATTCACCGAACTTGGTCACAACGTGCAGTATAATCGCCATAACAAGCACACTGTAACACTGCTACAATACCTGGCTAGCAAAACTCTGCCTCCATAGGCTTATACCAAGCCCACCGTTCGTCCCATCCCGGTACACCATACCGGAACATCCATTAGAGTAGTGGGTCATCACCCAATATTTCTCTAATACCAATGCACAAAGGACATCTCGGTGTCCTTGCTCAACCACAAAGCAATCCTAATCCCGTAGGATTAATTCCACACCCTCAGGGGTGGTGTGATCATGTCCACCACATGTCACATTGGTATAAGCAGTAGTTTCCTCGATAACTACTCTTATTACCAGTCACATGGCCATAGTCATTCCAACGAGTATACCCGAAGGTACCACTACTCGACAATTATTACCTCTATTGCATGATGCGGTACACTCACCGGTGCAATGCATCCAATAATCCATCGAGCAAACCTACTCGGCATAATGGTCTCGTCAACTAATGACCCAGACATTACCACGTGTTCACCATTGGCACTCAAACCATACGACTAAATACATATACATAAATGTATTATTCATCGAAACGACGCTACGCGTCTACATAGACATCCACTATGTCATCGTCATCCCGTGACAGTACCAGTCAACATATGACATTCGAAATAACATCATCAACTTGTGACGGTACATATCAAAACACGGCATCCATAGCCTCATCGTCAAACACATGACGGTATATGTATGACAACGCATATTATCCACAATAATGCTAATAAAACAGTAATAGGCCATACCTCATCGCTAACAAGATAGCGGCATACATGTCTCCATCGTACAACAGTGGCACGCAATCAGCACCCATCGCTCATAGGCGGCATAATCCAGTGCTACGTACGTAGCGGTATAACCCATCGCTATAGAATCAGTGGCATGATCCCTCGCCATAGAGTCAGCGGCATAAAACATTGCTATAAATATACGGCGGTATGAACCATCGCCATAGATGTAGCAAAATGTACCATCGCTATATAATATCGGGCGGCATGAACCATCGCCAATAGATGTAGCGGAATGACCCGTCGCTATATAGTACCCGGCGGCATGAACCATCGCCATTAAACTAGCGGAATGCACCATCGCTAATATACACGGCGACATGAACCATCGCCAATAGAATAGCGGAATAAACCATCACTATGAATACCCGGCGGCATGAACCATCGCCAATAGAATAGCGGAATGAACCATCGCTATGAATATCCGACGGCATGAACCATCGCCAATAGAATAGCAGAATGAACCATCGCTTTGAATATCCGGTGGCATGAACCATCGCCAATAGAATAGCGGAATGAACCATCGCTGTGAATACCCGGCGGCATGAACCATCGCCAATAGAATAGTGGAATGACCCATCGCTATGAATATCCGGCGGCATGAACCATCGCCAATAGAATAGCGGAATGAACCATCACTATGAATACCCGGCGGCATGAACCATCGCCAATAGAATAGCGGAATGAACCATCGCTATGAATACCCGGCGGCATGAACCATCGCCAATAGAATAGCGGAATGAACCATCGCTATGAATACCCAGCGGCAAGAACCATTGCCAATAGAATAGCCGATCCTTAGTCTTGTTACGGTAGTGTATTTTAATGCACCACGCTTGTCATGACCGCGGCACTAATACCCCTCGCTTCGACATATTAGCGGCATAGAATAACCTCGCTCAAATGCGACATACGGCAAAACCCTCGCTTCAACATTTGGCGGCAAATATTCCTTCCTCGCTACGATATGACAGCGGCAAGTATTCTATCATCGCGTGAAGTGACAGCGGCAAAGCATTTAAAATCATCACTCATCCATAACAAAAACTCATGGGACATTCACAAAGCATTCCATCTATACCTGCAATACAATGCATATTCCATATCCCAATATACATCACCATGAGTGTATTTTAATGCACCTCGCTCAAATGTGACATGCGGCAACACCCTCGCTTCAACATTTGGCGGCAAAGCATTAAAATCATCACTCTCATATATACAACCATAATGAGTGTATATTAATGCACCTCGCTCAAATGCGACATGCGGCAACACCCTCGCTTCAACATTTGGTGGCAAAGCATTAAAATCATCACTCCAATATATATATGGAATCACAATGCATAATCCATGTTGTATATAAAAATGCAGGTTACTGTTTCGTGTCTTTCAACCCTGGCTTAGCCTTTCATGTCATAGTGTCCCTACAGGAACAATCGCAACTCATGAGCACATAATAATGATATTCACCACGATATGATTATAATAAGTAAATGCATAAACCATGAGTACAAAGTACTTCATGTATCTCAATGCATTTCAAAGTGCTCCCGTTGGTTGTCCCTGTGCTACAACTAACAATCATAATCAACAGATTATATTATGATTACATAGATGTCATGACATATAATTGTTCCACTATGATCACATATCATAAATGCACATAAGAAAAATAGTTGTGTCACACAGCACTAACTACCATCATACCTATTTTTGTGCTACTCATTTCCAACAATGTGATTCTAGGCCCTCAACAGCCCCAAAAGAGCAAACTACTACTCTGATACCACTAATGTAAGGACCCCCGTGCCCTTAATCCGTTATTAGTGTATTAATACATGCCATTAGTGCATACTATCATACATGTACGGGAAAAACCACTTATCATCGTAGCCAACCATGCATACAATAAAATTTCTTTACATTATTTAACATAATGACCAGTTCTCCCCAACCATGTTCACATAAATCTCATGCACCAATATAATACACTAGCATGTTCTCAGTTCATTTAGCAATTCCATAAATAATTGCATGCTACTCATAAATGAAGAGAGAAAGGCCCTTGCCTTTTTATACATACCATATACACATAATAGTGCTCACATGCGAGCATCGAATAAGCATATATGTATCAAATGTATAAAACGTCGTGCTCAATACCGTCACTCGTACTTCGATCCCTGGAATCACCTCCATTCCATAGCTTGAGCTCATCTCCAAAGCCATCGATGTACCTAATCACCTGCCCCAACAGAGACAGCCCCCACACGGGGTGAGCATACCAATATCCCAAATCCAATAACAATAATACAGTTCATAATTTACAAAAATGTAAATGCTATGAAATATAAAGATGCTCCTTGGATGGTATCATCCTCATCCGGGATTCCCTGCACTGTCCCTGTTCTCAAAATCCTTGAAACCATCAAATTCCCAAATGCCAGTTAATCATTACATTGATTAACGAATTCATTTATCACATACCGATCTCATAATCAATAATGCCATATCATTAAACAATGATTACATATATTATGTGTACCTCACTTATGGTTCCATATTTCTATTTCGTTGATCGCTCTATAATAGCGGCATTTCATTCTCACGCATGCTCAACAGCAGTGGCGTCATAACCGATCTTCGCTCAAAGGCGAGAACATCCCATCATTGCTCGCTCAAAAGCGGCACTACATGATTCCCAATGCATACATGTACATTTGTAGCAAATACCATAAACCATGCCTTTCCACATACATTCATCGTAATACAATGTACCAAGCATTCAACAATTGCAAATATATTAAGGGGCTATGCTCGTACGTCATACGTACCTTATTATCCCGTAGTTCGAGTCCAACCACGCCTGAGTTCTACATCCGATGAGTTATGTGCTAACACATAAATAACTCACACTAAACATAGGCATGCAATCACGTGCCCAAGCACGTTCACAACTTCTAAACTTATCGTCCATCCATGACGATTACCAAAACAAAAGCCCCCCGGCTAAGCATGCATAATACCCAAAATATTCCATTTTATATGTTTCAAAGATAGCCAAAAACTCAACCAAGAATTCCATTTTAATAAACATTGGATCCAACCAATCCATTTTAAAAGTATAACATTCCAATTGGAATGTAGACATTGCCCCGGAAACGGTCCACTCAAACCTCGATTCCAAAATCCCGACATTTTCCCAAAATTTCCAAAAAAAACACTTTCTTACGGGCTGCGATCGATCGCCTCTTTTAGCGCGATCGATCCATCTGTCCAGTGGGCAAAATCGCTTACACGCTATCGATCGCTAACCCTCGCGATCGATCGCCAACTTGCTCACGATCGATCTCCTAGACCACGCGATCGATCGCCTACACTGTTCATCGTCACCAATTTTAACAGCTGCACGTCGCGATCGATCACCCCACCTCGGCGATCGATCGCCACCTACGATTTTCGGAAAAATTCGAGCTTCCATGGTGTTTTTCACACCAAACTCAAAACCAATACCCCATACACCTTCAACACCTCAAATACACAATTTAAAACCAATAAAAACTCCAAAAACTCAACATAGGATTTTAACCAAAAATCCCAAAACCCATAACCAACCAAAACCTCAACCAAAATCTACCATACCACTACCAAATCGAAGACAATAATGAGGGGAAGACTAATACCAGATTATCTTCGAGAAAACCGGCTTCCGAGCCAAGCTACCATCGATTTTTTCCCATCAAGGGAGAAGAGGGGAAATGGGGAGAGAAGGGTTAGGCGTAGAGAGAGAGAGGAGAGAGGGAAGGGTTCCGTGCCAAATGACAGAATACCGAGACCATTTGGTATATATAATACCAAAACTCAAAAGTACCAATCCTTCCACAAATACATCATGATTCATAAATATCATCTGTTTTCAAAAATCATCTCTCTAACCTCAATACTCATTACCAGCCCCAGTACAAAGTACTCCGGACCCCAAATCCCACCAAAGACCAAATTCCAAGGTTATCACCACGATGAGAATGCAATCTCATCCCTTGGATCCAACGACTCCAAAAACAGGATTTAAAATCCCCGAGAGTCTCGAAACCGTAATTAATTCATAATTGCCACAAATAAAATCCATTAAGGATAATTACCACACCGAGATTAACACCATTAATCCCCAGGTATCACAAAAATGCTCCCTTTGGTTGTTCCTGCGCCACAACTCACAATCATAATCAACAGATTATATGATTCCATAGATGTCATGACATATAATTGTTCCACTATGACCACATATCATAAATGCACATAAGCAAAATAGTTGTGTCGCACGACACTAACTACCATCATGCATAGTTATGTGCTACTCATTTCCATCAATATGATCCTAGGCCCTCAACAGCCCCAAAGAGCAAACCACTGCTCTGATACCCCTAATGTAAGGACCCATGTTCCCTTAACCCGTTATTAGTATATTAACCCCAGCATTTAGTGCATGCAGTCATATATGTAGGGGAAAACCCACTTATCACCATAGCAATTCATGCCAATAATTAAATTTCTTTACATTATTCCATATAATGTCTAATTTCCCACAACCAGTTCCAGATACATATCATGCACCATTATAATACACTAACATGTTATCAGTTCATTTAGCAATTCTATAGATAATTGCATCAACACATAAATGAAAGGAGAAAGGCCATTGCCTTCTTTATACAACCCATATACGCATCATAGAGCTCACATGCGAGCATCAAATAAGTATGTGTGTATCAAATGTATAAAACACGGTGCTCAATACCGTCCCTGATACTTCGATCCTGGAAGCACCTCAAATCCATAGCTCGAGTCAACTCCAAAGCCATCAATGTACCTATTCACCTGCCCAACAGAGACAGCCCCCACACGAGGTGAGCACACCAATATCCCAAATCCAATAATCACAATAATACAATTCATAATTTACAAAAATGTAAATGCTATGAAATATAAAAGATGCTCCCTGGATGGTAGCATCCTCATCCGGGATTCCCTGTATTGTCCCTGTTCTCAAACTAGCTGAAACCATCAAATTTCCAAATGCCAGTTAATCATTACATTGATTAACAAATCCATTTGCTACATACCGATATCATAATCAAGAATATCAAATCCATTAAACAATGATTATAAATATTCCATATATCTCACTTATGGTTCCATAGTTTTAGTTCATGGCTCGCTCTACAATAGCGGCACTTCATTTTCACGCATGCTCAACAGCAGTGGCGTCATTACCGATGTTCGCTCAAAGGCGACAACATCCAATCATTGCTCGCTCAAAAGTGGCACCATATAATTCCCAATGCATATATATCCATTGTAGCAATTACATAAACCATGCATTTCAATATCCGTTTATTGCTAATACCACATGCCATGCATTTCCATATACATTTATTGCAATACAGTGTACCATGCACTCAACAATTGCAATTATAATAAAGGACTATGATCGTACGTCATACGTACCTTATATTCCCGTAGTTCAAATCCAATCTTGCCTTGGTCTCGTGAGCGATGAATTATGTACTAAACACGATTAATAATCCACAATTAAAATCAAGCACGCAACCATGTGCCCAAGCACGCTCACAAACCCCAAATATATCGTCGATCCATGACGATTAACCATTTTAAAAGACCCCGGGCGAAGCATGTATCGAAAACTCAACACGAAATAATTCTCCAAAAACAGGCACTGGCGATCGATCACTTCATCTCAGGTGATCGATCGCCTCAAGAAAATAGGCACAGGCGATCGATCGCTCCTTTCGAGGCGACCGGTCGCCTCTCAGTGTATTTGGCCACTGCCTCATGGCGATCAATCGCTTCCTTTGAGGCGGTCGATCGCCTCACTGTTCATCTTCCACAAATTTCCATCAACGTCGCGGCGATCGATAGCCCCACCCTATGGGTAGATCGCGTCGACCTGTAACAGCCAAAAATGGCGTTTTTCTTGCAAAAACATCCTCAACAACAAAGCTCACAACCCATACAACATAAATCCTTAACAAGGGGCTATAAATCAACCCCAAAATACAACAACCCAAAAAAAAATCTTTAAAAACCAACTTCAAACACCCAACTCAAATCCTTCCCAACAAGCACAAAACCATACTCAAATCGAAGATAAATGTGAGGGGATGAATAATACCTTATTATCTTCGAGAAATTCGACTCCCAAGTCGAGCCTCCACCGACTTTTCATCAAGGGAGAAAAGAGGGAAGAAGAGGGGTGGGGATCGCTGGGGAGAGAGGGGAGAGAGAGAGAAGATTCCGTGCAATGACGGAACACCGAGTCTAATTAGTATATATAGCTCCAAAGCTCCAAAATACCGACTCCACAAATACATCATGATTTATTAAAGATCATCTGTTTTCAATATTATCTCTCCAACATCAATTTCCAATACCAGCCCCAATACAAAGTATTCCGGACCCCAGATCCCACCAAAAACTAAATTCTAAGGTTATCGCCACGATGAGAATACAATCTCATCCCTTGGATCCAACGACTCCAAAAACCGGATTTCCCGGGAGTCCCAAAACCGCAATTAAACATAATTCCCACAATTAAAATCCATAAAGGATCATTATCACTCCGGGATTAACATCAATAATTCACGGGCATCACACAAGATTAGAAATACGAATAACCGAGGTCGTCACTCCGTGCGTTGCTCCGTCGTTCCGTCTCTTGCGTTGCTCGTGATCTTCAATGGCTTGTGGTGTTTTTGAATGGACGATGGTTGTAGAAGGCAGCTACTAGGCCTGAAAAATTTTGTGCAAAAGTCCAGATTTTCGTGCATATAGTGGATGAGGTATATGGAAGATTCAATGTTGGAATCAAACTCTAAAAGGAAATATTTTCCAAAATTCAGCACCGGAGACTGATCATCGTTTTTCACCGATCGATCGCCAAAAATTTGTGCCACGGGCGATTGGTCGTCGGCCTCGTGGCGATCTGTCAAGTGAATAGTAACCTAGAATTTTTTTTTTTTTTTTTTTTTTACAAAACTCAAATTCTTGTCCTTCTTCGACAAGTTTGCTCGGTTTTGTCCTTTTCATCGTTAAATAACTTAAATCCTCCACTTTTATTCATTTCTACCTTTATTCCTAGAAAATACAAAAACAACACGAAAACGCATTATATCTTCCAAGAATCATAATAAAACACACGTAAATTAATAGCAATATAAGTGTAAAAATAACACTTATCATGAATATCCTTTGTTGAGTTTGAATGTCAAGAATGAGGAATATTTTGAGAATATTGAGTCATGATCTTGTTGATTGTCATGTTGAATAGTGATCATTTTTATGAACTCCATGATTAGTCTTGAGCATTTGCGAGTTACCCTAGAACCTAGTTGAGAACACTTTGACGCTAATGTTTACAGTCATGAACTTGATTTGGAGATGATCTAGGTGATCTTTGGATCGTTTGAGACTTTCAAGCCTACATTGTCGAAATCAATCCCTAGTGTCTCCCTTGAGCCTTATTGTTAAATACTGGTGTGTGCATTGCATACAATTAGACCCCTATTCGACATTCTTTTATAAACTCATTATACTAACCCATTAGGAGCCTAAAAAGATTTTTATCATTACCCTATTGGAGTATAATGAATCTCATTCGAGAACATGAAATGGATGAATCGTGGATATACTATAATAAGATGATTGTAATCATGTCCCTATGATAACAACAATAAAAATGAGAAGTTTTTTTAGACTGTGCAGCCGAAGGTTATTTGATTTATGCAGTTAATGTGACCAGGAAAGAGATAGGAGAGAAAACATTGGCCGATATGCCTGTATTAGCATATTATGTTGACGTATTCCCTGAAGAGATTCCTGATTTTCCTCCAGTCTAGGAAGTAGAGTTTGGTATTGAATTGATGGTGGGTACAACTCCTATTTCGATCACCATACATAATGGCACCTGTGAACTGAAAGAATTGAAGATAAATTTGCATGTTTTATTAGTGATAAGTGTCATTTTTGCACTTATATTTCTATGCTTTCTTATTAAATTTTATTGTGATTCCTGAACAATATTATTCGTTTTCAGTTGTTTTTGTTGTTTTGTAAGAATCCAAGGAACGAGATATTTTATGACTAAAAGATGATAAAAAATGCATAAATATGACAAGAATTCAAAATGTGACGTAAAAGTTGGAATTTGACAGCCAAAGCACTACCGAAGAAATAAAAATTAAAGATTTGAAGATGACGCTAGCTGCTCTGTAAAAGATTTGGAAAATTTTGATTTTAGGCTGATAATATCGAAAAGAACACAGCAAAAGGAAGGCATCAGATTAGAGGGACCAAATAATCGTCCATGATTTCACATGACGCCCAAATGTTATGGAAGTAATGTACGTAGAAGACATCAAGAAGAACAAAGAGGAGGATTCATGTTAGGTCCAGGGGAGTCAACAAAGAGATTTGTTGGGGCTTGGAGGAGGATATTTAACAAATCATTATCGTGAAGGAGAATTCACGGGTGACTTGGAGAAGAGAATAGATTTACACGCGCGAGAAAACGGGATTCACGGGGAAAGATTTTATATTATTCAGAAACGCCTCCTTCCATATATATACAGACGTCCAGATCTTAACGGGGGATTCACCACACCTCACATCCAATAGCGGATCGGGAACCGTATTCATCATTCACCATTCACCATATGCCCCCTTCCACTCCATCACACACCCCATCCATTCTCCCTCCACCAATCCACATTATTCCATTTCACAACATCTTCACGTCCAGCCTCCACCTTTCTCCTTTCATCCTTCATCAAACCTTCACCCTATGATTTGGAAATTACCAACAAGGCGATGAAAGATACGAAAGAGAAGGAAGCAAGAGAATGAGTGAGTATCTACAACCGAAGTCGTCGCTGGGAGTTTATTCTTACTTTTAAATTTTAGTTTTGTTTTGTTTTGATTATATCATGCTTGGATTGTTGCAAGACAAGTTTGAGTGTTGGTATTTATTTATGAGTATGAACTAAATTTATTTATCTAGGATGGGCGAACCTTTGTCTTGAACCTATGATTTGATGATTATTTATTTGATTGAATCCTTATAATTCTTTGTTTATGATTTATGATTTTAATGCGTTTGAGGTATTGATCAATTTTGAATGATGTTAGTATTGTAATTGAGATCGAGAGATGATTTTATGATGCGACATTAATAATTCAGATCATGGATTTCAGACTGAAATCGAGATATGAAGTCAAATACATGTGTGATAGTTATAGATATCTAGTAATCGAAAGCTAGTAGTTTTCATGGATATTAATTCAATATTGAGTTGTTAAATAAGTACACGAGAGTGACTTATGAATATTAGGTTTAATATAGCTCGAGAGAGTATATTTGATAATCTAGGAGAACTCGTCACCTTAAAATATTTGGATATTCAATCGAGAATTGTAGAGGATTGCATTTGGTACTTGCTTGTTAGTCCCTGTGGGTTCGACAATCCATAGGTTAGATATAGTTAAAAGCGTCTTATTTGGTACTTGTTTGTTAGTCCATTTGGGTTCGACAATCCGTATTCTTCCTATACTATACTAAAACTTGACACCGTGCACTTGCGGTATATTCGCACATTGATTTTCAATTGATAATAAATTTTGTGTTAAAGAAAAATGTGTTCAAGTTATTGGCGTCGGAGACTAACTTTATTAATATCATACGAGGTTCTTTGACTTTATTTAACCATGTTTTTGTTTTTGTTTTTTTTTCTATTTCGAAAAAATAAATATTTATATTTATATTGTATTGTATTGTTTTTCTTGCGAGATGCTTGTGATGTTTCATCACCAAGTCTTCACAAGTTTTGCCTAACAACCTTATCAGCCATTCTATGCAGCGTTAGAGATATTCAACAATTTTCACTTTACGATATCATAACTTTTTGAACTATACCTTCTGAAATTTTCTACAATGGATTGGATGCAGAGACATAAGGAGGGGTATTTAGTGGAGCTTTGGCAACTGGGAGTCCTCTATTTGATAGAGATGAAGACGGTGTGTTGCACCTATTCAATGATACGGCGGAATTCGACAACCATTGGCATTGGATCCTTCATTGCAATGTTGGAGCCACCGACGCTCGCCAGCAACTCACTACCCTCATGATACGCCCCAACCATTTGAACATCACGAAGAGAGGAGAGTTAGTTCTACAGACGTCACGACTCTGTTACAGTATACCTTAATAAGATTCATGGCATCAACTGAGAACAGTTTGGAGAGCCAAACCAACTCCATAAGTCGTCTAGAGCAGCAACTGGTGGTCCTCATGGAAAAAATTTCAACGAGCTGCCAAGAGGAAGAGACAAGACCTACTAAGCAAGAGGAGATGAATCAAGTGGGGTCTCATGATAATGATCACTCAACCAACCAAGTTTGGGGGAGTGATCCTACTAGTGTGGAAGATTCAAGGGAATGCGAGCCTCCTACAGTAATTGAGCCTACATTGGCGGAAGTATCCGATGAATTCCAATGGAAGATGAGCTGAGTGTGTAGTTTTACGATGAGCTGATTTTTGAGAATTTTGTTATGTGATTATAGATGGTGACATATTATATACCATATGAGGATACATTCTTCCCATTGATCCAAACATCACCATACTATATCCTCCAAGAGATAAAGCCGAACATAGAATCCTTCGCACATGCCTACCATTTCAAGACGAGTGTTGTTGGAGTGACGAGCTTACACTGTAGACATCTTGTCAATGTTGAGGGCATACTGAATCAAGCCCCATTTGTGGTATCATATGATACTTACTATGGGCGGCAGCCACTCTTTGATGGTTGCTTCTGATGGTCAAGCCGACGACTAGAAATCAGCGCTTCTTGTGAGGCAACCCATGCAATATCCTTTACTATTTAGTTTATTTTATTATCAGTTTTGCATTTTAGTTTTTATTATCTCTCGAGTCTACTATTTGCTATTTGCATTCTTCTCTTGCTAAGTACTCGATTGGAGTGATAAACCCCTACAACAGCGGAGCTTTAAAGAGACAATCTTCCTCAGTCCTCATGCCAGCGTCTTAATCAGGGGAGATTTAAGTTTGGGGAGTGACATGCATGTTTACTTATGAGTTAAAAAAAAATTTATGAGTTCAAACTTGAGAAAAGAATGAATTATAGTAGCGCTATTCAATGAGGATTTTGATCTCACTATGCATATGGACTTGAATTTTGATGATTGTTGGACTTTAAATATCCTGTTTTGAGTTAGCATGTCAAGAATGAGGAATATAATGAACATATTGAGTCATGATCTTATGGATTGCATGTCGAATGGTGATAATTATTGTGAACCCGATGATTTGTCTTGAGCATCTTAAGTTATCCTAGAACTTATTTGATGATGACACTTTGAGGTGAAATTTTATAGTTACAAACTTGAATTGGAATTGATCTAGCTTATCTTTGACACGTTTGAGCATTTCAAACTTACCATGATATATATTAATTCTTAGTGTCCCATTTTGAGCTTTATTGAAAAAGAATGGAGTATGCATTGCATACAATTGACCCCCATTTGACATTTATAGGTAAACTCATTATACCCACCCTCACAAGCCCAAATGAAAAAAATTTATCCTTGCACTAAGTGAGTATAATGAATCTCATTGTATGCACTTATATTGTTATGAATGAGAAAAAAAGAAAAAGAAAAGAAGAAAAGAAAGAGCCTTGAAAAAAAATTGATATACTTAAGACCCAAAGTGGCAAAGGCTAGAATAATAAGAGAAGCTCAAAATGTGCTAAAAAGTGAACTTTACATGTTATACTCTCTTCTTTGCGCTTATCCTACCTTTTCTTTGAAACCGACACCAAAGGACTAATAGTACAAGCTTAAAAATACCTTCTGATCCAAGTCTAGGGAGTGACAACATTAGTGTATAAGTTGTTTAAAAATAGGCTTATGGGGTGCTCGACGACAATCTTGACTTTGATTTGATTAGCATGATTTGATCTTGAAAATGTGCATGAAACTTGAGAATTGACAATATCACACACACAAGTTCCAATTTTGAGATGTGTTGCTTGATTTATGAGAAAACATGTCTTATCAACTTTTAAATGTGTGCAAGTGGAATTTCTGAGGATAATGCTAGTCATGAGTTGATTTATTTCAAGTTTCAATAATGAACTTTAGTCATGAGTTAATTTTTTTCAAGTTTCAATCATCAAGTAGAAGAACTTCAAAAAAGATAACTAGTAATGTATGACAACTATTCGATGTAGAAAAGTTGAGGGAAAGGGATCAAGGGCAGTTTGTAAAAAATGTAAAAAATATTATGCATATGCTTCTTCTGGTGGTACGGGTCATTTACTAAGACACATGGCTAAACATGAAAGAGAACCAACTGACGGTAACCAAACTACTCTTTCACAATTCGGTACTGGTAGTAGTAGTTCAAGTTTAGGTATTTTCACTTATAATGTTGAAAGAGATAGGAGAGAATTAGCTAAATATATTGTATGGGCGGAGAAACCTTTTTCAATGGGGCGGATGTGAAATTCACTAATTATATTCATTTAGGTTTGCAACCTCAACATAAACGATTTTCAAGGAATACTATTAAATCGGATGCATTCACAATTTTAATGAATATAAAGCAAATTTGATTACATATTTAGGTAATCTTTCATCGCGATTTCTTGGTCATCAATATTGTTTCAGTAGGACTATCAAGTGATATTTGGACAACTTATCTTGGCAATGCATCATATCTCTATGTTACAGAACATTGGATTGACGATAACTGGGTGTTACATAAAAAAATTTAGGTTTCACAAAAATTGATTGGCCTCATACGGGTGGAGTTATTTCCAATGCCATTATGCAAGTTACTAATGAATATAATATTAGTAATAAAATCTTCTCTATTTCATTTGATAATGCAACTAATAATACTGCAATTAATATATTAAAAACTTATTTAAAACCAATTTAAATGGTGATCTTTTCCATATTCGTTGTGCATGTCATATTTTAAATTTGTGTGCAAGATGGATTGAAACCACTTAAGCTTCATTTAGAAAAAATAAAGACTACTCTTAAATTTCTTAATGGTTCAGTTGCTAGAAAAAAAGACTTCAAAAGTTAATGTATTTCTCATTGTGTGAATTATAAAGATTTTCCTTATGATGTTCCTAATAGGTGGAATTCAACATATTTAATGTTGCAAACATGTTTACCTTATAGAAATGTGATCACTTTATTTTTTTAATGAAAGGATGGCCGAACATTTTCATATTGAAGAAACTGATTGGGAAATTGCTTCTAATATTTGTAATTTTTTAGAACCTTTTTATGATGCTACCAATTTATTTCCGGGCTGTTATTATCCAACTTCTTCAATATTTTTGAATAAAATTTATGAAATTAGTGAATGTTTTGCATTACATAGATCTGATCCGTTTTTTACAGGTATTGTCGAACCAATGGAGTATAAATTTAAAAAATACTGGAAAACTATTCCTATGTTGAATTGCTTGGCATCAATTCTGGATCCTAGATTAGAATTATATAGTGTAGAAATTATAATAGAATCTTATTACACCAACTGGCTTATGAAAATGTTAATATTAATCAAGAGAAATAGCGCATTAATAAATGTTTGTTTGCTTTGTTTTCTTTATATGATTCGTTACATAATTCTAGAGCAATTCCAGTAAGAGAAAGTGGTAGTAGGGTGCTAGTAGTAGTAAGGGTTTTGTGTGGACAATGTTAAGAAGAAGACAAGACACTACTTCCGCTTCTTCTAGTTCTAGCTCTAATACATCTTCATTTACTGAGCTTCAGTTATATCTAAACCAAGTCATAGATTTCAGTGAACAAGAATTAGAAACTTTTGATGTTTTGGCATGGTGGAAAGACAATGCTAGACTTTGGCAAGTACTTTCCATAATGGCACGTGATCTACTAACTCCTCCGATATCCACAGTTCCATTGGAGTCTTGTTTTAGTGCAGGTGGAAGAGTCATTGACGAAAAAAGAAGTAGAATGAAACCAAACACTGTGGAGATGTGTATTCTTTTAAATGATTGGTTGGATGCTGATAGCCGCTTTCAAGGTTTGGGAGGACATGATGTTTCTTTGGAAGAAAATGAAGAAAACTAGCATATTTTTTTAAACTCTTTTGTAATTTATTTTTTTTTTTGTTCAATGTAATTTGTAGTTTTTCAATTCGTAGTCAATAAATTTTTATTTTACAAGTATATTGTGACAATCTATATTTTTATAATATTATTATATTTATAATTAAAATTAAACAAAAAAAATAAAAAAACGAAAAAAAAATAAAAAATTGATCTGGGCCGTGCTAGCACGGCACAGCCCGAGGCACGGCTCATAGGCCACTGGCCTATGGGCCGTGCCGAGCCAGGTAAAATTCGAGAGGGGTCGTGCCTGGCACGGCCCGTCTTGGTATCTGTAATCGAGGACGATCAAATGATAAGTTTGGTGGAGTTGATAAGTGTCATTTTTGCACTCTATGCTTTCTTATTACATTTTACTGTGATTCCTGAACAATATTATTCGTTTTCAGTTGTTTTTGTTGTTTTTTAAAAATCCAAGGAACGATATATTTTATGACTAAAAGATGGTGAGAAATGCATAAATATAATAAGAATTCAAAATGTGACGTAAAAGTTGGAATTTGACAGCCCAGAGCTACTGAAGAAATAAAAAAAAATTAAGATTTGAAGATGACGCTAGCTGCTGTACAGGATTTGGAAAAGTTTGATTTTAGGTTGACAAGATCGAAAAGAACACAGCAAAAGGAAGGCATCAGATTAGAGGGACCACATAATCGTCCATGTTGGTGCTTGGAGGAGGATATTTAACAAATCATTATTGAGAAGGAGAATTCACGGGTGACGTGGAGAAGAGAATAGATTTACACGCATGAGAAAAGGGGATTCACGGGGAGATTTTATATTACTCAGAAGAGGAGATTCACATGCCTCCTTCCATATATATACAGACGTCCAGATCATAACGGGGATTCACCACACCTCACATCCAATAGGGGATCGGAACCATATTCATCATTCACCATTCACCATTCACCATACGCCCCCTTCCATTCTCCCTCCACCAATCCATATTATTCCATCTCACAACCATCTTCACGTCCAGCCTCCACCTTTCTCCATTCATTCTTCATCAAACATTCACCCTATGATTTGGAACACACCAACAAGGCGATTAAAGAGACGATCGAGAAGGAAGCAAGAGAAGGAGCGAGGATCTACAACCGGAGTCGACGTTGGAAGTTTATTCTTACTTTTACATTTTAGTTTTGTTTTGTTTTGATTATATCATGCTTGGATTGTTGCAAGACAAGTTTGAATGTTGGTATTTATTTATGAGTATGAACTAAATTTATTTATCGAGGCTAGGCGAACCTTTGTTTTGAACATATGATTTGATGATTATTTATTTTATTAAATCCTTATAATTCTTTGTGTATGATTTATGATTTTAATGATTTTGAGTGATTGATCACATTTGAATGATGTTAGTATCGTAATTGAGATCGAGAGATGATTTTATGATACAGAATTAATAACTCATACCATGGATTTCAGACTGAGATCGAGAGATGAAGTCAAATACATGTATGATAGCTATGGATATCTAGTAATCAAAAGCTAGTAGTTTTCATGGATCTTAGAAATATTTTGATATTCAATCGAGAATTGTAGGGATTGCATTGGTGAGCCGACGTCTTGATAATCTTCTTTAGCGGAATTTTCTCGTTTAGTTTGATTGACTTGGTTGGATTAGTAGTTAATTTAGTTATTTAGTATTTTTTTTAAAATTCAATTTTATAGGTTAAGTATAGTTAAAAATGTGTTATTTGGTACTTGTTTGTTAGTCATTGTGGTCGACAATCCGTATGTTTCCTATTTATACTAAAACTTGACACCGTGCACTTGTGGTATATTCGCACATTGATTTTTAAATTGATAATAAATCTTGTGTTAAAGAAAAGTGTGATCAATTAGACAATGAATACATTCGACCTAGTATATCGCTTTAGAGTGCTCCTGTATTGTTCGCCAAGAAAAAGAATGGTACAATGATGTTGTGTATTGATTGTCGACAGGTAAACAAGGTTAGAATCAAAAAAAAAAGTCCCTTGCCTCGTATTGATTACTTGTTCGAACAGTTACATGGATTAGCTATGTATTCGAAGATTGATTTACGATCAGGGTAGCATCAGCTGAGGGTAAGAGAGGAAGATGTTCCCAAAATAACTTTTTTGCACACAATATGTGCATTATAAATTTATGCCTTTTGGTTGACTAATGCCCCTGCTATGTTTATGGATTTGATGAATATGGTCTTTAAACCCTTCTTAGACATGTTCCTGATCGTATTCATAGATTACATTATCAAAAAAATTGATTCAAACAATTGATTGAGCATCTCAAATACATTGTAGTTTTGGATTTCACATTCAAAATCTACAAACATAGTCATTACAATAAAATTAGAATTCATAAGAAATATAAATCGAATAAACACAATCGATAAGTAGAAGAGGATATTTATGCCGAATGCTCCGCTCTTCCGCCTGTCTCGCCGCCTTCAATACCGCTGGAACCATCTTCTATGCAGGAAACATACTATCTTGAAAAGTTGCAGAAAGTTGCTCAATCTTGTTGGGTTTAGGACAAGGAGAATGGAGAAGCTATTTTGGTCATTATATCAGTAAATATATCTATTTGAAAGCATTTATTTTCGGTGGACAGGATCGAAAACTTATTCCAATTAGTACCGGCCCAAATTTTTCCAATTAATTTTTCACTCTAATATTCCCACATTAGGCCCAGTAGCATGATCCAAAAAGTTTTTTATAGGGAAAATTGCGGGCCTACCCTTTCCTGAAACTTAATTCATCCTAGTCTAGTTAAAAAACATTAGTTCATCTAGGTCCATTCTTGGTTGAAATGCCTATAAGAACCCCATGTGGTCCATGTGGTCCACACGGTCCAACCAACTCTAATAAAATTGCATTTTTTTCCCTAAGAAAATATTTAAGAACAAATATGCATATGTATACTATTTATCATCTTCTTTATCCTATTCATCAAATAATAGCATTTATGAACATGAGATCCTTCAGTTTCTGTCTTCTCGTGGGAACCCAAGAGCATACTTTTGCAAAGGACTCACAATTCATATAACGTTATCTAATTATAATTCAAAACCCGATTTTATAAATAACAGGCACATCATGCTTCCGTATTATAATAAAATTTTAACAAACTGAAAAATACCATTTTGACAATAACGGCACCGGGTGAGGTGGGTCGCAACGCCATCAGTCAAAAACTTACTGCCTACAGACTGTTTTACGAATGGCTCCTCACCATCCAACCTCAGCTCACGGACGATGTTAGTCTGCCCGTTATCCGACTCATTCAGAAATGGTACAGCACAACCCTAATTTGTTTCCTACCTTAGGGCGTAAGGTATAATCAAGATATAAGAAAGATTTAAAGAAATCTTGGAGATAGATGGGCAACAGCCTTATTTTTATTCTGGAATACTTATAACATCTCTTACATTAAAACATCTCCTTTTGGGAGGAGAAGGACTTGTTTAGTCTCTCATAGATGAGGCTTGACTCAAGAACACATAAACTACCAACAAACAGAACAATAATACAAACATTTACAAAAGAAAGAAAGAAAGAAATATTACCAAGCTACGAAAGTTGAAATATTACAAAGCTTGGAGACTCTAATATTTATTCTCAGAAAACTATGGAGAATTTTCGATGTCCTTAGCTTCCTGAATGCCATGGTATTTATAGAAGTCTGGAGGTGGATGTGAAATCCGGACTTCAATTCTTGTTTATAAGTCATTGCATGCGTCTTCTCTTTTGCTTGGTATCTTGTGGTCCCTTCGACTTTCGGCCGAAGAGGCTGTCCTACCATTTTGTTTTCTTTTGCAAATGGTAGTGGTCCTCGTCAGAGTCATATGACTTTTGTCTCCTTGTGGTCCCCAAAAATTTGGCATTTGCAGTCCGCGTGGGAATCTTCCAAGTTTGACTGGTCCTGCTTTGTCTTTTTTTTTTTCTGGTCCCTCTTGACAGGGAATCCTTTCCCGAACAGTGGTTCTGTCTGCTCATGGCAACTTGGGCAGATGTGGTCTTGCCATCTTCCAACATGATACATGTTGCAGAACTTCCGGTAGGTGTCTTTGGTCGCCTGAATCTTGTTGTCCCACAATATTTGTCTTTTCTTTTCAAATATTTCCTCGGCAAATTTTGTAGTATGGCTTGTCATAGCGTTAACCATGAATGATTCGTTCGCTATTTATTTGGAAAATTTTGAATGGATACTTGACTTTGTCCATCTCAGTGAGACAGACCCATAATCCCCATGCTCTTTTGGTAGTGATGTCGTCCTCTATGAGCGGGGAAACTAGTGTTATTTCTTCGGGCGGTGGTTTTATTTGGTCAATCGCCTTCCAGTTAGGCCTTTGTAGCTTTATGAAATGGAAGCTAGGATGATGGCCTTTTCCTGTAATTTCTAGAGCTGCAGTTAAGAATTTAAGCTCCAGAATATCCCCTCGTCTGAGTGTATGATTATTTTGACATGAGTCAACACTCCTTCATAGATCCTATCCAGTAATTTTTTGATTTCCAAAAAACTTGGTGCTGTGGTAAAGACTGAGGCTAGGCAGCCAAAATCAAACCACTACCGAACACTTTCTGGTTTGACACCAGGATGCATCCACATTCTTGGATATTTTCCTGACCAGTCTGCTGTAATTTTTCCAGGAATTATACCCACTCTTGTACAAAGTTTTTCCCAATTTCTCTGATATTCCTGCAAAGGAGGAGTTGGGGAAAATTTATTTTTGTTAGTATTAACCTTAGATTTACCCGCTGATGGCCTAAGATTAATATCTTCCTCATTAACCCCTGAGGTGCTGGGTTGGCTTGATTCTTCAGATATCCTAGATACCTGTGAATCAATTTTTCCTTATGTATCTTCCCCGAAAGGATCAATACTAGGACTTGTAGTGGTGGTACTTGAATCCCCCACACCGGTTGATGAGCCCGGCTCTCTGAAACACGACTTTAGCTTCACCGCTGAAGCATCCCGTCGGAGGGGAATATAAAGACTGTCCAATAAAGAGGTGTGTGTCTGCATGGTAGCCTTCATAGCCTATTGGACCTTCGTGAGATCCAGTTCATGTACTTGACCCGCAACCTGGGAATTGATCACCAGGCAGTTGATCTTCTTGTCTAGCTCCTCCAGATTCTCTCGGAGGTGCTTTGATCTCGTTATGATGGAATTAGCTTCACTCGCTTCCATCTCTCGTCAAAAAATCTGCAAGAATATTTTTATCAGATTTCACAATGACAATATCATAATCATTGTTAGTTCCGGACCTTATCGATGAGATTTTAAAGATGACAAAACAGTTCAGACCGGATCGATAGAAATCAGGTTGACCAGATCGATCGGACTCAACAGAGCAAGATGGCAAAGCATTTCAGACCGGATCGATGGAAATTAGGCATACCAGATCGATCGGACATATCAGAGCAAACTGATAAAGAATATTGCATATCAGACCGGATCGATGGATTCCAGACTGAATAGATCGATGCTTCAGATCGATCTCAACCTTTATCAGATCAGAGCAGTCAAGGATACATAAAGGATGGCTTCTCAGTCCGAATCATCAACGGATATTTATTGTAGCATTTAATGCTGCAATTAATGCTACAAAGGACCAAAGACTGAAGATTGCCATAATAGGTAAGAAGACAAAGAAGAGCTTACCTGACAGTCGCCGAAAGCATATACCAGAACGGCAAGTATCCTGAAGAAGAAGACTGTAGCTTTCTCAGAGTTTAAAAAGAGTCATAGCTGCACATTAAGGGAAACAATGCCGTTGCCACCTTCAACTATAAAAGGATGCAACAAACAGATGCAAAAGACTCTGGACTCTACAACTCACGCTGATCAATTGAAAAATATACAAGAAAGCAAAACAGCACACGCCTACAAAGTTCAGAAGCTTTCGAGCTGAAGTTATTTATTTAAGCGCAATTACTTTGTAACATTTGATCATTGTAGGATCACTGTGCGCATTGTGTATTGAAAAATAGAAGTGAGCAACATATTGTAACTGTCAGACAGAGTGTGTCTGAGCAGGTTGAGTGACTAGGAGTTTCAGACTGGTAGTGAGGTAAATCCAGCCTGAATCGGGTTTGTACAACAGGATTGTATAAATCAAAGTCTTCTAGTATAAACCTTCCTTAATTGGAAGAAGGGGAGACGTAGAAGGATTACACCACCTTCGAACTTCCAGAAACATATCCTGTGTCTTATCATTCTGCACTTAGCCATCGAGCTGTTCTTACTTACACAAGAGCAGACCGTTTCCGCACTTACTTATTAGTGGTCTGTTCTGTTCAAAGAGTTGATTAAGTAACAGATTTCTTTCACTAATCACAAAGAAATCACAAGGGATAAATTTTGTAAGGAGTGTTCATTCACCCCCCCCCCCCCCCCCCTAAACACTCCGGACCGATCCTAACAAGTGGTATCAGAGCCAGGTCATCTTAATCAGCATAAAGAATATTAAGCTGATGGCATCATTCAACAAAATCCCCATGTTCTCAAAAGAAGATTATGATGACTGGAGAATCAGAATGCAAGCTCACCTGGCAGCTCAGGATGACGACATGTGGTTCGTCATCACCGATGGACCAATGAAGATCCTAAAAATAAATACAGCAGTCGCCACTACCAGTGGAGAACCACAAATGGTAGAAAAAGACAGATCCCTCTGGACGAATGAGGATAGAAAGAAAGCAAACCTCGACAATGTGGCCAAAGACATCTTGTTCAAAACTTTGGACAAGAACATGTTCAGCAAAATCAAAATGTGCTCTACTGCCAAAGAAATTTGGGAGAAGATAGCACAGCTATGTGAAGGCAACGACCAGACCAAAGAAAACAAGTTAACTGTGGCTCTTCAAAGATTTGAGAGCATAAAGATGAAAAGTGGTGAAACTCTAAATGAGTTTGATGAAAGAGTCACCAGCATCATAAATGAACTGAATGGTCTGGGGAAGGAATATTCTAACAGAGAGATCGCTCTGAAAGTAATGAGAGCTCTGCCAAAGGAATGGGATGTAAAGACCATTGCCATGAGGGAATCAAAAGACCTTAACAAGGTTGAACTTCATGATCTGTTTGCAGATCTCAAGGCCTATGAGTTTGAACTAATAAGCAGAGGTGAAGCAGAGCCATTCATCTCTCAACCCAACAAGGCCCTGGCAGCCATCCCAGACCAGATCGCTTCAACATCAGACCGATCTGCTGAACAGATGAGTAACGATGCTATGTCATTATTTATAAAGAAATTCGGTAAATTTATGTCTAAAAATAAGAGGAACTTCAAACCCTCTCATCATTATAAATCAAGAAAAGATGATAATGTTAACGATCAGGCTTGCTACAATTGTGGTAAGACCGGACACTTTATTGCAGACTGCACCAGACCGAAGAAAGAAGAAAGGAAAGAGAAGCATCGAGATGATAGAAAGAAGAAGCACCACCAAGACCGCAAGAATCATGGAAAATCCCAAAAAGTCTTAGTTGCTGAGGAAGGAAACAGCAAATGGGCTCAGACTGATTCCGATTCAGACAGCTCTGAATATTCTTCCAGCGAAAGCGAAGAAGAGGTTCAATGTCTGATGGCAGATGAAGAAATGAGTCAGACAGATGAGGTATTCGAATTTGAATCAAATGATTTTACACGAGAAGAGCTCATGTCCGCACTGCAAGACATGGCAAATGATTATAGGATCTTAGCTGAATCATTTGAGAAGAATAAAGCCAAAATCAGTACTCAAATGGATGAGCACAACAAACCAAGCTGCTCTGAGCAGGGTGAGTGCAAAAATCTCCAGAACGAGCTGAATAAGCTGAAAATCTCTTATGATCAGCTCCATGAAGAAAATAAGAGAATTAGCACACAAAATGCTAAGCTCTCACATATATTCAAAACATGGACAAAATCCAGAACATCCTTGGAAGAATTACAAGAAGCTCAAAGAAATGTCGGTGATTTCACCGGCCTAGGCATTGACACCAAAGAATGCACCAAAGATGAGTCTGAGCTGTTGCTGGTAAAGAATCAAGTCAAACAAATGACATTTGTTAAATCCAGCACAGTATATGAAACTGAAGCACCTAAGATTCAAACAGGAGTCTCTTACGTGAATCAAAATTTGAGAAAAGGGATTGGTTATGTCAACCAAGCCAACGATAAGGCACCAGCAAGATTTGTGTCTGTGAGACCAAATCCAAAAGTGCAAAATCTAAGGCAAGGAAGACAATACAATTACTATAACTCAAAACCGATTCAACGAAGATATAGACTACCTTATGAAAATCAAAGGTTTTCACAGCGCACACATTATCACACACAACATCGAGACAGACCAGCACATAGCACACCCTACACACACAAGCCACTAAAGCTGATACAGGTGTGGGTTCCCAAAGGGCTAATCCGTTCTGGACCCAAATAGGATTGGGTACCAACAATAAATATGTGTGATGACAGGTACAGAAGAATCTCGCATCAGATTGGTACTTGGACAGCGGGTGCTCTCGTCACATGACTGGAAACATCAAGCTGCTGTCTGAAGTCACAGAATGCACTGGACCCAAGATCATCTTCGGAGATAACTCAAAGGGTAAGACCGTGGGCAAGGGTAAGATTGTCCATGGTAACATTATTATCAATGATGTGCTGTTAGTTGAAAATCTGTGCTATAATCTGATTAGTATCAGTCAACTCTGTGATAATGGTTATGCTGTAGAATTTCATAAACACACTTGCACTGTTAAATCATCAGACGGTATAACCATGCTCGTAGGAATCAGGAATGGAAACACATATAAGATTAACTGGAATCATGCTCAACCTGATAATCCTACCTGCTTCATCGCTAACAATGATAATAAACACTGGTTATGGCATAAGCGCTTGAATCATATCAACTTTAAGACCATTGCTAGCCTGTGTAAACATGATTTAGTTATCGGTCTGCCCAAGATCGACTTTGCCAAGGATAAGATCTGCGAAGCTTGCCAAATGGGCAAACAGATCAGATCATCCTTCAAAAACAAGAATGCCAAATCCTCCTCCCGCTGTTTAGAATTACTGCACATGGACTTGTTTGGTCCTATACCAATAACAAGTTTAGGGGGAATGCGGTATACTCTTGTTGTTATTGATGATTACTCACGCTTTACATGGACTATATTTTTGAGCAGTAAAGATCAGACCGGTCCGAAGTTGATCAAGCTGCTGAAACGCACTCAGAACGAGAAATCATCCAGCATAGACAGGATTCGAAGTGACAAAGGCACTGAGTTTTCAAATCAGAATCTTGAATCCTTTCTAGAAGATCATGGAATCAAGCATGAGTTTTCAGCCGCCAGAACTCCTCAACAGAATGGAGTTGCAGAACGAAGAAACAGAATGCTCAAGGAAGCAGCAAGAACAATGCTTGCTGATTCTGGAATCTCTCAAAAGTTCTGGGCAGAAGCTGTAAATACTGCTTGCTACACTCAAAACCGATCTATGATTAACAAGAAGCTGAATCTCACTCCATATGAAATATGGACTGGTAACAGACCATCCGTTTCTCACTTTCATGTATTTGGTTGTAAATGCTTCGTTCACAACAATGGTAAGAGTCATCTTACAGCATTTGAAGCTAAGTCAGATAATGGTATATTCTTAGGATATTCATCAATTAGCAAAGCTTATCGAGTGTTTAATAATCGAACTTTAACTGTAGAAGAATCTGTTCATATAGTTTTTGATGAATCATTATGTGTTGAGGGCAACAAGGACTCAATTCAAAATCAGATGGAAAATATCCATCTCGAAGCTAACAGTGATGATGAGATTGTAGCTAACAGGTCAAGAGACAATCCACCAGAACCAGAAGTGCCAGACAGATCGGATCAGGCCATTGAAGCTTCTTCAGATCGAGCTGATCCAGATGCTCCTGACTCAAATATTAAAGTAGATGCAGATCATGCTGCTACTATTCATCCGACCGAACCAGACAATCCAGAGTCAAGCTATCGATGGACTAAGAAGCATCCACCTAATCTAGTGATTGGTAGTCCGTCTGCACCAATTAGAACCAGAGGACAGATAATGGATGAGTTCACTCATGCTGCTTTCATCTCAACTCTGGAACCCAAGAAGATCGATGAAGCTCTGACTGACTTCAACTGGATTAAAGCAATGCAAGAAGAGCTTAATCAATTCGAACAAAATCAAGTTTGGAGTCTAACTCCCAGACCAAGCGATCTGCCTGTTATTGGAACCAGATGGGTTTTCAGAAATAAGCTAGACGCCGATGGAACTGTGGTTAGAAACAAAGCAAGACTGGTGGCACAGGGATTCAGACAAGAAGAAGGAATCGACTTCGATGAATCATTTGCACCAGTCGCCAGACTTGAAGCAATCCGAATCTTTCTTGCATATGCTGCCTTTAAAGACTTCAAAGTATATCAGATGGACGTCAAGAGCGCCTTTCTTAATGGAAAGCTTCAGGAAGAAGTCTACATTGAGCAACCACCTGGATTTCAGAACCATTCGTATCCTAATCATGTATATCTACTGAATAAAGCAGTGTATGGTCTGAAACAAGCTCCAAGAGCCTGGTATGACACTCTATCTCAATTTCTGCTGAACCATGACTTCCAGATCGGTTCGGTAGATAAAACTCTCTTTAAATTCATTAAGGGGGAACATACCCTATTAGTTCAGATTTATGTTGATGACATAATCTTTGGGTCAACTAACCCCAAACTGTGCGAGAAGTTTTCTAAGTTAATGCAGGGACAGTTCGAGATGAGCATGATGGGAGAATTGTCATTCTTTCTGGGTCTTCAAGTAAAACAGCTCAACAATGGCATTTTCATCAATCAGACCAAGTATACCAAAGAGCTCCTCAAGAGATTTGGAATGGAAACATGCTCAACTGCATCAACTCCAATGAGTCCAACAATCAAGTTAGACAAGGACGAAGGGGGAACGGCAGTTGAAGTAACCATGTATAGAGGACTCATCGGATCGCTATTATATCTTACAGCGAGCCGGCCCGATATAATGTTTTCAGTCTGTATGTGCGCCAGATTTCAGTCAGAACCAAAGCAATCACATTTCATTGCTGCCAAGCGTATTCTGAAATACTTAAAAGGATCTCAGAACGTTGGTCTTTGGTACTCCAAAGATTCAAACTTCAGCTTGATCGGATATTCAGACGCAGACTACGCTGGGTGTAAGATCGATCGTAAAAGCACCAGTGGAACATGTCAATTTCTAGGTGAAAGATTGATCTCTTGGTTCAGTAAGAAGCAGACATCTATTGCCACATCCACAGCTGAGGCAGAATACCTAGCCGCTGGAAGCTGTTGCGCTCAAATGCTCTGGATTCAACACCAGCTCAAAGACTACGGCATTCAAGCTGTTGACTCTCCGATATTTTGCGACAACACAAGTGCAATCGCTATAACGTATAATCCAGTTTTGCACTCTCGAACAAAGCACATTGATATTCGACATCATTTTATTCGAGATCATGTTGGCAAAAAGGAAATTCGGATCGAACACATTTCAACAGAGCAGCAAGCAGCAGACATCTTCACCAAACCACTTCCTGAGGCTAAGTTCAATTATTTCCGTCAAATTCTTGGTTTAATTGACTTATCTTAATTAATTTAGATGTTTTTATTCTTTTCGATCTTAAAGATTTTTGTCACTACAGATCGATAATACAATGTTCAGAAAGACACAGACCGGTCCGAACTTTCAGACCGATCCTTGTCAAGTCTGATTTTATCCTATGATCTGATTGGACAATAATCTGTTTTTTTTTAAAAAATAAAACAAAACAGCCCGGACTGATTAACCTTTTAACTAGTTGTACTTTAACCGCCTTATCTTTCTTTATCCTGACCGTTCATTTTGAATAGTTTATTTCTCAGTCTTGGAGATAAAGACACGTGTCTTCTCTCTCCTATTTAGCGGGCTGAACATTTCATAACTTTTTCACTTTTTACAGTTTACCGCTTTCTACTCTCTTACTCTCTCACTCTCTTACTCTCTTACTCTTCGCACCTTCCTTAAACTCCTTTCATATGGCTACCATCACTCATAACTCACTCTCCGTTGAGTTTGATGACATCTACAGGGGAGAAGATGCTGCGATTGTGTCCATTTTCAGAGCCCTGGAATCATCTGGTTTACGGAATTTTTTGGAGTGCGGATCAGTTGTTTATGAACCAGAAATCCGCGAGCTGTTCGCCAACGCCGTCTCCCGGAAGTCATCCATCTCTACCACTGTCAAGGGCAAATCTTTCGAGATCTCGCCAACAACAATGGCCAAGACCTTTGGCCTCCCCAGTTCCGGCCTGACAGAGTTCGGACAGACTCCTCCAGCATCTCTCTTAGATCTTCAGGGGAAGATCTCTATTTCTGGCCACCGGTTGCAACCCTCATTTAAGAAGAAGGAAATGCTCTTCCATTTCCAGGTGCTGTGCGAAGTGGTAGCCAAGCCACTTTTGGGTAAAGCAGGAAGCTTCGATGCTGTAACCGCCGAGAAGTTCAGGGCCATGGCAGCTATTGTATCTGGACAGAAGATAAACTGGTCCATGATTTTGTTTGGAGTACTGCTGGAAACGGTGATTGCATCCAAGCACGCCGTATGCTTTGCTGTTCCTCTCAGCAAGCTCTTGGAGTCCTTAGGCCTCGAGCTGAGCAAGCCATCTGCTCTCCGCCCCTTTAAGGTACTCAACTCCAAAGGGCTTGCACTGCTGAAGTCCAAGAGTGTTCCGCCTACTCCTACCACTCTGGTCTCAGTCAAGATTGAGAAGGACGAGGAACAAGCTGATGTGCGCAAACCTCGGGTCAAGCGGAAGCTGACCATTCAGACTGACTCAGAAGAAACCCAGTCTGCTCACTCATCCCCAACCAAGCCACTTCCCAAAAAGCCCCGAACCCAGATTACCAAACCAACCAGACATCTACCTCCACCCATACTGCCACCCACTAAAGCAACCCCTGCACCTCAACCCCCCACTCAGCCTTCTCAAGCCTCAACCCCTGCACCCACAGTCACCCCTAGAATTCCCTCTGCCAATCCCGTAGTCAAAGGGATAGTTATCACTGAGTTGGGTGACTATACCCAATCAGGGATTAAGTCCCCTTCCTCCACCGGCAAGGGAAAAGCCATTCTCACAGAACCCATCTCTTCTAAACCCAAATCTGCTGCACAGACTGCCATCGACATCGCTATGGAGGATGTTGATGAGAAGCTAGCTGAACTTCTTGTGGTCTTTGATGAATATGTCCAGTACCGGACTGTCCACCACATTGATATGTTCTACGGAAAGTTGCACAGACTGAAGAAGATGGAAGACGAGGTTCTGAGAGGCACAGAAACTGATGATGTTCGACTTGCGGTGCAGCGCAGAGTGCTATTTACGGCAAAACACAGATTCAGACTGGCCAATCTGCTTCTCACTGCCAAAAAGAAGAACTTCGATCCGCTTGCTCCTACTGCCAGAGATGATGGGGCTGTGATTGCTCAACTTGAGATGGACATTCATGCTCTATCCCTAGCTGTCCGCTTTCAACGACAGATGCTAGGTATCTCCACTCCAGCCACCAGCCCGGATCATCCTTCTGTCAGCAAGACTCTGGCAGCACCCTTTATCGAGGTTATTCCTTCTGCTGAAGCAAAACAGACAGAAGACCAGCCTGCAGAACTCGTACCAGAACAGACAGCGGAGCAGCCATTGCCTAATGCTCCGTCTGCAACAGATGATGAATCAATGCATGTTCTGTTGGACTCTCCGACAACATCTATCCCATTGAAGTCATCAGCCTTCCATGCTCACAACAGTCCAGCTGAGGCATGTGCACCAACTGAAGTACCAGACCTCATCGATCCGGATTTGGTGGTATCTTCAGTGGTTGCAGCTCTCCAAGATGAGGAACCTTCCAGTCCCCACTCTCCTCCGGGACCATCAGATGAAGATTTGGCATTCATTCATAGTTTTTCTTCGGATCTGGTCGCTCTGATCCGATCCGAAAGTCATCAAGCTGCCATTTCTTCAATCGTGCCGATTGCTGAAGAAGTTGATCATGCTATGTCATCATCAGATCACTCTCCCAGCCAGCTATCTGATGCACCTCCATCCCTGGCACGGACTATCCAGCATTTTTCTGATAACTGTCTGTCATTAACTCAACGAATTCTCGAAGTTCATCAAAGTCAAAGAGTCACAACTTTGGACTTTAATTCTTTCAAAGAGAAAATGACTGCCAGTATCGGAAGCCTCCAGCGCGGCATCAACGATCTGTTTTCTCAACAAGCCTCCTACAAGAACAGTCTGAGGAAAGAGCAGGTCGAGTTAGCCACTGAAGTCAGAGCATCTGTTTCTAACTCCCTCCGCGCTCAAGACGTTCGTCTTGACGCTATCAGCGCGCAGCTAGCCCAAGTTGTTGAATTCCTTCAAGAGATTGCTGCTGACAAAAAGGGGGAAAAGAAGACAGACTTCAAGCCGCCTCCAAGCTCAAGAAGATAGCAGTCTTAGTCTTTTAACTTATCAGACTGTCTGTATTTAGGACTTCTTGATGATCAATAAAATCCTCTTTTGATTAAGTCCTTGTTCATTTATTTTGAACTTTAATAAAGGCTTAATAATAAAAGATTGAATCGATCAAACTTAATAATGTTCATTTATTTTGAACAAAGAAGTAATCGATCCGAAAAGCATTCGCTTCAGAGCTCTTATCAAGACTGGTTAAAAAGACTTAGTAGCTAGGTTTTGTCATCATCAAAAAGGGGGAATTTGTTAGTTCCGGACCTTATCGATGAGATTTTAAAGATGACAAAACAGTTCAGACCGGATCGATAGAAATCAGGTTGACCAGATCGATCGGACTCAACAGAGCAAGATGGCAAAGCATTTCAGACCGGATCGATGGAAATTAGGCATACCAGATCGATCGGACATATCAGAGCAAACTGATAAAGAATATTGCATATCAGACCGGATCGATGGATTCCAGACTGAATAGATCGATGCTTCAGATCGATCTCAACCTTTATCAGATCAGAGCAGTCAAGGATACATAAAGGATGGCTTCTCAGTCCGAATCATCAACGGATATTTATTGTAGCATTTAATGCTGCAATTAATGCTACAAAGGACCAAAGACTGAAGATTGCCATAATAGGTAAGAAGACAAAGAAGAGCTTACCTGACAGTCGCCGAAAGCATATACCAGAACGGCAAGTATCCTGAAGAAGAAGACTGTAGCTTTCTCAGAGTTTAAAAAGAGTCATAGCTGCACATTAAGGGAAACAATGCCGTTGCCACCTTCAACTATAAAAGGATGCAACAAACAGATGCAAAAGACTCTGGACTCTACAACTCACGCTGATCAATTGAAAAATATACAAGAAAGCAAAACAGCACACGCCTACAAAGTTCAGAAGCTTTCGAGCTGAAGTTATTTATTTAAGCGCAATTACTTTGTAACATTTGATCATTGTAGGATCACTGTGCGCATTGTGTATTGAAAAATAGAAGTGAGCAACATATTGTAACTGTCAGACAGAGTGTGTCTGAGCAGGTTGAGTGACTAGGAGTTTCAGACTGGTAGTGAGGTAAATCCAGCCTGAATCGGGTTTGTACAACAGGATTGTATAAATCAAAGTCTTCTAGTATAAACCTTCCTTAATTGGAAGAAGGGGAGACGTAGAAGGATTACACCACCTTCGAACTTCCAGAAACATATCCTGTGTCTTATCATTCTGCACTTAGCCATCGAGCTGTTCTTACTTACACAAGAGCAGACCGTTTCCGCACTTACTTATTAGTGGTCTGTTCTGTTCAAAGAGTTGATTAAGTAACAGATTTCTTTCACTAATCACAAAGAAATCACAAGGGATAAATTTTGTAAGGAGTGTTCATTCACCCCCCCCCCCCTCTAAACACTCCGGACCGATCCTAACAATCATAATATTGGCATTCAGCTTGCCATCTTAAAAGTCTAGCCTTTTCTGGTTTTGATTCAATTTTATTTTTTTAAAAGGCCTTGACACTCGTATTATCTATGTTTAAGATAAATTTCTTTGCAAGTAGAAAAATTGGCCATTTCTTAAAATCCTTTCGAACAGCAAAGAACTCCTTCTCGTTGATGTGCCAACTGATAACTTCGTTGTTATTAAATAGCACACTGCAATATCTGCATGGCACTTCTCCTTCTGGTATGACTTTCATGAGAACTGCATCCCACCAATGATCACTAGCATCTATGTATAATATCAGTTCATCTTCATCGTTTGGTATTGCAAGCTTTGGTAGTTGCCTACAAACCTCTTTAAACTGTTTGACAGCTTGTCTGTGATCTTCATTCCACTCGACTTAACATCTTTCTTGAGTAGTGGATTGAACACTTTCATGTGGTTTGATAGACTGTTGATAAACATCCCAGCAAAATTAACAACTCCTAAAAAACTCTGAAGTCGTTTTACATCCTTGAGGTCATCCGCATTTCCTTGTACTTTTTCAACAATATGATTCTGCAGGACAATTCCAGATTCGTCGATCTCGACTCCAAGGAACTCGATTTGTCTTGTAGCAATCATTGATTTCTTTTCGGAAAGCACTAATCCTTCCGTGTAACAAACATTTGAAAAGATTTCCAAATGCATAAGATGTTCTTTCAAGTTTTTGACGCTTATAAGAATGTCGTCAATATACACGAACATGAATTTGAAGTAATCCTTGAAAGATTATCCATCTTTCTCTGATATATCTGAGGAGCATTCGCTAATCCCATTGGCATAACATTCCAGATACAATGTTCTTGTGGTGTGGAGAAGGCTTTGAATTTTCTGTTTGCTTCCTCCATTTTAATCTGGTAGAACCCAGGCTTGCAATCGAACTTAGAAAACACTTTGCATTCTTGATGTTATTTACCAAATGTTCTCTGCTTAGGATAAAATATCCATCGAATTCCAAGATTTCATTGATCCCTTTATAGTTGATCACCAATCTCGGCTTTCCTCGTTTAATTTCTCCATGATTCCGACCAAGAAATCCTGCGCTACTGTATGGAGAAATTCCTGCTGAGATTAACTTAAGGTCAAGATGCTCCTTAAGTATGATCAGCATATCCTTACGGACTTCCTGGTTCATGTGGATCGGCTTGTACCTAACAAACTCATTTTCTTTTCCAGTTTTTACCTTCAAAGTAGCTCTGAGCTCATTTTTGTTCCACCATGCTAGTGGATCCTCGTTTTAGTTCCTACGAATCTTCCGTTTTACATTCTCTAGAGTGATTTGCGATTCGAGCGTAGTTTCAGGTTGTCGAACTTCTTCTCGTAATCCATTTTTCAGTAGCAACAGGGTTTCTGGAGTCACTCTTTCCTCATCCTGTTCTCTAAAAGACATGATATTAATCCAGTCAAAAGTTTGAGAATCCTTCTCACTAGGACTTTGTTGTCGGAACTGTGGAATTGCCTCTCCAAATTTCCGCTGATCTTTCATCTTCGGGTGTCAAAGTTTTCCTTCATCACCACACTTGTTGCGAAAACTAATGGGGAATTTTCTGTGAAATGCCTCCCGTAATCGTTGTACCATAATCTTATTATCACACAGAGTTGTGAAAATAAGTCTCCTCGTTTCATTCTCTTGAGTGAATGTCTTGAATGTCTGTAGGAAATTGTTTCCTAACAGCATATCGGCACCTGTATCATGGAAATATATAGGTGAAGTTTTGACTTTGTACCATGGGGTACCGCCTGCTCCGTCGATAATTATTTCCGCTCCCGGGACTCCTTTATTTAAAATAAGGATCCGTTTGGAAAAGTCTCTTACAGCACTGGCTGGTAATTTCTCACCAACTTCTTTGGGGAAGATTTCTCGCCTGGCAGTGCATATTCCAGCTCTTGAGTCAATGTAGGCTGCAAAATATTCTGCCCGGTACTTCTCATATAACATCCTAACGGAGATGCATATTGAGAATGGACTGGTGGTCATCGAATTCGGTATCTCTTTCCGTCGACCATGAATTCCATTCCATTTTGCAATCTTTCCCAAGGTTTATGTTCCTTGAGAAATTCAATCCCTAGAATAAGCTGTTCTGGGATCCTTTCGGTAATTCCTTCAATTTGAGATCAATTTCACCAATTTGAAGGTTTCCTTGCAATTTGCCAACTGTAGGTTGTTGCAAATAATATAGGACATCGCAGGGAAGATATTGTTCTTCTCGGTGATGTCGAAAAGTATCTGCACTTCTCTCCAGCCTTCTGGACATTTCAGTTTTCCTGTTGTTTTGAATAAATAAGGGATTTTCTGAATTCTGCTTGAGACCGCCTTTTATTTTTTCCTCGGATAGTTGCTAATTAACCTATCCTGTTGGAAAGACATCATTCTTGGCTCGATCATAAGGCTCTTGCTTCTGTTCAGAACGGTTGATCTTGTATCATCATGTCGATCTCTCCTATTGTCGGAGTATCAATGATGTCCGGCAATACTGCTTTGGCGAAGTCTTCAAAGATTCTGGGGACTTCGATGAATTCTTTTCCCAAGAATACCTCGGAATGATGAGTATTCGAAAGTGCGTATGACAACTTGTAGGTGATTGAGTAAGGCCTGTTCCCTTCTTTCATCAAATCTTCTCTTTTGAAATCTTGATGAAGAGTGAGAATTTTGTTGAAGTCTCGATCTCCCAAGTTGTATGCAATCCTCGGATAGATGTTAAAGGCCATCTTTCCTGCATACAGATTTCATGCGACTGCTCCCAAACAAGAATCTTTGAGGTTCGGGATTCTCTTGTCGAAGATTGCCAGATTGAGTGGCGAATCAATTCCTTCATTCAAAGTCGCCTTGATGATTACTGTGATATCGCCGAAATGATTATATGTATTTGGGCATTAATTATGTTTATGTGGTAATTATGGTGCTAATTAATTTAGTGTTGGAATTAATTAAAGTGGTGAAATGCTTAGTCATGCGATGGGCGTGACCTGGTAATGCATTTCAGGGTGCATGTTGGGAATTTTGGGTGCTAGCATGGTTTAATTGTGATGGTTGATAATTATTTGGTAAAGCATGCATTTAATTAGGGTTTTGGTGCATTTTGGGAGAATGCTTTTAAAATATCATGTTGGGGTATTTTATACATCATGTTAATTAATGGGGTACATGTTTTAATTAAAACCCCTTATACCCCATTACCCCCACTTTCCCCCATCACTCTTTACAATCACCAATCACTCTTCCAAACCCTATCTCCAACCCATTTTCGATTTTTGGCAAAAGAAGGAAGGAAAATCTTTGCAAAAGCTTGGTTGGTGAGATCCTTGGTGAGATTTAGAGTCCATAAGGGGTATGGATCCTCCTTGATGTTTTTATGGTGTTTGGTTTGGATTTGAAATGGTATTTTGAGTTTTTGAAATGGGTTTGTTTTGGGTTGGTGTTGTTTTGGTTGGGTGTTAGATTTTTGGTTGTTTTGAGGTGTATGTTGAAGGTTTATGGTGTTTATATGTTGTTGGTTTGATGGTATATGTGTTGGTGTGGATTGGGTAAGAAAAATGGTGTAAAATTGTGGAAATCGCGTACACAGGCTGTGGCGATCGATCACCATAAATGGTGCGATCGATCGCCGAGAGGCAGTGGCAAAATTGGGTGCGAGCGATTGATCGCCGTAAATGGCGCGATCGATCGCCTCGAGGCAGTGAGGTCTGGCGATCAATCGCTATGTCGAAGCGATCGATCGATAAGGCTCACGATCGATCGCCTCGACATAGCGATCGATCGCCAGCAGTCAAATTTTGGAGAATTGATTTTTATGTTGGATTTTTGGTATTGGACTATTATTTGGCTTCTTATTGGTTCGTGTTATTGTGTAGAACCATCTCAGGTGGCAACATAGCCAAGGAGATAAAGTCCATCGACTTCTCCATTTTGGAACTAAGGTACGTAGTGAGACGTACGGGCATCGGACGGTAAAATGTATTTTTACGTATTGAATTAGCTATGCATTATGGTTGCATACATGGATTTGATGATGCATTATGGTTGCATACATTGTCTTGGTTATGCATTATGGTTGCATGTGTATATTGGATGCATTGGTGCATGTGATTGTGAGTCGAGATTATATTCCAGTGATGGAGAATACTTGCCGCTAGTGGCGTAGCGATGTCAATACTTGCCGCTGTCATACCGTAGCGATGAGAGAATATTTGCCGCTAATATGAAGCAAAGAACACGACTGCTGTCATATTATAGCGAGGGATATTAGTGACGCTGGTCTTGTCTAAGCGATGGGTATTATCGTTGTCCTGTTAACGCGAGGGGTATTATGCCACTGATATAATAAGACTTGGAAATTGAACACGGTATACATGGAATGGATGCATGTCATGACATACATATTGGTGTTATAATCCATTGGATTAATTGTGGTACAGAAACAACCAAAGGGAGCATTAAATGTATTAAATACAGGAAGTGATTCGTATTTACGGTTTATGCATTTCTAAATTACAATCATATTATTGTAAATATGGTTTGTTACATGCTCATGGTTTTGGGGTGGTTTCATGTAGGTACTTTTGGGCGGAAGGGCTGAGGCATGTTGATGCGGTGAGCTTGTGAGGAGTGCTCTTGGTATAGCAGGCTTAATTCTTTTGTATAGTCTCTACTCTAGGAGTAGTGTAAAGCTATAGGATTAACATTCAATTGGATGGGAATGTAATTAGTCCCTTTTGGAAATTTTATTTTTGGCACTGTAATCTTAATAGCTCAAGGCATCAACACGAACTCTATACTCTATAGATGTATGTTAGCTCTATTACGCCTTTAATCCGCACTTAAGGAACTTGGGTCCTTACATTAGTGGTATCAGAGTAGTGGTTAGATAACCCGGGATTGAGTGAAGGGTAACCTTAGCAAATGGTTGGCTAGGCGTTTATATTTGGGCATGTTTATGCATGTGGTGCATATAGGTGTATAAAATTGTTATACTAACATGCTTATTATCATTCATGTTATCTAACGGTATAGCATATGTATTGTTTTGGAATTGTTGTTAACCCTTGTGTTACAGCATGACAGCCATAAATTTGGGGAACCTCAATGAAGAGGTAGGTGATGTAGGAAGTTGAATGCAAGCATTGCTCAGACAAATCCTTTACCTCCACCGGCTGTGGGCGTGGAACCGGTAGCTCAGTTGTTATTGTCTGGGGAGCTTAGTTTGGCGCCCACATTTGAGGGGACAGAGACAGGGGAAGAAGCTGAGGAGTGGCTAGAGAGAATGGAGCAGATATTTGTGTCCGCGCCTTGTGCTAGGACAGCATGGTTGAGACTGGCAGAGTTCCAACTAGCAAAGAAGTCTTCCATGTGGTGGAAGACGACAGTGATGGTATTGAGGGCTCAGGGGATGTTGATTGATTGGACTCTCTTCAGGACCCGGTTTTTGAACCGGTATTTTTCTGCTGCTGCGAGACAGATGAAAGAAGATGAGTTCACAAATCTGAAGCAAGGAAGCATGACTGTATCAGACTATGCCATGCACTATTCTTCACTGTTGAGGTATGTCCCTCACATCGCTACGAATGGGCATGCCAAGATGAGGCATTTCTTGAACGGACTAAGGCAAGAACTATTTGATCGGGTTATCTCCAACAACCCCACTTCTTTTGATGATGCTCTTACTAGAGCGGAACTGGCAGAGATAGGAGTCAGTGCTTACACGGACGTTGCACCCCCGCAAGTTCCACCACCGAGGTCGGTGTCTAATAATCTGAGGCCACAAGGAGAATCATTTAAACCTCGTGGGGCTTCTTCTTCTTCTTCTTCTCGGTTTGGTGGAAGGCGAATGGATAACCGGAGGGGTAGTGCACCTAGCAATAGAGGGCAGACTCAAGTAAACAGGAGCGGAGTAGTGAAGTGTCACTTTTTGTGGAGGACCACATCACATGCGTGACTGTACGGCTTGTTATAAATGTGGCAAGATGGGCCACATATCTCGGTTTTGTCAGAACAGTGATGACCAGGTAGATCTCAGAGGAGGCAGAGGAGGTTTTTTAGCGGGACGGTGCAGCAGAGGCAGCCAATGGTGCCTCGACAGATGGGAGGTCAGGCGATGGGGCCACCTCAAGGACAGGTTTATGCACTGACTAGGGAGCAGGCCGATGCAGCTCCATAGGAGGTGATAGCTGGTACGTGCCTTTTATTTACATATTCCGCCTTTATTTTGATAGACACAGGTGCTTCGCACTCCTTTGTGTCTGTGGATTTTGTGGAGAGACATCATATGTGCACGTCTCCATTACCCACGTCTCTTTTGGTCTCGACACCCACCGGAAGAAGTTTTGTTGCTGATCAGTTCCTTACGGGCTGCCTCATTTATTTTGAGGGCAATGAGTTGAAGGCAGGTATGATCGTGTTGGGTATGTCAGACTTCGCCTGCATTGTGGGCATCGACATTCTGAACAGATATCAGGCAATCGTGGATTGTCGGCAGAGGACAGTTCAGTTTAGATCCGATATGGGGATTCAGTGGACTTTTTATGGGAACGGTTCTCGTGGGAAGATTTCGTTGATATCGGCAATCAAGATGTCCCAATTATTGGAACGGGGACAGACAGGCTATCTTATCTATGCCGTTGACATGACGGGAAAGAATAAAGAGTTGAGGGTTGAGGATGTGCATGTGGTAGCAGAATTTGCTGATGTGTTTTCCGGAGGAGATTCTAGGATTCCCACCGGCTAGTGAAGTCGAGTTTGGGATCGAGTTATTACCGGGGAAGTCTGCTATTTCTCCCTTACAGGATGGCACCGACGGAGTTAAGAGAATTGAAGGAACAGTTACAAGAACTCCTTGACAAAGGATTTATACGCCATAGTGTAACGCCTTGGGGCGCACCGGTTCTTTTTGTGAAAAATAAGGATGGTTCGATGCGTTTGTGCATCGATTACCGGCAACTGAATAAGGCCACGGTGAAGAACAAGTACCCTCTCCCAATGATTGATGATTTATTTGACCAGATACATGGTACGAAGCTGTATAGCAAGTTTGACTTAAGGTCAGGTTACCACCAGATTCGGGTTAGAGAGGAAGATGTACAGAAGACAGCATTTCGGACTCGGTATGGGCACTACGAATTCTTAGTTATGTCGTTCGGTGTGACGAATGCCCCGGCTGTCTTTATGAGTTTGATGAACCCAGTGTTCCAGCCATATCTTGACTAGTTCGTCATAGTGTTTATTGACGACATACTCATCTACTCTCGGAGTGAGGAAGAACACATGAAACACTAGAGGACAGTGCTCCAAATCCTCAGAGATCATCAGTTGTTTGCCAAGCTCAGCAAGTGTGAGTTCTGGCTGAGCAGTGTAGTGTTTCTGGGGCATGTTATATCTAGCAGTGGGATATCGGTGGATCCCAGGAAGATTGAGGCTGTGATGGAGTGGGTTGCACCCACTTCTGTGCCCGAAATACGGAGTTTTCTTGGTTTGGCAGGTTATTGTCAACGCTTCATCGAGGGATTTTCTAAAATTGCTAAGCCATTGACTCAGTTTACTCAAAGGGGGTACCATTCTATTGGTCTGAGGCTTGTGAGCAAAGCTTCCAGGAGTTGAAGCATCGGCTGACGACGACACCTGTGTTGGTGATTCCTAGGGAGAACAAGAGGTTTGTTCTGTACACTGATGCATCACTACAGGGCTTGGGTTGTGTGCTGATGCAAGATAAGCATGTGGTAGCTTATGCATCGAGGCAGTTGAAGCCTCATGAGGCTAGATATCCAGTCAATGACTTGGAGTTGGCGGCTATTATTTTTGCCCTGAAGATTTGGAGGCATTACTTGTATGGTACGTCGTTTACTTTTTTTACAGATCATAAGAGCCTTAAATTCTTGTTTTCTCAGGCGGATTTGAACATGCGTCAGAGGAGATGGATGGATTTGCTCAAGACTATGATTGTGAAATAGAGTACCATCCTAGAAAAGCAAACTTGACGGCGGACGCCTTGAGTTGAAAGGTAAAGAGTACTGCGGAGGACGCCATACATTTATCGGCTATGATGACTTCTTGTTGCCATCTGGGCTATGATTTCAATGTGGATGCATCGCCGGTATGGGTATCGTCTTTATTGGCAGAGCCGGACATTTATGACAATATCAGGAGAACCCAAAAAACAGATGATGAGGTTCAGAGATGGTCATCATTGGTACTTCAAGGACAGCCATCAAAATTTCGAGTGGCCGAGGATGGTTCTTTGAGACTCGGTAACCGTTGGGTAGTCCCGAGTACGCCAGAGTTGCGTAGAGGGATCTTGCAGCGAGCTCACAGCAGCCGATTTAGTATCCACCCATGAGGGAGAAAAATGTATAAGGATCTTTGTGATCAATTTTGGTGTAAACGGATGAAGCGTTAAGTGATTTTGTCAAGAGGTGTTTAATCTGTCAGCAGGTTAAGGCAGAAAGGCAGAGACCTGGTAGCGAGCTAAGGAGCTTAGAGATACCTAATGAAAATGGGAGCACATATCCATGGACTTTGTGACCCATTTGCCAAGGACTACTTCGGGTTGTGATGCCATTTGGGTGATCATTGATAGGCTGACGAAGGTAGCTCACTTCATTCCCTACAGTATGACGTACACATACTTGAGGATGGCTCAGCTGTATGTCCGGGATATAGTGAGACTACACGGGATTCCAGTGTCTATTGTATCTGACAGAGATCCGCGGTTTACATCTCATTTTTTGGGAGGTCTTCAGTCAGCTTTGGGTACTGAGGTGAGGTTGAGCACGACATAGCATCCACAGACGGACGATCAGACCGAGCGTACTATACAGAGGCTCGAGGACATGCTATGGGCTTGTGTATTAAAGTTTGATGCCTCATGGCAAGATTCATTGGCTTTAGTTGAGTTCTCTTACAACAATAGCTATCAGGCGAGTATTCAGATGGCTCCGTTTGAGGCTCTGTATGGTCGGCATTGTAGGTCGCCATTATATTGGGATGACTTGACCAGTAAAGCAGTGGGAGGATCCGAACTGATTCGGGAAATGAAGGATAAGATAAAGGTTATCCGGTAGAAAATGAAGGCAGCCCAGGATAGACAGGAAGCCTATGCAAATAAACGGCGGAGACCTTTGGAGTTTCAGTTGGGAGACAGGGTCTTTTTGAAGATCTCACCTTTCAGAGGTGTTTTGCGGTTTGGTATGCGCGGGAAATTGTCTCCAAGGTATGTTGGACCGTATGAGATTTTACAGCACATCGGTACCTTGGCTTACCTTTTGGCCTCTCCACCGTCGTTATCTGGTATTCACGACGTATTCCACGTATCTATGTTGCGGAAATATGAGCCGGATCCGTCACATGTGTTGCAGCCTTCTGAGGTACAGTTAGATTCTGATGTGTCCTACGAGGAACGGCCAGTCAGGATTCTGGATAGAGCTGATCGCAGACTTCGGAACAAAGTGATACCAATGGTCAAGGTTCAGTGGGATCGTAGCGGTGTCGAGGAGGCCACGTGGGAGACGGAGCAGCATATGGTGCAGCATTACCCGGAACTATTTTCTGGTGTATGATTTATGTTTAGTTTCCGGATTGGTAAGTGCATGGTATTTCGAGGTCGAAATCTTATAAGTATGGGAGAATTGTGATATCCCCGAAATGATTATATGCATTTGGGCATTAATTATGTTTATGTGGTAATTATGGTGTTAATTAATTTAGTGTTGGAATTAATTGAAGTGGTGAAATGCTTAGTCATGCGGTGGGCGTGACCTGGTAATGCATTTCAGGGTGCATGTAATGCATGTTGGGAATTTTGGGTGCTAGCATGGTTTAATTGTGATGGTTGATAATTATTTGGTAAAGCATGCATTTAATTGGGGTTTTGGTGCATTTTGGGAGAATGCGTTTAAAATATCATGTTTGGGTATTTTATACATCATGTTAATTAATGGGGTACATGTTTAATTAAAACCCCTTATATCCCACTACCCCCACTTTCCCCCATCACTCTTTACAATCACCAATCACTCTTCCAAACCCTATCCCCAACCCATTTTCGATTTAGGCAAAAGAAGGAGGGAAAATCTTTGCAAAAGCTTGGTTGGTGAGATCCTTGGTGAGATTTAGAGTACATAAGAGGTATGGATCCCTCCTTGATGTTTTATGGTGTTTGGTTTGGATTTGAAATGGTATTTTGAGTTTTTGAAATGGGTTTGTTTTGGGTTGGTGTTGTTTTTGGTTGGGTGTTAGATTTTTGGTTGTTTTGAGGTGTATGTTGAAGGTTTATGGTGTTTTATATGTGTTGGTGTGGATTGGAGAAGAAAAATGGTGTAAAAATGGTTGAAATCGCGTACATAGGCTGTGGCGATCGATCGCCGTAAATGGCGCGATCAATCGCCGAGAGACAGTGGCAAAATCGGGTGCGAGCGATCGATCGCCGTAAATGGCGCGATGGATCACCTCGAGGCAGTGAGGTCTGGCGATCAATCTCTATGTCGAAGCGATCGATCGGTAAGGCTCGCGATCGATCGCCTCGACATAGCGATCGATCGCCAGCAGTCAAATTTTGGAGAATTGATTTTTATGTTGGATTTTTGGTATTGGACTATTATTTGGCTTCTAATATTGGTTCGTGTGATTGTGTAGAACCATCCCATGTGGCAACACATTCAAGGAGATAAAGTCCATCGACATCTCCATTTTGGAACTAAGGTACGTAGTGAGACGTACGGGCATCGGACGGTAAAATGTATTTTTACGCATTGAATTGGCTATGCATTATGGTTGCATACATGGATTTGATGATGCATTATGGTTGCATACATGGTCTTGGTTATGCATCATGGTTGCATACATGGTTTGGTTATGCATTATGGTTGCATATGTATATTGGATGCATTGGTGCATGTGCTTGTGAGTCGAGATTATATTCCAGTGATGGAGAATACTGGCCGCCAGTGGCGTAGAGATGTGAATACTTCACGCTGTCATACCGTAGCGATGAGAGAATATTTGCCGCTAATATGAAGCGAAGAACACGACCGCTGTCATATTATAGCGATGGATATTAGTGCCGCTGGTATTGTCTAAGCGATGGGTATTTCCGATGTCATGTTAACGCGAGGGGTATTATGCCACTGAGATAATAATCTTGGAAATTGAACACGGTATACATGGAATGGATGCATGTCATGACATACATATTGGTGTTATAATCTATTGGATTAATTATGGTACGGGAACAACCAAATGGAGCATTAAATGCATTAAATACAGGAAGTGATTCATATTTACGATTTATGCATTTCTAAATTACAATCATATTATTTTGAATATGGTTTGTTCCATGCTCATGGTTTTGGGGTTGTTTCCTGTAGGTACTGGCGGAAGGGCTAAGGCGGTTAGATGCGGTGAGCATTGTGGTATAGCAGGCTTAATTCTTTTGTATAGTCTCTACTCTAGGAGTAGTGTAAAGCTATAGGATTAACATTCAATTGGATGGGAATGTAATTAATCCATTTTGGAAATTTTATTTTTGGCACTGTAATCTTAAGAGCTCAAGGCATCAACACGAACTTTATACTCTATATATGTATGTTAGCTCTATTACGTCTTTAATCCGCACTTAAGGAACTATGGTCCTTACAAGTACTCTAATGGCTCCAATATGAATCCATAAGTGTGTGTTAGCAACTTCTCTTTTGACCTTGTTCTTAATCTCCTGGATTTCTTTGTAGGGGATTAACTTCATCTCAATTTGGTTTCCCGTGAATTCCATTGGATCGTAAATTCACATGTTGTTACCCTATGGATAATCTGATGCTTCCTGCTTTGAAGAACAATCATATCCATGGCTTTTTCCATCTCTCCTATTGTAAATCCATCGTACATCTGAAGCTTTGGTTCTTCTTTCATGATCCTCTTAAGGGTTTTATGAGAAACAGTGGTATGAGAGAAAAAACCTGACGACTCTTCTCTGATCACTTGTTGAAGGAATTCTCATTCACTCTGATTCTGATATGGATTCACCTCCATCAGAATAGATCTCTTCTTCGTAGATACTTTCATCTGAGGGAATATCCTCAAATTGATACACCTGTACCAAATCCTGGAAATAGACAGCATCATCAAATTCTTTAGTATGCTCGAACTGTCTTACTCAACGGCTTTGGTTTTCTGGACACTCTGTAGAGATATGTCCTCTTGATCCGCATGTCCAGCAGTTACAATCTCTGAAACTCTCATTTGCACGAGTAGGTGTGCGTCTGAAAGTTCTCTTTGTTGGTGTTATGCTAGAACTCGCTTGATTAGAACTTGTCAACGAGATTCTACTCCTCATTGGTCCTGATCTTTGCCCCGATTTGTAGCTTCGGGCTTTCTGTTTTGACCAGAACTTTCTAGGTCTCCATGAAGACCTACTTCTTATAGAACTACCTCCTCGTGCATATGGATGACTTATGTGCTTTTTCATCTTTCGCCTTTGTGGGTAGTTTCCAATGATTGTAGGGATAACATTCCCTGTACAGCAAAGATGAGCTTATTTTGTTGATTCCTCTGAGCTTCTTGAAATTCTTTTGGAGCTTTGCTTGGTAGCACCACTCCGCAAGCTTTACTTTAAAAAATGACATTCTCCTGGACACCGTCTCGATTGCATGAGGTGTATATTTCTGGATAAGCATTTCTCTTCATGTTCTAAGAATTTTGGCAAAGAACAGTTCTGCTGCATCTTTTTCTGCTATATTCACCTTCCATCGATACTTTGTAAAGAGTTTGAGGTACTCGTCTACATAGCAGATGTCATGTAGTTCCAGGCTAATCAGAGCTTGTTTGTACTTCTTAGCCTTCTCTTCTTCCATTCCTTCAAAGTAGCTAACTCCAATGAAACAGATTTTAAAGAATTTTGCCATTTTGTCCACAATATCTTTCAGGGACTGTCCGGCTAAAACTTCTTCCTTGGTTCCTGGGTTTCCCATATCCCAGGCAATCTTGATTGATCCTTCCAGACTCATTTTTAGAAGTGAAATGAATCATTCTTTGCTTAAGTCAAGTTTTTGTGCCAAGGATCGCAAAAACGGGGACTTGTAAAAAGAAGCCATTTGTCAGGATCGATTTCGGGGGTGGGTTGCCACTCCACACTCGAGTTCAACCAACTTGAGCTTCAATAGCTCGTGTTCTTGAAGTAATTGCACCGAGAGATTATATCGAGTTCGATTACAAAATCGAGCGGAAGACACTCGACATAACCCGCTCTAAACCGATTACTCATTTGAAAGACATTTTAAAGATATGCAATTAAAGTAAATAAACAAGCATTTGTTTATGGAAGTTCGAAGGTGGTGTAATCCTTCTACGTCTCCCCTTCTTCCACCGCATTGAAGGATTCCACTAGAAAACTTTGATCTATACAATCCCGTTGTACAAACCCGATCCATTTAGGAATTCCCCATCTAACTAGAACTCCTAGCAACTCAACTATGTATGTTCTTTAATGTCTCACATACAAAGACCTCTCATCGGTTGTGATAAATCATCAACCGTTACAATGGTATTCACTCTTCTATTAATCTCACAATACAATGAATAGAGTGAATACAAAGGCACAAATGATTCCATAATGAATCTGATATAGCAAGGTAAGAGGTGCCCAAGGTTTGAGGAGTGCTCTTCATTTAGCAACTTTTGTCTTTTAAGTTCCTCAATTGAATCCCAGTGGGTTGCTTTGGAAGGCTTGGATTGATCTTCAATCAGCTGTTATTGAGCTTCCAAATCATGTATAGATAGCCCAAGTAATGATATATACGTTAGACACAAGAATATGTCCGTTGGAAAAGGTTCTGCACCATTCCCGAGCTTGCAACGGTCATATTCTGGTTTCTGGGCTATTTGTATTTCGGACCGGATTGGCCGGATCAGCTTGGGCAGATCAGTCTGGCCGGATCAGCATGGTAGATCAGTCTGGCAGATCAGCACGGGCATATCAGTCTGGTCTCGATCAACATGGGCAGATCAGTCTGGTCCGGATCAGTCTGGACAATCAGCTTGATACAAAAACAGATTGATAAACTTGCTCTTCGATCTGTTGCTTGTAACTCTTCATTCTTTGATTTCTGGGCAAAGTGATCTATATGAAAGTTGTATCTCTTTCTCTTAGATTTCCACGGAATCAAGAATCGCTTGATTTCGAGTTCGTATGAGAGATTTATGATCGAAATACGAGGCGATGCTCCTGCTGTCTGTTTGCTGGATGCAGCAGCACCTGGCGTGACTTGCAGAAGCTTTTTGGCCATCTTAACGTCTGATTCAGTCTTTCACTTCCAAATATGACTTGTAGATCTTTGTCTTAGCTTTCCAACCCATACTGAATCGTTCGGTTCCGATAAGCGAGCTAAGAGTTATGCCCACCAGACTGACAGGGACTTTGCTGTAACAGCTAGATCTTACAGGCGTCACATGGCGTGACTTACAGAAGCTTTTTGGCCATCTTAACGTCCGATTCAGTCTTTCACTTCCAAAGATGACTTGTATATCTTTGTCTTAGCGTTCCAACCCATACTGAATCGTTCCGTTCCGATAAGCGAGCTGAGAGTTATGGCCACCAGACTGACAGTTGCTTGCTGAAACAGTTTGCTGTTTCTTCAAGGTTTAGCTCGATCTTGCAGACGTCTTTTCTCCTTGATAACATTTGAACTAGCCGATCTGTTGTGAAATATGACTTTTAGTATTTTAAGTTGGCTGTTCAATTTCTTTGGAAGCACGCCATTTCGATATCCGAGCTATTAGATATGATCGAAATAATCCGCTCTGGTAGAATTTCAGTCTTGGTCCAGCTTGATATTTTCAAACTACTTCTTTGTAATTCATCAAGCTTCTAAGTTATGATCTATGAACTGCACACTTGATGAAATATGTTAGCAACACAATAATAAGTTTTGTTAACATCACAACTAAGATTATTCGGGTTTCCAAAACCCAACACCATTAAATGCGACTTTTTTTCTAATTATAAGGATATAAATGATAATTGAATATTATATAAAGACCTTTTTGTAAGCTAAACAAAAGCCTAGGGAATAGAATGCAATCTCACCAAGCCATTGAGGGGTAAAAGAGTCAAATAAAATACCCAATTTTGAAAATTTGAAAATTGGACCTATTTGAATAGAAGTTTCTCCAACTTGGATTTTCTTGCACTAAAGTTTTTTTCCCAATACTTAAGTGATTTAAGTTTCCCAAGAGCACTTCCTTGCAATATCCTTTTTTTTTTTTATAAATAAGGTCCAGTAACAAGGCCCGGGATCATGTTTATAAAAACTTAGGGCAAAGTTCGGACATGTACCTTATATTGAAACTTTATTCATCCTAGTCCAGGAAAAAAACTTGCAATCATTTAAGTCCACTTTAAGTTAAAATAACAAAGTGCCCTTAATAAGAAAATGCGGCAATCTCAGAAATTTTCAATCTCTTCCTTTCAGCACTTCGTTCAACTCTTCCCTTCACCACTGCGATTCAAATCTTCTCGTAAATCTCTCTTGCCAGTTAAAATTTCTTGCAGTTGGTTTTTCTCTTCATCTCTTCGATTTTCCGTTCCATCACTTCATTCCAGATTTTTTTTTCAATTCTGGTATGTGTGTGTATGTGTGTGTTTTTGTGTGTATGTGTGTAAGTGTGTGTTAATACTGTTTGTTGCATTTTGAGATTTTTTAGTTATGAATCATTGATGTACGTGCTTCTTTGCTCATTCTCAGAATTTACAACTTGAAACTTGCAACGAAGAAGATGACCCAGAGAAAAATTAATCGGTGCACGAAAATTATAAAAAAAAAACTGGTGCACGAAATATATAAAAAATAACTGGTGCACAAAAATTATTAACAGTAACTGGTGCACAAAAGATTGAAAACAAACGATGCACGAAAAATGAAAATTAGTGCACAAAAGATTGAAAATCGTTAACTGATGCACCAAAAATGAAAATTAGTAACTGATGCACGGAAATTAAAATCATTAACTGATGTAAAAAAATTGAAAATCAGTAATTTATGCATGAAAAAAATTAAAATCAGTCACTAATGCACGAAACATAGAAAAAATATGTGATGCACGAACCATAATCGCAAGTGTGTGATACACGAACCATACAATTAAGTGATACACGAACCATTTAATTTCATGCACCAGTTATTTTATTTCGTGCACCAGATTGTTTTTTGTAAAGTTAATTAACAAAAATTTCGTACACCATTGTTGTATTTTCATGCATCGGTGTTATAGTTTCGTGTACCAAGGTTATATTTTCGTGCACTAGTTACCTTTTATAATTTTTCGTGCACCAAGGTTATATTGTCGTGCACCAAAGGTTATATTTTCGTGCACCAGTTACTTTTTATGATTTTCGTACACCAAGGTTATATTTTCGTGCACCAGTTACTTTTTTTATAATTTTCGTGCACCAGTTACTTTTTATCATTTTCGTGCACCGGTTACTTTTATGATTTTCGTGCACCAATGTTATATTTTCGTGCACCAATTACTTGTTATCGTTTTCGTGCACCTGTTACTTTTTATGATTTTCGTGCACCTGTTACTTTTTATAACTTTCTTGCACCAGTTACTTTTTTATAATTTTTGTGCATCAGTTAGTTTTTCTCTGGGTCATCTTCTTCGTTGCAATCTTGCTGGCAGGCTGTAAATTTTGGAAATTGGCAAAGAAGCACGGACACCAATGCATACCTTACTTCTTCATCCATATGCATCAGTTAAAGCCATGAGAGATTTTTTTTTAAAAAAAAAAACATACCAACAGACTTTCGTTATTTATAATTTAGCATCGGTATAATTTATAATTCACATACACACATAGTATACACACACACGATGGAATGTGCAGAGCAGATCAGAAAATTATATGTGCAAAGTAGTTCGAGATCTTCTTCGATTCAAAAAGATTCCAAATGGTACGAAATTTAGATGCTTCGATTTAAACATATTTCATGTACAGAACATTTTAGCAAATAATTTTTAGGGATGAGGCGCCGAGATGATGAATAAAATAATGATCTGAGAATCGCCGAAAAATTTTAGCATAAACTTTAAGGTGTGGGGCGACGATATGAGGAAGAAAAGAAAGATCTGAAATTAGGTTTAGGGTTTTTTCAACTGAAGGATATTTCGGTGACTAGAAAATACATTTCAAACTAATAGTTAAAAATTGGACTTATGTGAATATAATTTTCTCCTGAGTATATTGTTTGGCAAGAAGTTTTTTTTTTGCAGATTTATCTGTAATAAGTTTCTGTAAATAGCATTTATTTGCAATTTTCCCAAAAACTTTTTGGATCAATGGATCTACTACTGTTGTTGTCTGTTGGCCTCTTGAACCCTAAATGAAATGCCATTACGTCGTCACTCACTTACTCGTCAAGACTACTTCCTCTTTCTGTCCTTCCAGTCCAAGCTTCCGATTATGAAGTTTCCTGCTTTTGAAATCACTCTATTCAGTCTGGTGCAGTCGAAGGAATCTTATTTTTGTTAAGGTCTTGACCGTTTCTTAGGGTGTGTTTGCTATTGCTTATTCAGAGCACTATTATGTTGTTTTTGCTTAAGCAGTCAAAAGCATGTCATGACATGCTTCTCTGCTTCTGCTTTTTTCTGCTTATTTTTAGAGAAGCAATAGCAGAAGCAAACAAATAAAACACCCAAAGACTGCTTTTTTTTATCTGAAAAGCAGATAAGCAGTTTTCATAAGCAATTGCAAACACCTACTGAATGTGTGATGTATACAACATGTGGTTATGTGTGGTGTATTGGTTCTTCGACTAGCACAGACTAGCATTAGTTTTGAAGATATATCAATTACATGGTGCACAGAAGTAACCAAATGTACTATTTACAGTGTTGTGTAAAGAAGCATTATAATATGTATTTCATGGAAAATCGTCATTCAATGTAAAATTTTAGGATCTCTATTTTCTCGGAATTACTATTGCTCTTTTGGTTCGGTTTTCATGCTAGTGTAAAAAGTTTTATCTGAAAATAATTTTACTTTGAAAAGAATATTGATTCGTGCTGATGGCTCAGGTGAAATAGGAGGTTCTAAATTTTTTAATATATATAAAAATATAACCGATGTTCGGTTATTAGGCAAAAAAAATAGCTCCAAGAAGTCATTGAAAGTTTTGATGTGGATACACCCTGAGGGTTGTTTGGTGCATATAATATTTAAAATACGCTTATAAACGTGGACTAAATAGCTTTGGACTGGCTAATAATAGATTTTGATAATTGAAATTAATCAATTCTCTCTCGATGAGCGATTGTTTTTGGAATTTGTGTCTCTCCTTCTTGAAAGTCTTGGTTAGCGATTGTTTTGGAATTTGTCTCTCCTTCTTGAAAGTCTTGGTTATGAATTGTCTTCTTTTGTTCCAAAAACTTGTGCATCCAGGCAAATGTCCAGGTCCACTCATTGATGCCTAGCTATGGAATTTTGTATGGTTGATCAATATTGTTTAATCGCAGCAGAACTTTCGTCTTGTCTACACTCCTATTATCACAGTCCAGGTACAAGCATGCCTTGCCTTTTCTTTTTTAATTAGACATTGCTTGATGTGGTTATTTGTCATAGTTAGTTTAGAGTTTAGATTTAGCATAAGCTATCAAGTTGTGATGTCGCATGTAGTTAATAGCGCACGAATCATGTGTTGTCTCATGGTCTTTTCTATGTTTTACTTATGTTCCTTTTGCACCTTATTGAAAATGGGTTTTTAGCAAGAATGGTGCAATGAAATATGATTTTTGCATTATTTTTTAGAGTCCGGTACAACAATAATAACTAAATCTTTAACCTCAATAAATTGATGTAGGCTCCATAAACAATAGAGAGAATCAAGTCGTGAAAGACACGTACAACAATCTTCTCTAATCGCTTCTATCGGTCAAAATATTGTAAGGACCCCACGTCCTAATCCCGCTATTAGTGCATTATCACATATATTAGTGTATATTTTTATCATATCAGGAAATCCTCGTACATGCTTCAATAGCAAAGTCATGACGACTATAAAATTTTTGACATAAATCCTCTTAATGTCCAATCACAACACAACTCAACCAACATAAGTATACATTTCACAATGCACCAATCATATTCTCAAGTCATCATGCAATATCTATTCTCATTAAAATGCATGCAATATTCTAATTAAAAGAGAATTATAAAGTATAATTATACAAACGATTACACATGCCAAAATGCTCACAGATGAGCATTGAACAAATGATTATATCTATTTGTATGAAAGACGTTGCTCTATACCAACACTGGTACATCGCTCCCGGAGCATCCTCACGTCCGAACTCATTTTCCCCAAATCAATGTCATACATGTCCACCCATAAACAGCCCACACACAATGTGAGCATACCAATAATAATCTCAATATAACCGGATACCCAATTAATAATTTACAGAATATAATGCTGTAATTTAATCAAATACTCCCTGAGTATACCACAACCATGTGACAAGTCCCAAGTTGTTCATGTTCTCACAATATCTAAAATCATCGACTCCAAATTCGGTTAAATCATCAACAATGATTTACAGTACAGGCATTCATAATCATTAGCTCTATCGTAATGAGCAATTTATCAGCACAATAATTATTGAAATTACTTATATTTCAATTATCAATTAATCACACAATCTCAACATAATACATTCTCCTCATATCACATCGCCCGCTCAATAGCGGGGGCATCATTACCCATTGCCCGCTCAATAGCGGCGGCATCATAATCCATACCAACGCACGCTCAATAGCACCTCACAATAGTTCATCATGCACCACAATATCATCTCATGGTTCTATCATAAATTATCTCGTACAATAATATTTAGAATTCTAACATGAATTCTCAATCCATTAATCTTATCACATAACCAATTTCCATGATTTTATTAATCAAAATTCATAATTAATAATACGCATACATACTCCGTACGTCACTGCGTACCTTATAATCCAATAGTAAGAGCCAAACCTTACCTTTGCCCTGAGACCTGGTGAATTATGAGCTACACAATTTCCATAATTCACAATCAATCACGTGCACATAATTACAAACGTGAACATGTACTCAATCTACATATATATCATCCAATCATGATGATTAAACACATAAAAGACTCGGACAAAGCATACGTTGGCAACACAACCCAAAATAATTTTTCTAAAATTTTGGTCTGGCGATCAGTCGCCAGCCTTCCTAAATCAGTACCAAATTTATTTGACTCACGGCGATCGTTCGTCACTCAGCGTCGATCGATCAACCACAACCAAGAGATGAATGTGATTACCTATCGATTGCTCGAGAATCGACTCTCAAAATCGAGTTCCATGCATTTTCTTCCATGAAAATGTGTTGGAACCGAAGAGGTGGTGAATGAGGTTATTTGGCTACTTTAGCGGTTTAAAGTGATTTTGCAAAAGTCGAGTTTGCGCTGCGGAAGACTTGATGGCAATCGAACAATGAACAATAAGTTATAATAATATAAATGCGTAAAGTAAATAAATCAATAAAGAACACAAGTATTTGTTATAGAAGTTCGGCAGTGAACCGCCTACGTCTCCTCTTCCCGGTTAGAAAACATCCAACCGAGGTTCCACAAGAACACTTTGATCTTGGCCTTGAGGGCTCCAAGTTAGCCTCAAACAAACTCTTCCCGAGTCACCCACTATTCACGAGTCTTCTTGGCCTTAAGGGCTCCAAGGATAGCCACAAACCTGCACCAACTTCACTTGTTGATAACTTATACAATTTTCCAACTTGCGTCGGTATTGGAGGACCTTACAACGATTCAAATAACACATTCACGGTCTAACCAAATGAAGAACAAAAGCGTTCACACAAGAAATGAATTATAAACTCTCAATACAACACAAATGTATGAAGTTTGCAATGCCAGATTAAATTTAATTGAACAAAGCTTTCTTGTATTGTGTCATCTTGTTTCTTGTCTTCAACTTGAGCCCAATTATCTTATTATTTATAGTGTATGAGGCTCCCAAGGTCATACTAGCCGTTTATAGGCGTTAGGAACAATTTTGGACCAAAAATGCTCGCCATTGCCTGGGGCGATCATCATCGCCAAGCTTCAACCGTCAAATTGGCCCAGATTGCCTCAGGTGATCTACCCATCGCCTGGGGCGATCTACCTTTAATAAAAATGTCGTAGGAAACATTTTGAATCGTCCCGGACGTTCCTTGCATCGCCTAGGGTGATCGCCCTTTAAAAAAATGTCGTAGGATAAATTTTGGATCGCCTGGGGCGATCTGGATCGCCAGGGCCCGCACCGAGCCATCGCTTCAGTCGATGTTGTGCGGCGTTGGCATGCTTGGCTCGGATCGCCTGAAACTATGGCTTGGATCGCCTGAAACTATCTGCCCAGATTTCAACACTCTCAAACTTCGCACGTTTCGACTATCTTAAGATCGTTTTTGGGAAAAGTGGTAAACATCAAAGTTATAGCCTGTTGAGCCTTAAACACATTGTTGAGTTTAATGCTTAATTTATCTCCTAATTATTTATGGGTTTTGATGATCAACAAAACTTGCATGTGTTATACTAATATGTCTACTTAGTGTACAGGGTTAGATTGATAATTTGGTTGGGAAGACCAATGGAAGAGAACCCAAGTTATACAATAACATATGCGAGTTCATAGGACAAGCGGTGATTTTTAACAAGGAATCTATTGAGCTTGGATGAGAAGGAATGACATCTATGAACAACCAATTTAAGTGTTCAACATGTGTGGAATGATGTTGGAACAATTTCTTATCATGGGATGAAGACCCACAAACCAATGGTCCGTTGGTGGGCAAATTCGTATAGAAGCCAATTGGAGCGCAGTGCAATGTTTTGATTATATCTCTTGGCTCGATGTTCCGAATAATGTGAATCCAAAGAGGTTGGAAATCCAACTCAATATGCTAGATTTCATATTCAAACATCTCAGTCCAATTCGGATTGCATCATGGAGCAAAATGACATGGAATTCATAACAAGTGCAGATTGTAGCAAGGTTTGAGCGGCTGTAGAATTTTGGGCGTAACATCTTCATACCTTAATGAAATGCAATGAACTTTTGTCCACAGCTAGATAAGAGGAAGGGATACAACTTTCATGTTTACCACTTATCCCAGAAATGAGCTTAAGAGGGTCGAATAGTGCAAAGTGTGAGAGTGCTGAAATCTAGCAGATCACCTCAGGCGATCCGGGCCATCACCTCAGGCGATCCGAGCCATGCGTGCACGCTGCGCGCACCATCAACCCAGGCAATGGCACGCTGCACGCGAGGCGATCCAGATCGCCCCAGGCAATGTCATGATCGCCCCAGGCGATCCAGAAACTTACCTATGACATTTTTTCAAGGGATGATCGCCCGAGGCGATGGGGACATCGCCTGAGGCGATCTGGGCCAGATTTGAACGTTAGAACGTGGCGATGGAGATCGCTCGAGGCGATGACCGAGGTGATACACGTGTGATTCAAGCCTTATGTGTAGCAACGGCTAGTAGGAGCCTTGGGGGCCTCCTACACTATAAATATGGATGCTTTGGAGCATTTTGAAGACAAGAAACAAGCCTACAAACTTCATCAAAGCTTTGCCAATTCAAATTTCAAATAGCTTTGCAATCTCCATACATTGTTGTTGTATTGGAGCTTGTAATTCTTTTGTTTTGATAGAGTCTTGTTTTCTTCGTGTTTGTACACCGTGAAGGTGTGTGTTGAGTTATTGTAAGGTCCTCCAACACCAAAGCAAGTTGGAAATTGTAAAGTCAGCAACAAGTAAAGTTGGTGCATGTGTTGTGGCTATCCTTGGAGCCCTTAAGGCGAAGAAGACTCGTGAAGAGTGTTGGTAGCTCGTGAAGAGTGTTGGTAGCTCGTGAAGAGCTTTGTGTACTCGTGAAGAGTATTGTGCTCGGGAAGAGCTTTGTAAACTCGGGAAGAGTTGGGTTGTGGCTAACTTGGAGCCCTCAAGGCCAAGATCATTTATTCTAGTGGAACCTCGGTTGGAGGTTATCTAACCGGGAAGAGGAGACGTAGGCAATTCATCGCCGAACTTCTATAACAAATCCTTGTCTCTTTTATTGCTTTAATTCCTTTACGCATTTATTTATTTTGTTCTTTTTATTTATCGATTGACTCAAGGCTTCCGCAAGCGCAAAACTCTTTTATTTTTCAAACTCATTTTAAAACGCTAAAGTAGCCAAGGAATCTCATTCACCCCCCCTCTTCGATTCCAACAAGTGGTATCAGAGCCATTTGATTTTTGTTTTAAATCAAATTTTTATATGGCTAATCTAGCAAATGAGTTTGCTCAAGGTCAATCGACAAATAGACCTCCACTCTTCACGGGTGATAACTACGGTTATTGGAAAAATAGAATTTCTCTATACATCCAATCCGTAGATTATGATCTATGGAAAATTATTGTGAAATGTCCACATATTCCTTTAAAGGAAGTTGGGGGAATAAGTATCCCTAAAGAAATGGACGATTTAACTAGAGCAGACATGATATTAATTTCACAAAATGCTAAAGCTATTAATATTTTGCATTGTGCTTTAGATATGAAGGAGTACAACTGGGTCTCGATGTGCTCAACCGCAAAGGAGATATGGGACAAATTGCAAATTTGTCATGAAGTTACTAATCAAGTGAAGGAGACCAAGATTGATCTACTACAACTCAAATATGAAACATTTGAGATGGAGCCCGGAGAAGAGGTAGATTCGATGTTTAGGAGGCTCACCCAAATTATGAATGAGCTTGCTCAACTTGGCGTGAAGTACCCTCCAAAGCAAATATGGAGGAGAGCTTTAAGAGCCTTGCCAAAGGAATGGGATGCCAAGAGGACGTCCATCATCGAGTCAAACAAAGGAGAAAGTGCTTCATATGACCTTGATGAACTTCATGGCACATTGGTGACACATGAGCTTGAAGTGTCAACAAGGAAAGGAATAAAGGAGGATGATAGCTCTATGAGAAAGGGGATCGCCTTGGTCTGGAGAAAAGATCAATCCGAGGATGAAGATGATGATGAGGATGAAGAGATGATCTTGTTCACTAAGAAGTTCAAGAAATTCTTCAACAAACATAACAAGCCAAAAGCCTCCGGTGCTACCAAACATGAGTCCAAACATGAGGTAACTTGTTATAATTGTCAAGAAAAAGGTCATTATTCTAACAAATGTCCTAGGAAGAAGAATGAAGACAAAGGCAAGAAGAAGGCCCTAATAGCCACATGGAGTGATAGTGACTCCGATGAAGAAGAAACAAATCTTTGTCTCATTGCCAAAGACGACATAGATGAAGGAGATGAAAGCGACGATGAGGTACCTTCATTTGATGAACTTTTAGATTAGGTACCTTCATTGCCAGATTAAATTTAATTGAACAAAGCTTTCTTGTATTGTGTCATCTTGTTTCTTGTCTTCAACTTGAGCCCAATTATCTATATTTATAGTGTATGAGGCTCCCAAGGTCATACTATCAGTTTATAGCCGTTAGGAACAATTTTGGACCAAAAATGCTCGCCATCGCCCGAGCCATTGCCTGGGGCGATCATCATCGCCAAGCTTCAACCGTCAAATTGGCCCAGATTGCCTCAGGCGATCTACCCATCGCCTGGGGCGATCTACCTTTAATAAAAATGTCGTAGGAAACTTTTGAATCATCCCGGACGTTCCTTGCATCGCCTGGGGTGATCGCCCTTTAAAAAAATGTCGTAGGATAAATTTTGGATTGCCTGGGGCGATCTGGATCGCCAGGGCCCGCACCGAGCCATCGCTTCAGTCGATGTTGTGCGGCGTTGGCATGCTTGGCTCGGATCGCCTGAAACTATGGCTTTGATCGCCTGGAACTATCTGCCCAGATTTTAACACTCTCAAACTTCGCACGTTTCGACCATCTTTAGATCGTTTTTGGGAAAAGTGGTAAACATCAAAGTTATAGCCTGTTGAGCCTTAAACGCATTGTTGAGTTTAATGCTTAATTTATCTCCGAATTATTTATGGGTTTTGAAGATCAACAAAACTTGCATGTGTTATACTAATATGTCTACTTAGTGTACAGGGTTAGATTGATAATTTGGTTGGGAAGACCAATGGAAGAGAACCCAAGTTATACAATAACATATGCGAGTTCATAGGACAAGCGGTGATTTTTATCAAGGAATCTATTGAGCTTGGACGATAAGGAATGACATCTATGAACAACCAATTTAAGTGTTCAACATGTGTGGAATGATGTTGGAACAATTTCTTATCATGGGATGAAGATCCACAAACCAATGGTCCGTTGGTGGGCAAATTCGTATAGAAGCCAATTGGAGCGCAGTGCAATGTTTTGATTATATCTCTTGGCTCGATGTTCCGAATAATGTGAATCCAAAGAGGTTGGAAATACAACTCAATATGCTAGATTTCATATTCAAACATCTCAGTCCAATTCGGATTGTATCATGGAGCAAAATGGCATGGAAGTCATAACAAGTGCAGATTGTAGCAAGGTTTGAGCGTCTGTAGCAATTTGGGCGTAACGTCTTCATACCTTAATGAAATGCAATGAACTTTTGTCCACAGATAGATAAGAGGAAGGGCTACAGCTTTCATTTTTACCACTTTTCCCAGAAATGAGCTTAAGAGGGTCGAATAGTGCAAAGTGTGAGAGTGCTGAAATCTGGCAGATCACCTCAGGCGATCCGGGCCATCACCTCAGGCGATCCGAGCCATGCGTGCACGCTGCGCGCACCATCGACCCAGGCGATGGCACGCTGCGCGCCAGGCAATCCAGATCGCCCCAGGCGATGTCATGATCGCCCCAGGTGATCCAGAAACTTACCTACGACATTTTTTCAAGGGATGATCGCCCGAGGCGATGGGGACATCGCCTGAGGCGATCTGGGCCAGATTTGAACGTTAGAACGTGGCGCTGGAGATCGCCCGAGGCGATGACCGAGGCGATACACGCGTGATTCAAGCCTTATGTGTAGCAACGGCTAGTAAGAGCCTTGGGGGCCTCCTACACTATAAATATGGATGCTTGGAGCATTTTGCAGACAAGAAACAAGCCTACAAACTTCATCAAAGCTTTGCCAATTCAAATTTCAAATAGCTTTGCAATATCCATACACTGTTGTTGTATTGGAGCTTGTAATTCTTTTATTTTGATAGAGTCTTGTTTTCTTCGTGTTTGTACACCGTGAAGGTGTGTGTTGAGTTATTGTAAGGTCCTCCAACACCAAAGCAAGTTGGAAATTGTAAAGTCGCCAACAAGTAAAGTTGGTGCATGTGTTGTGGCTATCCTTGGAGCCCTTAAGGCCAAGAAGACTCGTGAAGAGTGTTGGTAGCTCGTGAAGAGCTTTGTGTACTCGTGAAGAGTATTGTGCTCGGGAAGAGCTTTGTAAACTCGGGAAGAGTTGGGTTGTGGCTAACTTGGAGCCCTTAAGGCCAAGATCATTTATTCTAGTGGAACCTCGGTTGGAGGTTATCTAACCGGGAAGAGGAGACGTAGGCGATTCATCGCCGAACTTCTATAACAAATCCTTGTCTCTTTTATTGCTTTAATTCCTTTACGCATTTATTTATTTTGTTCTTTTTATTTATCGATTGACTCAAGGCTTCCGCAAGCGCAAAACTCTTTTATTTTTCAAACTCATTTTAAAACGCTAAAGTAGCCAAAGAATCTCATTCACCCCCCCCCCCCCCCCCCCCCCCCCCCTCTTCGATTCCAACATAGCCCTTCCTATTGGCTACGCAGGAAACCAAAATCATCAAATTCAATTAAGTATGAAGAAGTTATGCCCAAAATGCTACAGCAGCTCAAACCTTGATTCAAGCTAAATGCAATCTGCACTCGCCATGACTTCCATGCCATTTTGCTCCATGATGCAATCTGAATTGGAATGAGATGTTTGAATATGATATCTAGTATTTTGAGTTTCCTTTTCAATCTCTTTCGAATCACATCATTCGGATCATTGATTCATGAGATATAATCAAAATACCACGCTGTGCTCAAATTTGCTTCTATACGAATTTACCCACCAACTGACCACTGGTTCATGGGTCTTCATCCCATCATAAGATATTGTTCCAACATCATTCCACACGTGTTGAACATTAATTTTGGTCATTCATAGATCTCTTTCCTCTTGTCCAAGTTCAATAGCTTCCTTGATAAAATTCATTGCTTGTCCTATGAACTCGCAAATGTCATTGTTTAACTTGGGCCCTCTTCCATTGGTCTTCCCAACCAATTTATCATTCTAATCATGTACACTAAGTAGACACATTAGTACAACAAATGCAAGTTTTGTTGATGATCAAAACCCATAACTAATTTGGATATTAATTAAGCATTATAAACTCAACAACACGTTTAAGGCTCAACAAAATGTAAAGAGGGGAAGATGGAGAGAGAGAGAGAGTGTGTGTGTGTGTGTGTGTGTGTGCAATGACTGAACACCAAGTCAACTTTATATTTATAGTATCGAGGCTCCAAAAACTCAGAGTCTCAAATACTCGCACCCAAAACTCCAAAACAACGTAAGTGTTCAATAAAATATCACACTCCTTCAATTACATCTCAAACCTCAATCCAAGCTCCCAAGACTCCAAATTCCACTACTAACAAAATCCCAAGGTTCAACTCGTCGATGAGAATAAATCTCGAACCTTGAATCCAACAATTCCAACACCTGATAATAATCCCTTAAAATCTCAATTAGGTAATTATCATCAATACAAAATTAATTCTTCGGTTCAACAATTATGATTTAAACATAATAACTAGTCTCATTCGATTTACTTCAAAACTGAGTCCGAATACACAATGGCACTCATGCATAACTACCTCTTAATTATCACATTATCTCGATTTAATTAAGGTAATTAAGTTCCATGCATCACAATTCTCACCTACTAATAAAATTTCGTCATCGAAATTTCAACATACACATCTACCAGAAATGACAAAATAACTCAAAAACATAACAAAGACAAGATAGCGTTGACATACCGTTGAATATTTTATTGTCCATCATTGTGGATTAGTGTCAACACACTATCAATTATAGGCATCACATCTGTATTCTTACCCGTTCACGAGTATACAAGCACAACATCTCAGTTATTCTTTCATTTAGACACTTCATTTATCATGCATGCATGGATCTCATTATCAACTCTACTATCCATTTCTTTCATATTAACATTTTCTTAGGAGTTCTCTATCACGTACAATTAATGTACTTGGTGTATCAATCTTGCCTAAGTCCTCTACTAAATTGTAATTCTGAAGTTGGACTCCAGTTGATCAGCATAGAGGCTGAAGAGATACACTCAGTAATCCAGGACCTCTGTTTGTCACTGAATTGGTCAATACATGATCCAGATATTGCCAATCAATTGACTTAGAGGCCTTCTGGAAGTCGACCTTAAAAATATGCACGCTGTTTTATTTCGATTGAGATCCTCCACCACTCAATTGGCCAAAAGCACGCCATCGAGGATATGTCTTTGACCCAAAAAACCCGATTGATTCTCTGATATTAGTTTGTCCAAACTTCTATTGAGTCGATGCCAACAACTTAGCTAATATTTTATAAAAGCAACCAATTAGAAAAATTGGTCTATAGTCCCCAATAGATACTTGATTATCCATCTTTGGAACAAGAAGGATGAAAGATGAGTTTAAAACCTTTCACTAGTTTCCCATTGAGGTGAAATTCCTGAATAAAACCAATGATATCCAACTTCACCACCTCCCAGAATTTTTTTATAAATCAAAAAAATTAAATCCATCCGATCCAGGGCTTTTATCGCTGTCACAATTCCCGACAGCTCTGAAGATTTATTTTTATAAGAATTCTGCCACCAACATCACATTATCATCAGCTTGGACCTGGTTAAAAGCTAGACCATCCAATCTGAGATCAGGGCCATCATAACTAGTAAACAGATTCTGAAAATAGTTCTTTACGCCCACTTTGATGCCTGGAATAGCAGACAAGGAAGTTATGGCCATAAAATCACTCTTTCAAGGATGAGGCATTTGTCGTTTTGTATGTTAATAAATTGACTGCTATTGTGAACGTTTGGGCATACAAAGAAAAACTCTTATGCACCTTTTATAAATGATGTATTGAGTTGTTAGTTAAGTTTTAAATTATAAATTTTAATTAACTTGTTGAAAAGAGTCTAATTTTGTTATGTATGGTAGTTGAAAGAATATGGGACTCGCACAAGAACAAGAGCAAGGGCACGGGGGCGTCAAATGTGGTTGAGCCCGTGGAGAATGAAGATGAGGTTGAAATGGAACACATGAATAATGAAGAAAGAAATGATTAACCTTCTTATGAGCATCAGCCAGTAGAACTTTGTTATAATGGAGGAGGAGTTGAGGTTGAGGATGTAGGGTCCCCAATAGTTCATGGAGCACGTATCTCAATTGAGCTTGTAGAATCTCCAATAGTTCATGGAGCATATATCCCAGTTGAGGTTGAGAATGTAAAGCCTCTAATAGTTCATGGAGCACATATCCCAGTTGAGGTTGAGCATTTAAAGCCACCAATATTTCATGAAGCACATGTTGATATGGATGTAGAGCCTCCAATAGTTCCTTCCATGCTGACTTCGACTTCAACAGACGTTGATTTGGAGCAAATGAAAAAATTGAGGAAATCCATTTTCATTTTTTAGTTACAATTATGTCTATTTTGGATTTATCTAATTATTAGGAATGACACTCAAAGAGTTTGGTCAACAATTCAGAAAAAGCTTAGGGAACTAAGAATTCAATGAAAAAACTCACATAAATCATGATGTTCGGTTAGCTACAACGACAAAACTGAATGCCATGTTATATGTGATACTGACCAAATTTTCAACTCGTAGTCATCCGATAAAATTTATTGATTTGACAAATGATACGAATAATGTTTTGTATGAGTTATATAAAATTGATCTAACCAATGATTTTCAGCAAGACGTATTACATGCCAAAACATATCACATGCCCAGATATTTTTTGAATCAACAAGTGAGCTAGAGATGGAAGCTTATGGAACATATTTGATTGTTAAATCTAACGGGGACGTGAGGTAATTTATACAACGATAGTTAATATTAATTGTAATTGTATTTCTTTTTTGTTACTGCTAGATATATGATATATATATATATATACATATATATATATAACAAAGAACAAGAGCATCAAATATTCTCAATGGTTGACAAGTTAGCGGACGAATTGATTGGACTCGACGAAAGAAATGAATATCTGATATCATTTTGTCAGTATTATTTTGTTGTAATATTTTGTCGAATTTACCTCATCAGGGGAATGCAATGGAGAATGCAATGCATGTTCCAGACTTTTAGACTTATATTTTAAATTAGACCATTTTTTTTGTAGATTGTGTATGTTCAAATAATGTAAGTTGGGTATTATTCAAGTCCAGTTCCACAATTTACAACTTTTACTGAAAATAACAATCATTTTGAATAGATTGATTTGTTTTTAATTTGGGTATGCAAAGATTATATTATTTTATTTTATAATACATAATGAAATAAGATAATTAATTATTATTAAAACTATACAATATAACATCATCTCCTTTTCCAGAAATCTACTTCACTTGAACGAGGTATAACTTGAACTTGACAAGCTTTGGAAAGATTAGCTAGTGTTCAAAACAAAATGAAAATAGGTGAATCTGAAGTGGATAAGGTCACGTCAGAACTCACTATTACTCGCAGTGAAGTATATTTTTGGAAAAGAAAAAGAGGTTATATTATATGGTTTTAATAATAATTAATTATCTTATTTCATTATTTATTATAAACATAACCCAAATTAAAAACAAATCAATCTATTCAAAAGAGTTGTTATTTTCAGTAAAGTAAATTGTGGAACTAAACTTGAATAATACTCAACTTACAGCATTTGAACATACACAATCTACAAAAACAATTGATCTAATTTGAAATATAAGTCTAAAAGTCAGGAAAACGCATTTCATTCTCCATTGCATTCTTCTAGTGAGGTAAAATTGGACAAAATATCACAACAAAATAATACTGCCAAAATAATAGAACAAAATAATACCAGATATTCCTTCCCTTCGTTGAGTCCAATCAATTCGTCCGCTAACTTGTCACCCGTTGAATATTTGATGCTCTTGTTCTCTGTAATATATATATCGCGGTACCAAAAAAGACAAATACAATTATAATTAATAGTTGTATAAATGACCTCACATTCCCGTTAGATTTAACAAAAAAATATGTTCCATCAATTTTCATCTCTAGCTCACTTGTTGATTCAAAAAGTTGGGCATGTGATATGAGTTTAGCATGTAATACATCTTGCGGAAAATCATTGGTTAGATCTATTCTATATAACTCATGCAAAACATTATTCATATCATTTGTCAAATCAATAAATTTTATCGGATTACTACGAGTTGAAAATTTGGTCAGTATCACATATAACATGGCATTCAGTTTTGTCGTTGTAGCTAACCGAACATCATGATTTATGTGAGTTTTTTCATTGAATTCTTATTTCCCTAAGCTTTTTCTGAATTGTTGACCAAACTCTTTGAATGTCATTCCTAATAATTAGATAAATCAAAAATAGACATAATTGTAACTAAAAAAAGAAAATTGGTTACCTCAATTTCTTCATTCGCTCCAAATCAATGTCTGTTGAAGTCGAAGTCTGCATGGAAGGAACTATTGGAGGCTCTACATCCATATCAACATGTGCTTCATGAAATATTGGTGGCTTTAAATGCTCAACCTCAACTGGGATATGTGCTCAATGAACTATTGGAGGCTTTACATTCTCAACCTCAACTGGGATATATGCTCCATGAACTATTGGAGGTTCTACAAGCTCAATTGAGATACGTGTTCCATGAACTATTGGGGACCCTACATCCTCAACCTCAACTCCTCCTCCATTATAACAAAGTTCTACTGGCTGATGCTCATAAGAAGGTTAATCATTTCTTTCTTCATTTTTCATGTGTTCCATTTCAACCTCATCTTCATTCTCCACGGGCTCAACCACATTTGACGCCCCCCGTGCCCTTGCTTTGGTTCTTGTGGGAGGGCATGTCCTTACAAGGACGAATGCCCCATCTTCTTTCAACTACCATATATAACAAATTAGAATTGTTTCAACAAGTTAATTACAAATTATAATTTAAAACTTACCTAACCGTTGTTTGATATAGATTCAACTCAATACATCATTTATAAAAGTTGCATAAGAATTTTTCTTTGTATGCCCCAACGTTCACAATAGCATTCAATTTATTAACATACAAAACGACAAATGTCTCATCCTTGAAAGAGTGATTTTACGGCCATAACTTCCTTGTCGCTATTCCATGCATCAAAGTGGGCGTAAAAAACTATTTTCAGAATCTGTTTACTAGTTCTGATGGCCCTGATATCAGATTGGATAGTCTAGCTTTTAACCAGGTCCAAGATGATGATAATGTGATGTTGGTGGCAGAATTCTCAGAAAAATAAATCTTCAGAGCTGTCGGGAATTGTGACAGCGATAGACTAATATCAGAGAATCAATCGGGCTTTTTGGGTCAAAGACATATCCTCGATGGCGTGCTTTTGGCCAATTAAGTGGTGGAGGATCTCAATCGAAATAAAACAGCGTGCCTATTTTTAAAGGTCGACTTCCAGAAGGCCTATAAGTCAATTGATTGGCAATATCTAGAGCAACTTGCCTTGGTTATACCAAGTGCCTTCATGAGTGTTTACCCAACTTGCTTTGGTTACGCCAAGTGCCTCAGGGGTGTTTACCCAACTTGCTTTGGTTATGCCAAGTGCCTTCACGAGTGTTACCCAACTTGTCTTGGCTACGCCATGCATAGTCGGGGGTTTTCACCCTACCGGCTGAGGTTACGCCCAACAGATGATCAGACAAGCCTTATTTGCTCCATATATTGGCTACATCTTGAGCTCAGATATATTTTTAAATGCTCACCAGCTCAGGATATTTATCAGTATCAGACGAGCTTTATTTGCTCATATATATTATCTCTAGAGTGCAGATCAGCTTTATTTGCTCATATATTATCTCTGAAGTTCAAATCAGCTTTATTTGCTCATATATACTAGCTCTGGAGTTTATATCAGGCCAGCTTTATTTGCTCATATATATTATCTATGGAGTTCATATCAGCTTTATTTGTTCATATATACTAGCTCTGGAGTTCATATCAGGTGAGTTTTCTTTGCTCATATATGTTATATTTGGAATTCAGATCAGGTAGCATTATAGCTCTTCATCAGTTGTTTTGAATCGACCCCTCATCAAAATATATATTTTCATTGTTGGCTCTCTTGGACACTATTGATTGAACTTAATATGTCAAAGCTGTCGTAGTTACTCGAAGGGTTGCTACCATCACCTAGGGTTTTGACTCTGCGTCAAATCTGGATGTCTATTGGGCCTTGGGCCATAAGCCCAACCCAATGGATGCATATTGGGTCTTGGGCCATAAGCCCAACCCATATACATCTACATCTCCCACTCATACATATTTGAATCAATATCCAAATCATTTCTCAATCGTCTCTCATTTCACGTCACCCTCTCTCATACAGGGAATAAAGCGTGCGACCAAGCGAGAAGTAATATTGAGGAGAATTATATTAAGTTATCACCAAACTAACATAATTCTACAACTCAGGAACTCACATATACCCCAAACTAGTGTGGTCGCATCAGACCAAGCATCTCTGATTCCTCATATTATGATAGAGCATGCTTGTCTCTTTCAATTATGTATCTATGCTCATGACTATGTCAAAAACAAATTTCGACTTAGTCGGTCGGCCTATGAGCCATAGAACAAAAAAAATGCGTTACCAACTTGGTTCTTCCTCGGCCACTCATGCCAATCAGTTTGGTCTTGACAGCTTTCCCAGACATGTTCCGACAGACCGCATCAATCTTGGTCATTGGATACATGCTAAAGTAGCGTCATCAAGCTTACACCTTGTGACATGGTCCAGAGTCCCAAAGGGTACATTAGAACAAATAAAGCGCTCACACAGTGACGAAGTAGGAATCCATTCTGTCACTCCACTATTGTGGTCGAACTTACTCAGCACATGTAGTATGTATACATGATATGATGGAGCTCCCACTCAACTTGGGTATGTCACGATCTAAACATCATACGAGTCCAATGGCTACAAAAAGCACATGACTTGCGCATTGCGAGATACCATCTACCAGTAATTCGTACATTCGGCTATAAACAGACTTTTATGGAGGTTGGACGTACTCCATAATTGATCTAATCAGATCTCATCTTAACCTCTTGCAAAGGCGACTATAATATTATCATCACAACCTTCCTCGCTCTTCCAAGCGCGAAGGGATCATGTCATACATGATCTTCAAGTCTCATCCTGCTCGCTATCAAAGTGCCAGGGTGATTGCCCGTGTGATTGGGCCAATCAAAGTCTGGTGACATTCACTTATGAACACAGTACCTCAACAAACCAGTTGTTCATAACAATTTTTCTAACATGCAAAACAAATCCTACAAAGCCCATAGGATTAACATGTCGCAGGAACAAATCTCAGCCCAAGGACTTGGTCCATAGGTCAGCGCTCATATGGCTAGTAGGAATTGTTTTAGAACCACATTGGCTTGTGCAACATAATCTCGAATAAAGATACAACAATATCATCTACAGGCGCAGAAACTCGCAATCTTTGTAGAGATCATCTTAACCAGATTGTATAACAATATCATCTACATGTGCAGAAACTCGCAATCCTTGTAGAGATCCTCTTAACCAGATTGTATAACAATATCATCTACATGCGCAGAAACTCGCAATCCTTGTAGAGATCCTCTTAACCAGATTGTATCTTATATTGTTGATGTGCAGACTATAACTCTGCTTCTAAGGTAGATAGAGAGATACAAGGCCGCTTCTTATCACTCCAACTGATACTTGCGCCTTTCTCTATAAATGCATATCCCATAATGGATTTGCGCTCATCTCTATCAAGTGACCCATCAGCGTCACTATATCCATCAATTCTCAAATCATCTTCATGGTAGCACAAAGAAAGATCATTTTGACTGCCATCTAATAGGCAACCTCAAAATAACTCTGATTTTACTCACCATCCAATTGTAAAGCACAGGTCTGGTTGAATACACACTATTGTGTACATCAAACCCTCTACAGCGCTTGCATATGAAACTTCATTTATACGTTTCTTTCATTTTCTGTTTTAGGACATAACTCTCTGCCCGTATAGTAGACACCCACTTGTTTTGCCTTTTGTGAAGTCGCAGCCTCTCAATATTTGGCTGGCTCATCAAAATCCATAAAAGCACGCATGAAAATTTCTCACTCAATGATGTATATCATTAGAGAATAATTTTGCGCTTGCTTTTCTATATTAAAGGATTATGAGAGACTTTCATCAGTGAAACACTCCCACTGAACTTGAGGTTGCTTTCATTCTCTATATTACATGCTCAGACAAGGCCTTATAGCATCATCTTGGTTAGAGATCGGAGCGCCAACAACAGGGTTCATGTAACTCGTATAGTTCGATGCCCTTTTTGACTTCACTCACAAAATGAAATCTCGAACTCTATTTCAGTCATTCATCCATTGGAATGTTCAAAGTAATTATAATATTTTCCAAAAAATAATTTTTTTGAAGCTCTTGGATCGAGCTTTTAATGCTTGTAAAAAAAATTCTGTGAACAAATCACACTGATTCCCAAAGGCGCAGAACTTTCAAATAACATTTTCTGCAATGCCATTACTCAAAAAGGAATCGAAATGACTATTTAGAAAGCACATGGTTCAAAATGGAGGGAGCTGTCAAAGAACTCTTCTCCCCATAAGGATATTGGAAGATTTGTCGCGCCATCATTTATCTGGCAATTTCCAGAAGTGTTTGATTTCGTCACTCTCTGCAACACCATTTCATTGTGAAGCATACGGAATCATTAACTATCTTGTAATTCTATTTCCTCATATATTTGTCCAAACTAATCAGACATATATTCTCGTTTCTATCGGTACATAGAATTTTAAATTCTTATCTTTTTAATTCTCAACCATTGCCAAGAATCACTTGACATATTCAAACGTTTCTAGCCGATGAGATAAGAGGTATACCGATCCATAGCGTAAATAAAATGAGAAATAGAATGTCTTGTGATGTGCCCTCACACTCATAGGTTCACAAATGTCTAGTGTGATAACTTGAAGGAGTAACATCCCTTTATGCCTTTCAAATAGGCATAAATGATTAGCACACTGAGAGGTTGACTTTAGCGAGATTGCCCATAACTTTCTCGAGCTAACCTAGTCATCCTCTTTTGAGCGATGTGTCTCAATAGACCATGCAGTATAACAGAATCAGAAACTATATCAATAACGTATGAAACACAAGCATCGGATAATTTAAACATAGATAATCCATTATTGATATAACCAAACCATGAAGGTCTTTGCCAGGAAAAATAGACAAATCGTTTGCTCAAACAAAACTGAAAAACCAAGTCCTAATAAACAAAGTAACTAAGAGTAAATTACATCAAATGCTAAGTAACGAGAAGGTACAAAACCAACTCTAAAAAATACTATATGTGCGCCATCTTTTAAAGCAAAATAGTGGCTGCATACTAGCACTTGATAGTAACCTACTAATCATACTTGATCCTTCATCACATGTTTTGTTGCTCCTTTATCTACAATCCAACCAAGGAGAGAATTAGCAACAAAAGGATATTGTGTACTTTCAAAAGCACCCGGAGAGTAAGAAATGTGTTACCTTCTTTGGCTCAGTTCAATCATGAGCAAAGTGACACATCTTGTCACAATTGTAACACTTTACTTTGCTTATATCCCTCGCTCCACCTATTTTGCCTTGGCGACACAGTTTGTCTTGCCACTCAGTGGGGTTAGGGCTTGATACCCAGTCTTGCACCCATTTGCTTGTTCCAACGTCCACCCTTTTGGGGTTTTCGTTGACTAGCACGTGCGGCAAGAGCAGCCGTTTGTGCACGTTCAGATTCTCTTCGGTCAGCCTCAACTTTCAAATGGCTGGCGACACTATCGAACGTTTTAATCTGCTCGTGGTGGGTCAAAACAAGTTTAACATTTCCCCAAGTCTGCTCAGGTAGAGACCTAAGGATTGACAATACTTGTTCATCTGTGAGCTCAATTCCAGCATTCTGAAACTCTCGAATCATACCCTTCATCACATCAAGATGTTGGCTCATCGAGTGCCTAGGGTCAAGTATATATTGATTAAATTTGAGGGTGAGAGCCCTCAATCTTGTAGCCGAAGTGCTATGGTACATGACCTTCAGAACTTCCCATAGCTCTTTAGCAGTGGGATGCTTCTCAAACTCTCTGATCAGATTATCGTCCATGCAGCTTAGCATAGTAAAGCGCGCACTTTTATTCTGATCCACCCATTTATTGTACGCGTCCATATCGCGACGATATTGGGTAGTCGGTCCATTTTCTGGCTCAGCTTTTTAGGCATATCATTAGTGAGATGATCAAGCAATTTTTCTTTGTAAGTAAAAACTGAAAATTTTCTATACCACATTGCATAGTTTTGGCCATCAAGTTTGCCACTACCATGAAGATCAGAAAAAAAACTATTTGGATTTCTATCACTTTTTGCACAATCAAATAAGGTACTTGTTCAACAACAATTTTATTTCAGATCCAAGTAAATTCTATTATTCTCTTTAATTCATTGGAATCGAAAATTTCACACTCAGCTAATAATCATCTCCCTCCGAATTAAAGATCCTAATAAAAAATTACAAATCTCGAAATAAAATAAGTCCATGGTATCATGCATAATAACTCAAACACCAATATCATAAATTGCATACTCATATAAATGCAATATCTCATATATGACAAATAATCAATTTATGGATTCATGAATATAAGTCAAACAAAATGTCATTAAATTGCATACTCAAATAAATGCAATACTCATATACGACACGTAATAATCAAATATAAATTCATGAATTGTGTAACGCAATCAATCTTGCATGACATACAATAATCTAATAAATTGCGTAATGAAATATCATAACTTGCATAATCATATATTATGCATTATTTCTTAAGCCACTACAATTTTCAACTAAACATATGATTTAAAAATTATTCTAGGCTCAAGAAATTTAAATATTCAATTTATTCACTAATATCTTATGTCATTTTATTGTCCAAACATCTCGTAAAATGTCTACTTGAAAACACATTATCATTATGTGTTTAGCCACACAATTACAATTAATGACCCATTAAAATTTTAATAGGACCTAAATCCAAATATTCAAGTCCAATATTTTATTTAATTTTAGATCAATTGGTCACAAATAAAATTGGGAAAATTTCAGGCTGTACTATTTGGTAAAAGATTTTTCGGCTCAGTCACCCCAAAAAAAATTCTTTCAACTAGGTCCAATTTTAGTCAGAATGACCAAAATAGTCTTCTGCCTTCCTTGGATCACCTCCTTCAACATCAAAACCCTAGTCTCCAACCCTCACATCAGCCACATGTCCCAACCACCAACGCCGTCGTCGGAAGTTGTCGCTCCTCCCATGGCGTCGGAGCTGCACGCATTGGTCAAACGAAAACAAAAAGGTTGTGCAAGAAGATAAAATCATCGCATTCTTCTATTTATCATCTACCGATTGTGTTGATTTTGTTTTATATTTCTTATGAATTTCAATTTTTTTGTAATGTCTGTACGTAGATTTTTAATGTGAAACGTAAAAGTATAACGTATTTGAATTGTTCGATCAATTGTTTGAATGAAAATTTTATATTTATTATGAATTTCAATTTTATTGTAATGATTGTTGTAGATTTTTAATGTAAAACTCAAATTTATAATGTATTTGAGATGTTCGATCAATTGTTTGAATGAAAATTTTGAGAATGTATGCACCGGCAATTCATGAGTATATCGGTGCATGTAATTTACATGCATCGATAGACTTAGTTGTGCATGTAATTTACATGCACCGGCAGTTCATGAGTCTATCGGTGCATGTAATTCACATGCACCGATAGACTCATTGGTGCATGTAACTTACATGCATCTTTAGACTTAGGTGTTGCTTTCTTATTCAGTTTGTTATTTCACATCTCGAGCCTTCTATTTCAGTTTGCTATTAATTAAAAAAAATTAATGAGGAAAAATGTTACATATTCAAAATTATATATAAAAAGGCTATGTTTTTGGTTAAACATAGTATAAGTCTATAGGTGCATGTAATTTACATGCACCAAAATAGACTCAGCGGTGCATGTAATTCACATGTACCGACTTGCTAAAATCTATCGATGCATGTAATTTACATGCACCGATAGGCGGAGATGCACTAATATACGATTTTTTTTTTATCTAAGTACTAAATAACAATGATCAAATCAAAAAAATGTGAATTAATTTTTCATTCTATAATTTTTATGATTGATCTTATACCAAATTAAAGATGCAATATATTACTTTAGAAATTAAATTTTTATTATGGATGAGTATATACCATATGATAAATTATTGCATAATCTCATAACAAAATTCTATTATTTTTCAAATTATAATATATTACACAAACATGTCTTAATTTTAAGTGTTATTTGTGATCGTCTTTTAACACTTACTATATAATACTTATTTATTATGTAATTTGAGAACAAATGCAAATGTTGAGTCTACTGGTGCATGTAAATTACATGCACCGGTAACTAGGGGCGCATGTAATTTATATGCACCACTATATGTTGCTTGCTTGTTGATCTTATAACAAATTAAAGATACAATATATTATTTTAGAAATTAAATTTTTATTATGGATGAGTATATAATATATGATAAATTATTGAATAATCAAATAACAAAAGTATATTATTTTTCAAATGATAATATATTACACCAACGTGTCTTAATTTTTAAGTGCTATTTGTGATCGTCTTTAACAATTATTGTATGATACTTATTTATTATGTAATTTGATAACTAATGCAAATGTTGAGTCTACCGGTGCATGTAAATTACATGCACCGCATGACTCACATGTACCATATGACTCTAGAGGTGCATGTACATTACATGCACCTATAGACTCAATTTTACATGCACCGCATGTGTAATTTTTACATGCACCGCAAGACTCAATTTTACATGCACCGGATGACTAATTTTACATGTACCGCATGACTCAATTTTACATGCACCGGATGAGTAATTTTTATATGCACCGCATGAATAATGTTTACATGCACATGAGTAATTTTTTTACATGCACCGATATTTCTTGCTTTTGTTTTCTAAAGTGAAACGTGGATGCTTGAATATGGTTGTTGCCATTTGATATATTTGGGGTTTAAGATCATTGTGGGAGCAAATAGTTGTCTTGAATGAAGATATACAGATATACATGATATACATGATTTTTTAAGATTCACTTCATGATAATAAACATTAAATCGGTGCATGTAATTTTTACATTCACTGCATGAGTAATTTATATGTATCGGTAGATTTAGACGGTGCATGTCTATTACATGAGTTGAAACCATTGGTGCAAAATCCGTTATAATCAAGAAACGATGAATGTCGACCTATCAACTTCATCTTTTTTCCCATAGAACGTGTTTCCTTTTAATTGTCCCCATTAATAAAAAATATAGTCTATCGGTGCATGTAAATTACATGCACCGATAGACTCAAACAATGATAATTCATCTCCATGCGACGGAAATTTTTCGAGAAAATTTCTTGATATCAGTAAATCGATCTTACGTGTAAGGACGGACATGAGCATTGATTTTCAGGATCGAACGGTTGTAAATTGCTGCCCACATTCAAATCACCATACGTGGAAATTAACCAAATTGTTTTGTATTATGTACGTGGCTTGCGCACAGATTCAGACAGCCATATTTGCCTTGTGAAAATAGATACATACATTGTAATTGAAAAGTCAAAGGTGGATGAGAGTATAATATATTTCACATGAAATTTTCGAATGGTTGAGTACAAGAAAAGAAAGCTTTGATATTTTATATGTGCGTCAAAGAATTACGTGTATGTAGAAGAGTGAGGATGATGAATGTGTAGAGTAATGGGTATTTTAGTAATAACTAATAGACTAATTAGATTAGGGTTTGATAAAACAGACTTATTTGAAATAAATTTTCTAAAAGATGTATTTAGTTGAAAGAAGATTTTTTTGGGAGATTTAATTGAAAGATGTTTTGGAAAGTGGTACCTTCTTGTAATTTCCTCAATAAAATTATCATTAACCCAATATATCCAAGTCATAGGGTCATCATAACAGGCCAAAAAAAATATTATTTTCGGCACGTAGTAAAAAAACGAGCCCTAAACTCTCGGCCCATAAAAAGAATAACTTACTGTGCCGTTTCTCTCAATTTCTAAGGTTTAGAAATTTGGCCGTCATTATCACAAAGAAGCTAGGGAATCAGATATTCAATTTTTTTTTTTAAATTCCTCCTCCTAATTTTGTTTTAGGGTTTTCATATTTCGTTTGTATAAACCGCCGCCACCCACGCCATTCCGTCTTCTTCGTCGCCGAACGCCACCACCATGGCAACAGGAACGTCGACGTCCAAGTCTCCATCTGTGGCGACGAATCGACGTTCTATGGTTTGTGGTTCGTAATTTCAGTCCCGAACTCTCCTCACAGAGCCATCGTCGGTAACAATCAATCGGGATTTTTTTTTAGACGACGGCGTCGCAGTTTCTTCCACCGTGGAACCACCATTTTGTCCGACCAACCCTATAAAACGATGGCCTGTATTTCAAGTTTTCAGCGCGATTCAGATTCCGGCTCTCACACAAGGTAGCCGTACATGGCTGCGAGGCTGCGCCGCTTCCGTCCAGGCGCAATATCGGCGTGGAAATCGTGCTTCGGTAACAGAAATTATCCCCCTTTCTTTTTTATGCAGTTTTCGTTGACACAAAGCAACGTAAATTTCGGATCCAGATAGTGATATCGAAAGACTTAAGTTCTTGTTTGCTTTCTGTTTACTATACAATACATCTTAGTGTATCGGGACGTCGGAAGCGTCACTACGTCATGCAAAAACGTCTGAGCTTTACAAAAAAGATGTCGCGTTCGCGCCTTTCAGACCCAGCTTCGACGGTGGAAATCTTGTTGTTTGTTTATTTACGTTCATGACATATGCACAGTTCATGATTAGATGCCAAAAAAAATTGAATCGAAGCATTTGTCTCCGATTAAAATCACCACACCTAAATAAATATATTTCCGGCGAGATCGAGCGTTCGATTGCTCTGATACCACTGTTGGAAAATCTGGCATAAAATAGTCGGGTATTGGATATACCTGCTTATGCCTGTTTGCAGCGGAAGTCTGATTTCCCCGGATCATCAAGCCCGTCTACAAGCCTCCTAGATCTTGAATACTCGTTGGTATTCGGTAGATTACTACTAGAGGAAAATACATTCGATACACACTTTAAACCCTTGGAGTCGTTGGTGATTCTCCAAGAGGGACTCCTTGTGTAAATAAGAACGAGAGATTGGTTTATGTTGGTGCATCTTGCAAAGTAGAAGGAGACTCCTATATATAGTGAGTAAACCCTAACCCTAGTTGCGTCATGGGTCTTGGGCCACAAGCCCAACCCTAGATGCGCATATGGGCTTAGGGTTTTGACTCTGCGTTAAATCTGGATGTCTATTGGGCCTTAGGCCATAAGCCCAACCCAATGGATGCATATTGGGTCTTGGGCCATAAGCCCAACCCATATACATCTACATGAAGAATATATGCGATTATTTTATATTTCCTTGCTTTTATCGAATCTTCTCTATTATCTCGTCGACTCGATTTGGAAGGGAGACTAGTGATATTCCCAAAATAATCGTTTTCAAGTCATGAGGAAATATCAACATATTTTGCTGCATCTCTTATTTTTCTTAGTTAACTCAATGATGACCCGATATCTAGACTTCTTGGACAAACATGTAAGCAAAATGTAAATTATTTATATAATTAAATAATTGGTATATAATATATGATATATATTTTCATTAGGGTTTGGATCATCTTCTTCATTCTTCCATTTCTATCATTTTTCAACTTCCATATATGGCTAACTTAGGCATTGGAGGGGTCATGTTGCGAAAAATCCTGACGTCCCCTAACCGATTTGTTCATGATTTGAGGCATCATAGCTATCGATTTGAAAGATGAGATCTGGATGATATTTTTTGGAGTATCAATTATCATACTTTAATTTTAGGAGAAATATAATTCTTGTTTAGATAACTAATTGTACATTTTCTTTTGGCACTAAATAGTGGTAATTTTTTTATTAGATATAAACATTTAATTTGGGTAGAAGTAAAATATATGTTTGAGGGCCACAATTATAAAGGGAAGAATGGGAAATGAATTAGGTCCAATTAGAAAATGAATGAATAGGCAAAAATTGAATTCAATATCTTCAAAAATGTCACAGACGACAAATCACGAATATGATTTTTGACCCACGGAAGTGATAGATACAAAAGTTATATAACAGAAGACGGTAGTCATTTGAAATTCAGGTATAAAAGGCACTGACACAAACGAAATATGAATGCATGTTTCTTCTCATCCTCACCCTCACACTTCTCTCTCTCTATATATATATATCTTCACTTGTACTTTTAGAATCACTTCAAAAAGACAATCTCCAAATCTTGAAATCAAGTTTCGATTCCAATTTTCTCTCTTTTTTTCTAATTGTAGTTGATTGATTCTCCAACGATTTCAATCTCCAGACCTTCAGCTTCAGCGCATTGCAACGAACTATTGCGAGTATTAGGTTCGTGTTTCTCTGTTTTACAATCTCGTTATTTCACGTAAAATTGAAGATAATATGAATGAAATGTTTAATGGATAAATGCTCTTGTTTCTCTCTTACGAATTGGATTGGATGATGAGTTTTAAATTAAATGAGTGTTATTTTGTGACAATTGATTTGTAGAGGTTTATGTTAATTGAAATCTCATATTTATGTTTTAAGCAGCAATGAATCATATATATACAAAAGTCAACACAAGAGGAAACATGCTCGAGTAAATAAATTATTAATGATTCATTTGAAATTCAGGTATAACAGGCACTGAAATATATATGTACGTTTCAAAAAGGCATCGTTCTGAATTTAGATAGATGTTTCTGTATTTTGTGGAGGTTTTTAGGTTTCCCCTTTTTTTTAATAATCTATCTATTTCTACTGAATGTTCAAAGAGAAAAATTTAATTAAATTATTTGAATATCGAAGATTGAATTATCCGCTTGAATCAATGCTCATGTTGCCTCCGAGCTCAACAATCATTTTCTCTTAGCATAAGAATTGGATGATGAGTTTTAAATTAGTTTTAAATATTTTATGTTGTCATTATTAAAATTTAGATATTCAGACTCATATTTATCTTTTCAAGTATAATAGAAGTTGTTTTGAAATTAAATTTGTGTTTTAACATTATTTTGTATCTAATAACTTTAAACTAACTACAAATGCTTTTGTGCAACTGAATTGAAGTTATATTAAAGTTAATTCAATGGATTTCCATCTTTTACTCGGTTTTAGTTGTGCTTAATTAGATCAATTTAAGTTTTTTTTTTTGATAACTCGGTATCCGCCCCGAAGATCGACTAATCTGGGGGACCAATCCCACCGTCCACTAGTGGGGCCCAATTGAAATCGGGTTTTACGCCACCGTATGGACTGGTCCCAGAGGAATTGATAGCACCATGGAGGTTTCAAACCTGGGACCTAGAGAGGAGCAAGACTCCTAAGTTTCAGGCTTCTATCACCAGGCTAACCCCTGGGGGTTAGATCAATTTAAGTTAACATTCTTTTAAAATTGGTTCATTAAAGTTCACATGATATAGAGAATCATTCATGAACTCGAGATAATAGATGGAACCATCAGTAAAACAATGTTTCCAATCATTTACGATCTGACAGCCTTACCTTCACTAACATCTAGTACAACTTCAGCGAGTCTTAAAATGCTGTTAAAATGACATGATTGTTATTCTAATAGCTATGGCAGATGAACAATTAAGAGATATGAGTTCTAGGCTCATGAAGAAGTACAAAAAATTTACTAAGAACATTGAATGCTAATTTTGAACGTTGGGGCATACGAAAAAAAACTCTTATGCAATTTTTACAAATGATGTATTTAGATGCATCCATATCAACAAACAGTTAGGTAAGTTTTACATTTTTTTAATTAACTTGTTGAAAAGATTTCTAATTTTGTTATATATGGTAGTTGAAAGAAGATTTCTAATTTTGTTATGTTGGACATGCCCTCCTACAAGAGCAAGAGCACGGGGGGCGTGAAAAACATGAATAATGAAGAAAGAAATGATCAACCTTCTTATGAGCATCAGTCAGTAGAACTTTGTTATAATGGAAGAGGAGTTCAGGGTATAGGGTCCCCAATAGTTCATGGAGCACGTATCCCAGTTGAGCTTGAGCATGTAGAACCTCTAATAGTTCATGGAACAGATATCTCAGTTGAGATTGAGCATGTAGAGCCTCTAATAGTTCATGTAGCACATATCCTAGTTGAGGTTGTGCATGTAGAACCTCCAATAGTTCATGTAGCACATATCCTAGTTGAGGCTGAGTATGTAGAGACACTAATATTTCATGAAGCACATGTTGATATGGATGTAGAACCTACAATAGTTCCTTCCATGCCGACTTCGACTTCAACAGACATTGATTTGGAGCAAATGAAGAAATTGAGGTAATCAATTTTCTTTTTTTAGTTATAATTATGTCTACTTTGGATTTATCTAATTATTAGGAATGACATTCAAAAAGTTTGGTCAACAATTCAGCAAAAACTTAGGAACTAAGAATTCAATGAAAAAACTCACATAAATCATGATGTTCGGTTTAGCTACAACGACAAAACTGAATGCCATGTTATATGTGATACTGACCAAATTTTCAACTCGTAGTGACCCGATAAAATTTATTGATTTGACAAATGATACGAATAATATTTTGCATGAGTTATATAGAATAGATCTAACTAATGACTTTCCGCAAGATGTATTACATGCTCAAATCATATCACATGCCCATCTTTTTGAATCAACAAGGGAGCTAGAGACGAAAATTGATGGAACATATTTGTTTGTTAAATCTAACGGGAATGTGAGGTCATTTATACAACTATTAATTATAATTCTATTTGTCTTTTTTGTTACTGCGATATATATATTACAGAGAACAAGAACAGCAAATATTCTCAACGGGTGACAAGTTAGCGGACGAATTGATTGGACTCAACGAAGGGAAGGAATATCTGGTATTATTTTGTTCTATTATTTTGTCAGTATTATTTTGTTGTGATATTTTGTCCAATTTACCTCATCAGGAGAATGCAATGCGTGTTCCAGACTTTTAGACTTATATTTTAAATTAGACCATTTTTTTGTAGATTGTATATGTTCAAATGCTGTAAGTTGAGTATTATTCAAGTTTAGTTCCACAATTTACTTTACTTAAAATAACTAACTCTTTTGAATAGATTGATTTGTTTTTAAATTTGGGTATGGAAAGTTTATATTATTTTATTTTATAATAAATAATGAAATAAGATAATTAATTATTATTAAAACTATACAATATAACATCATCTCCTTTTCCAGAAATCTACTTCACTTGAACGAGGTATAACTTGAACTTGACAAGCTTTGGAAAGATTAGCTAGTGTTCAAAACAAAATGAAAATAGGTGAATCTGAAGTGGATAAGGTCACGTCAGAACTCACTATTACTCGCAGTGAAGTATATTTTTGGAAAAGAAAAAGAGGTTATATTATATGGTTTTAATAATAATTAATTATCTTATTTCATTATTTATTATAAACATAACCCAAATTAAAAACAAATCAATCTATTCAAAAGAGTTGTTATTTTCAGTAAAGTAAATTGTGGAACTAAACTTGAATAATACTCAACTTACAGCATTTGAACATACACAATCTACAAAAACAATTGATCTAATTTGAAATATAAGTCTAAAAGTCAGGAAAACGCATTCCATTCTCCATTGCATTCTTCTAGTGAGGTAAAATTGGACAAAATATCACAACAAAATAATACTGCCAAAATAATAGAACAAAATAATACCAGATATTCCTTCCCTTCGTTGAGTCCAATCAATTTGTCCGCTAACTTGTCAACCATTGAGAATATTTGCTGCTCTTGTTCTCTGTAATATATATATCGAAGTAACAAAAAAGACAAATACAATTATAATTAATAGTTGTATAAATGACATCACGTTCCCGTTAGATTTAACAAACAAATATGTTCCATCAATTTTCATATCTAGCTCACTTGTTGATTCAAAAAGCTGGGCATGTGATATGATTTGAGCATGTAATACATCTTGCGGAAAATCATTGGTTAGATCTATTCTATATAACTCATGCAAAACATTATTCGTATCATTTGTCAAATCAATAAATTTTATCGGATTACTACGAGTTGGAAATTTGGTTAGTATCACATATAACATGACATTCAATTTTGCCGCTGTAGCTAACCGACCATCATAATTTATGTGATTTTTTTAATTGAATTCTTAGTTCCCGAAGCTTTTTCTGGATTGTTGACCGGGCTCTTTGAATGTCATTTCTAAGAATTAGATAAACCCAAAAGGCATAATTGTAACTAAAAAAGAAAAATGCCACCTTAATTTTTTCGTTCGCTCCAAATCCATCTCTGGTGAAGTCGAAGTGGGCATGGAATGAAATATTAGAGGCTCCACATCGATATCAACATGTGTTTCATGAAATATTAGTGGCTTAACATACTCAGCCTCACCTAGGATATGTGCTTCATGAACTATTGGAGTCTCTACATGCTCAATCTCAACTGAGATATCTGCTCCATGAACTATTGGAGGTTCTACATGCTCAACTAGGATACGTGCTCCATGAACTATTGGGGACCCTATATCCTTAACTCCTCTTCCATTATAACAAAGTTCTACTGGCTGATGCTCATAAGAAGGTTGATCATTTCTTTCTTTATTATTCATGTTTTTCACGCCCCCCATGCTCTTGCTCTTGTAGGAGGGCATGTCCAACATAACAAAATTAGAAATCTTCTTTCAACTACCATATATAACAAAATTAGAAATCTTTTCAACAAGTTAATTAAAAATCATAATTTAAAACTTACCTAACTGTTTGTTGATATGGATGCATCTCAATACATCATTTGTAAAAATTGCATAAGAGTTTTTTCTTCGTATGCCCCAACGTTCACAATTAGCATTCAATGGTTTTAGTAAATTTCTGTACTTCTTCATGAGCCTAGAACTCATATCTCTTAATTGTTCATCTGCCATAGCTATTAGAATAACAATCATGTCATTTTAACAGCATTTTAAGACTCGCTGAAGTTGTACTAGATGTTAGGTAAGGCTGTGAGGTCGTAAATTATTGGAAACATTGTTTTACTGATGGTTACATCTATTATCTCGAGTTCATTAATGAGTCTCTATATCATGTGAACTTTAATGAACCAATTTTAATTAACTTAAATTGATCTAACCCCCAGGGGTTTGCCTGGTGATAGAGACCTGAAATTTAGGAGTCTCGAAACCTCCATGGTGCTATCAATTCCTGTGGGACCAGTCCATACGGTGGCCTAAAACTGGACGGTGGGATTGGTCCCCCGAATTAGTCGGTCTTTGGGGCGGATAACGAGTTATCAAAAAAAAACTTAAATTGAGCTAATCAAACACAACTAAACCGAGTAAAAGATGGAAGTCCATTGAATTAACTTCAATTCAGTTGCACAAAAGCATTTGTAGTTAGTTTAAAGTTATTAGATACAAAATAATGTTAAAGCATAATTTTATTTCAAAACAACTTCTATTATACTTGAAAAGATAAATATGAGTCTGAATATCTAAATTTTAATAATGACAACAGAAAATATTTAAAACTCATCATCCAATTCATATGCTAAGAGAAAATGATTGTTGAGCTCGGAGGCAACATGAGCATTGATTCAAGCTGATAATTCAATCTTCGATATTCAAATAATTCAATTAAACTTTTCTATTTGAACATTCAGTAGAAATAGATAGATTATTAAAAAAATCGGAAAACCTCCACAAAATAGGGAAACATCTATCTAAATTCAGAACGATACCTTTTTGAAACGTAAATAGATATTTCAGTGCTTGTTATACCTGAATTTCAAATGAATCATTACTAATTTATTTACCCGAGCATGTTTCCTCTTGTGTTAACTTTTGTATTTATATGATTCATTGCTGCTTAAAACATAAATATGAGATTTCAATTAACATAAACCTCTACAAATCAATTGTCACAAAAAAACACTTATTCAATTTAAAACTCATAATCCAATTCGTAAGAGAGAAACAAGAGCATTTACCCATTAAACATTTCATTCATATCTTAAATTTTACGTGAAATAATGAGTTTGTAAAAACAGAGAAACACGAACCTAATACTCGCAATAGTTCGTTGCAATGCGCTGAAGGTCTGGAGATTGAAATCGTTGGAGAATCAATCAACTGCAATTAGAGAAAATTGGAATCGAAGTTTGATTTCAAGGTATGGAGATTGCTTTTTTGAAGTGATTGATTCTAAAAGTACAAGTGAAGCTATATATATATATATAAAGAGAGAGAAGTGTGAGGGATGAGAAGAAACATGCATTCATATTTCGTTTGTGTCAGTGCCTTTTATACCTGAATTTCGAATGACTATCGTCTGGGACATTTTTGAAGATATTCAATTTTTGCCTATTCATTCATTTTCTAATTGGACCTAAATTCATTTCCCATTTTTCCCTTTATAATTGTGACCCCCAAACATATATTTTACTTCTACCCAAATTAAATGTTTATTTCTAATAAAAAAATTACCAATATTTAGTGCCAAAAGAAAATGTAAACAATTAGTTGTCTAAACAAGAATTATATTTCTCCTAAAATTAAAGTATGATAATTGATACTCCAAAAAATATCATCCAGATCTCATATTTCAAATCGATAGCTATGGTGCCTGAAATCATGAACAAATCGGTTAGGGGACGCCAGGATTTCTCGCAACATGACCCCTCCAATGCCTAAGTTGGCCATATGTGGAAGGGGAAAATGATAGAAATGGAGAAGATGATCCAAACCCTAATGAAAATATATATCATATATTATATACCAATTATTTAGTTATATAAATAATTTACATTTTGCTCTTCTTTTTTACATGGTTTGTCCATGAAGTTCAGATATCGGGGCATCCTTGAGTTAACTAAGAAAAATAAGATGATGCAGCAAAATATGTTGATATGTCCTCATGACTTGTCAAACGATTATTTTGGGGGTATCACTAGTCTCCCTCCCAACTCGAGTCGACGAGATAATCAAGAAGGATGAAAGATGAGTTTAAACCTTTCACTAGTTTCCCATTGAGGTGAAATTCCTGAATAAAACCAATGATATCCAACTTCACCACCTCCCAGAATTTTTTTTATAAATCAAAAATTAAATCCATCCGATCTAGGGCTTTTATCGCTGTCACAATTCCCGACAGCTCTGAAGATTTATTTTTCTGAGAAATCTGCCACCATCATCATATTATCATCAGCTTGGACCTGGTTAAAAGCTAGACCATCCAATTTGAGAAATCAGGGCCATCAGAACCAGTAAACAGATTTTGAAAATAGTTCTTTAAGCCCACTTTGATGCCTGGAATAGCGGACAAGGAAGTTATGGACGTAAAATCACTCTTTCAAGGATGAGACATTTGTCGTTTTGTATGTTAATAAATTGAATGATATTGTGAACGTTTGGGCATACAAATAAAAACTCTTATGCAACTTTTATAAATGATGTATTGAGTTGAATCTGTATCAAACAACGGTTAGGTAAGTTTTAAATTATAATTGGACATGCCCTCCCACAAGAACCAGAGCAAGGGCACGGGGGCGTCAAATGTGGTTGAGCCCGTGGACAATGAAGATGAGGTTGAAATGGAACACATGAATAATGAAGAAAGAAATGATTAACCTTCTTATGAGTATTAGCCAGTAGAACTTTGTTATAATGGAGGAGGAGTTGATGTTGAGGATGTAGGGTCCCCAATAGTTCATGGAACACGTATTTCAATTGAGCTTGAGCATGTAGAACCTCCAATAGTTCATGGAGCATATATCCCATTTGAGGTTGAGAATGTAAGTTGAGCATTTAAAGCCACCAATATTTCATGAAGCACATGTTGATATGGAGGTAAAGCCTCCAATAGTTCCTTCCATGCCGACTTCGACTTCAAAAGACATTGATTTGTAGCGAATGAAGAAATTGAGGTAATCAATTTTCTTAGTTACAATTATGTCTATTTTGGATTTATCTAATTATTAGGAATGACATTCAAAGAGTTTGGTCAACAATTCAGGAAAAGCTTAGGAAACTAAGAATTCAATGAAAAAACTCACATAAATCATGATGTTCGGTTAGCCACAACGACAAAACTGAATGCCATGTTATATGTGATACTGACCAAATTTTCAACTCGTAGCCATCCGATAAAATTTATTGATTTGACAAATGATACGAATAAATTCTTGTATGAGTTATATAAAATTGATCTAACCAATGATTTTCAGCAAAACGTATTACATGCCAAAACATATCACATGCCCAGATATTTTTTGAATCAACAAGTGAGCTAGAGATGGAAGCTTATGAAACATAATCTAATGGGGACGTGAGGTAATTTATACAACGATAGTTAATATTAATTGTAATTGTATTTTTTTTTTGTTACTGCAAGATATATATATATATATATATATATATATATATATATATATATATATATATATATATATATATAACAAAGAACAAGAGCATCAAATATTCTCAACGGTTAACAAGTTAGCGGACGAATTGATTGGACTCAAAGAAAGAAATGAATATCTGATATCATTTTGTCAGTATTATTTTGTTGTAATATTTTGTCCAATTTACCTCATCAGGAGAATGCAATGCGTGTTCCAGACTTTTAGACTTATATTTCAAATTAGACCATTTTTTGTAGATTGTGTATGTTCAAATGATCTAAGTTGAGTATTATTCAAGTCCAGTTCCACAATTTACAACTTTTATTGAAAAATAACAATCATTTTGAATAGATTGATTTGTTTTTAATTTGGGTATGCAAAGATTATATTATTTTATTTTATAATAAATAATGAAATAAGCTAATTAATTATTATTAAAGCTATACAATATAACATCATCTCCTTTTCCAGAAATCTACTTCACTTGAACGAGGTATCACTTGAACTTGAACAAACATTGGAAAGATTAGCTAGTGTTCAAAACACAATGAAAATAGGTGAATCTTATGTGGATAAGGTCACGTCAGAACTCACTATTACTCGCAGTGAAGTATATTTTTGGAAAAGGAAAAGAGGCTATATTATATGGTTTTAATAATAATTAATTATCTTATTTCATTATTTATTATTAACATAAAATAATATAATTTTTACATGCCCAAATTAAACAAATCAATCTATTCAAAAGGGTTGTTATTTTCAATAAAGTAAATTGAGGAACTTAACTTGAATAATACTCAACTTACAGCATTTGAACATACACAATCTACAAAAAAAAATTGACCTAATTTGAAATATAAGTTTAAAAGTCAGGAAAACGCATTCCATTCTCTATTGCATTCTTCTAGTGAGGTAAAACTAGACAAAACATCACAACAAAATAATACTGACAAATATAGAACAAAATAATACCAATTATTCCTCCCTTCATTGAGTCCAATCAATTCGTCCGCTAACTTGTCAACCGTTGAGAATATTTGTTGTTCTTGTTCTCCGTAATATATATATCGCAGTAACAAAAAAGACAAATACAATTATAATTAATAGTTGTATAAACGACCTCACGTTCCCGTTAGATTTAACAAATAAATATGTTCCATCAATTTTCATCTCTAGCTCACTTGTTGATTCAAAAAGCTGGGCATGTGATATGATTTGGGCATGTAATACATCTTGCAGAAAATCATTGGTTAGATCTATTCTATATAACTCATGCAAAACATTATTCGTATCATTTATCAAATCAATAAATTTTATCGGATTACCACGAGTTGGAAATTTGGTAAGTATCACATATAACATGACATTCAATTTTATCGTTGTAGCTAACCGACCATCATGATTTATGTGATTTTTTTCGTTGAATTCTTAGTTCCCGAAGCTTTTTCTGGATTGTTGACCAAACTCTTTGAATGTCATTTCTAAGAATTAGATAAATCCAAAAGACATAATTGTAACTAAAAAAGAAAAATGCCTACCTTAATTTTTTCGTTCGCTCCAAATCCATCTCTGGTGAAGTCGAAGTGGGCATGAAATGAAATATGAGAGGCTCCACATCCATATCAACATGTGCTTCATGAAATATTAGTGGCTCTACATACTCAGCCTCAATTAGGATATGTGCTACATGAACTATTGGAGGTTCTACATGCACAACCTCAACTAGGATATGTGCTACATGAACTATTGGAGGCTCTACATGCTCAATCTCAACTGAGATATCTGCTCCGTGAACTATTGGAGGTTCTACATGCTCAAGCTCAACTAGGATACATGCTCCATGAACTATTGGGGGACCTATATCCTTAACTCCTCTTCCATTATAACAAAGTTCTACTGGTTGATGCCCATAAGAAGGTTGATCATTTCTTTCTTCATTATTCATGTTTTTCACGCCCCCCGTGCTATTGCTCTTGTAGGAGGGCATGTCCAGTATAACAAAATTAGAAATCTTCTTTCAACTACCATATATAACAAAATTAGAAAACTTTTCAACAAGTTAATTAAAAATCATAATTTAAAACTTACCTAACTGTATGCCCCAACGTTCACAATTAGCATTCAATGGTCTTAGTAAATTTCTGTACTTCTTCATGAGCCTAGAACTCATATCTCTTAATTGTTCATCTGCCATAGCTATTAGAATAACAATCATATCATTTTAACAGCATTTTAAGACTCGCTGAAGTTGTACTAGATGTTAGTGAATGTAAGGTTGTGAGGTCGTAAATGATTGGAAACATTGTTTTACTGATGGTTCCATCTATTATCTCGAGTTCTTGATTGAGTCTCTTTATAATGTGAACTTTAATGAACCAATTTTAAAAGAATGTTAACTTAAATTGATCTAACCCCCAGGTTTGGCCTGGTGATAGATGCCTGAAACTTAGGAGTCTTGCTCCTCTCTAGGTCCCAGGTTCGAAACCTCCATGATGCTATCAATTCCTATGGGACCAGTCCATACGGTGGCGTAAAACTCGGTTTCAATTGGGCCCCACTAGTGGACGGTGGGATTGGTCTAAGGGTGCTTATTGGACCGGGTCGATCCGGACCCGGTCCGAAACTGGACCGGTTAGTCCGGTCCGAAACCGGAACCGGACTAACCGGTCCCGAACCGGTTTGATACCGTACTGGATCGGTTCTACCGTTTCGGATCCGGTATCTTACCGATTCCGGACCAAACGGATCCGGTTCCGGATTGAACCGGAACCGGATCCATTTTAAAAAAAATAAAAAAACTTTTTTTCGATAAATCCTTTCCTTTTTTCCTTTTTTTTTTAAAAAAAAAAGAAAAAAAAAAGAAAAATCCGGTTCCGGGTTGGAATCGGTCCAACCCGGAACCGGTGGAACCGGAACTGGATCCGATCCGGTTCCTTATCAGATCGGACCGGTTCCGCCCATAACGAGCCCGGAACCGGCCGATTCCGGTTCGGACTGGACCGGTTCGAACCGGTAACCACCCCTAGATTGGTCCCCCGTATTAGTCAGTCTTCGGGGCGGATACCGAGTTATCAAAAAAAAACTTAAATTGATCTAATCAAGCACAACTAAAACCGAGTAAAAGATGGACGTCCATTGAATTAACTTTAATATAACTTCAATTCAGTTGCACAAAAGCATTTGTAGGTCCAGTCCGAACCGGTAACCACCCCTAGATTGGTCCCCCGTATTAGTCAGTCTTCGGGGCGGATACCGAGTTATCAAAAAAAAACTTAAATTGATCTAATCAAGCACAACTAAAACCGAGTAAAAGATGGACGTCCATTGAATTAACTTTAATATAACTTCAATTCAGTTGCACAAAAGCATTTGTAGTTAGTTTAAAGTTATTAGATACAAAATAATGCTAAAACACAAATTTTATTTCAAAACAACTTCTATTATACTTGAAAAGATAAATATGAGTCTTAATATATTAATTTTAATAATGACAACAGAAAATATTTAAAACTAATTTAAAACTCATCATCCAATTCAAATGCCAAGAGAAAATGATTATTGCGCTCGGAGGCAACATGAGCATTGATTCAAGCTGAAAATTCAATCTTCGATATTCAAATAATCCAATTAAACTTTTCTACTTGAACATTCAGTAGAAATAGATAGATTATTAAAAAAAAAAAACAAAAACCGGAAAACCTCCACAAAATAGAGAAACATCTATCTAAATTCAGAAACAATGCCTTTTTGAAACGTACATAGATATTTCAGTGTCTGTTATACCTGAATTTCAAATGAATCATTACTAATTTATTTACCCGAGCATGTTTCCTCTTGTGTTAACTTTTGTATATATTTGATTCAGTGCTGCTTAAAACATAAATATGAGATTTCAATTAACATAAACCTCTACAAATCAATTGTCACAAAATAACACTCATTTAATTTAAAACTCATCATCCAATCAAATTCGTAAGAGAGAAACAAGAGCATTTATCCATTAAACATTTCATTCATATCTTCAATTTTACGTGAAAATAATGAGATTGTAAAAAGAGAAACACGAACCTAATACTCGCAATAGTTCGTTGCAATGCGCTGAAGCTGAAGGTCTTGAGATTGAAATCGTTGGAGAAGCAATCAACTACAATTAGAAAAAAGAGAGAAAATTGGAATCGAAGCTTGATTTCAAGGCATGGAGAATGCTTTTTTGAAGTGATTCTAAAAGTACAAGTGATGCTATATATATATATATATATATATATATATATATATATATATGAGAGAGAGAGAGCAAAGTGTGAGGGTGAGGATGAGAAGAAACATGCATGCATATTTCGTTTGCGTCAGTGCCTTTTATACCTGAATTTCGAATGACTACCGTCTTCTGTTATATAACTTTTGTATCTATCACTTCCGTGGGTCAAAAATCATATTCGTGATTTGTCGACTGGGACATTTTTGAAGATATTGAATTCAATTTTTGCATATTCATTCATTTTCTAATTGGACCTAAATTCATTTCCCATTTTTCCCTTTATAATTGTGGCCCTCAAACATATATTTTACTTCTACCCAAATTAAATGTTTATATCTAATAAAAAATTACCACTATTTAGTGCCAAAAGAAAATGTAAACAATTAGTTGTCTAAATAAGAATTATATTTCTCCTAAAATTAAAGTATGATAATTGATACTCCAAAAAATATCATCCAAGTCTCATCTTTCAAATCGATAGCTATGGTGCCTGAAATCATGAACACGGTTAGGGGACGCCAGGATTTCTCGCAACATGACCCCTCCAATGCCTAAGTTAGTCATATGTGGAAGGGGAAAAATGATAGAAATGGAAGAATGGAGAAGATGATCCAAACCCTAATGAAAATATATATCATATATTATATACCAATTATTTAATTATATAAATAATTTACATTTTGCTCTTTTTTTTTACCTGGTTTGTCTAAGAAGTCCAGATATTGGGTCATCCTTGAGTTAACTAAGAAAAATAAGATGATGCAGCAAAATATGTTGATATGTTCTCATGACGTGTCAAACGATTATTTTGGGGGTATCACTAGTCTCCTTCCCAAGTCAAGTCGACGAGAAGATTCGATAAAAGCAAGGAAATATAAAATAATCGCATATATTCTTCAAATATTGAATGTGTAAAGTACTCACCGTAGTCAATAACAGTAGGTGATGGTAGCAACCCTTCGAATAACTACGACAGCTTAAGTTCAATCAATAGTGTCCAAGAGAGCCAACAATGAAAATATATTTTTTGATGAGCGGTCGATTCAAAACAACTGATGAAGAGCTATAATGCTACCTGATCTGAATTCCAGATATAATACATATGAGCAAAGAAAACTCACCTGATATGAACTCCAGAGCTAGTATATATGAGCAAATAAGCTGATATGAACTCCATAGATAATATATATGAGCAAATAAAGTTGGCCTGATATAAACTCCAGAGCTAGTATATATGAGCAAATAAAGCTGATTTGAACTTCAGAGATAATCTATGAGCAAATAAAACTGATCTGCACTTTAGAGATTATATATGAGCAAATAAAGCTCGTCTGATACTGATAAATATCCTAAGCTGGTGAGCATTTAAATATATATCTGAGCTAAAGATGTAGCCAATATATGGAGCAAATAAGGCTTGTCTGATCATCTGTTGGGCGTAACCTCAGCCGGTAGGGTGAAAACCCCCGACTATGCATGGCGTAGCCAAGACAAGTTGGGTAACACTCGTGAAGGCACTTGGCATAACCAAAGCAAGTTGGGTAAACACCCCTGAGGCACTTGGCGTAACCAAAGCAAGTTGGGTAAACACTCATGAAGGCACTGGTATAACCAAGGCAAGTTGGGTAAACGCCCCTTAAGGCACTTGGTGTAACCAAGGCAAACGAGCTCGGCGTAACCATAGCGTGGTTTGTTTATTCCATTTCTTTGTAATTTCTTCTGAGCTTGGTGATGATAGAGGTGTAATTGGGAGAAAATTTTATGTTAGTTAAAAAATTAAAACAATGAATTTAATTAATTGAGTCTATCGGTGCATGTATATAGTATGTCGGTGCATGTTAATGCGGTGTTAATACATGTAATTAACATGCACGATCTGAGTGAGGATACTTTAGCATAAGGAGTGAGTACACCGAAGACAAATACAAATTGTCTCAATTTGTCCATGCACCGATAGATTGAAGTTGTACATGTTGGATAAATGCAACTGTGTTTTTACATGCATCGTTAGTACATATCAAGTAAAATCATTATAAAAATATATATTCAAGCCTCGCATGTTGGATAAATGCAATTAATGAACTATCGGTGCATGTATATCACATGCACCGGTAGAAACAAATGTCAATTATTTACATGTTGGATAAATGCAACTATTTTCTATCGTGCATGTATTATACATATGCACCAATAGAAACTAAATGTGAATTAATGCTTGTGTATTTATGTAATACCCTTGTCCCACATTGGTTGTTGATGAAAATTTAAAGTGATTTATAAAGGCTTACAATAGACTATTATAGCAACTTGGATTAACCATTTTCGTAGAGCGAGGACGGATACGAAATAGTTGCTATAGAAGCCCATTGTGCAGTCGTGCTTGCGCGGGCCTGGGCCCGGGGCGTGACAGAATGGTATCAGAGCCGGTCATCGGCAGAAAACACCGGGAGATAAGTGCTATGAGGGGGCAAAGTGCTACGTGCATGGGAGCCACCTCTTTAGCCTAAAGGGGCAAAGTGCTACACGACGGGGGCCACCTCTTGAACTTGCGGGGCAAAGTGCCACGTGTGTGGGAGCCACCTCTTGAACCTGCGGGGCAAAGTGCTACATGACGGGAGCCACCTCTTGAACCTGTAGGAGCCACCTCTAGATTCCCGGTGCCGGTGGATCGATGAGTTAGGTTGCGACAAGAACGTCGTGTTCTAAAGGAGGGGTGATTGTAATATCCTTGTCCCACATTGGTTGTTGATGAAAATTTAAAGTGATTTATAAAGGCTTACAATGGACTATTATAGCAACTTGGGTTAACCATTTTCGTAGAGCGAGGACGGATACGAAATAGTTGCTATAGGAGCCCATTGTGCAGTCGTGCTTGCGCGGGCCTGGGCCCGGGGCGTGACAGAATGGTATCAGAGCCGGTCATCGACAGAAAACACCGGGAGATAAGTGCTATGCGGGGCAAAGTGCTACGTGCATGGGAGCCACCTCTTGAGCCTAAAGGGGCAAAGTGCTACACGACGGGGGCCACCTCTTGAACCTGCGGGGCAAAGTGCCACGTGCGTTGGAGCCACCTCTTGAACCTGCGGGGCAAAGTGCTACATGACGGGAGCCACCTCTTGAACCTGTAGGAGCCACCTCTAGATTCCCGGTGCCGGTGGATCGGTGAGTTAGGTTGCGACGAGGACGTCGTGTTCTAAAGGAGGGGTGATTGTAATACCTTTGTCCCACATTGGTTGTGGATGAAAATTTAAAGTGATTTATAAAGGCTTACAATGGACTATTATAGCAACTTGGGTTAACCATTTTCGTAGAGCGAGGATGGATACAAAATAGTTGCTATAGGAGCCCATTGTGCAGTCGTGCTTGCGCGGGCCTGGGCCCGGGGCGTGACAATTTACATGCATCGTTAGTACAATATCAAGTAAAATCATTATAAAAGATTTATTCAAGCATCATATGTCGATAACTGCAACTAATGGTCTACCGATGCATGTGAAATCACATGCACCGATAGAAAAAAATGTGAGTTGGTGCATGTGTATATACATGCGATTCAAGTAGTTCATGTTGGATAAATGCAACTGTTTTCTATCGGTGCGTGTATTATACACATTCACCAATAGAAACCAACTGTGAATCAATGCTTGTGTATTTACATGCATCATTAGTACATATCAATTATGTGCACATAGGTGACACTTTAGCATAAAAAACTAAAAACATGTTCCACTGGTCTCAATTTGTTCATGCGGTGTTAATACAACAGGCTAAGATTTTAAAAAGTTGGTGCATGTAATATAAATGCACCATCAGAGTCTATCAGTGTATTTTAAGTACATGCACTGATAGACTCATGTTACTTTAGAATAAAAAACTAAAAACATTTCTTAATGCGGTGTTAATAAGGTATTCAATAGTACTCATGCATTATAGACACAAGCACTTACAGTAACACACAAATAGTTTAATATGTGAAAACCCTAGATTAATGATTACCAGATTTTGGAGCACCTTTCCCTTGTTGTTTGTTGGTGGTTTGGTTCGAAGAATCTTCTTTGATTTTGGAGCTATATTATTAGGTTTTCGCCTCAGAAGGATTGACAAAATTACAGTAAAATACTTGTACAATTTCGATGAAATTTTTGCAAACTTACAGGAATCTTTGAACGATATCGATGAAAATGGTGGAGGAATGATCGGAAAATTTTTTAGCGTTGAAGAAGAAGAGGCGCGATGATTTGAACAAGAATCAACATAAGCGATGAAAATGAGCAGAAAGTTTTTGATAAAGGCCCGATTTTCCTATATTTTACAAAACTTAAAATAGATATTATATAAAGCTGGCGTCATCACTAGTTGAATCAACGGTTCAACCGGTCGAACCGATCGAACCTGCAACCAGTAAGGACACCGATTTCATATCTGGTTTGATTTTGAAAACACTGGTCATGAGTTCAAATCTACACCATAATATATATTTTAAATTAAAAATGTAAGAAAATTTAAAATAAACCCTTGAACCGCCGGTTAACCGACGATTCACGGGTTAGCAAAATTATGACCCTTAATCGGCCCTTTTATAGACGGGCCGATTACGGGTCCGACCCTTAGAACCGTTGACCCGGTTAACAGGCCATTTGACCACGGGCCGATTCCGGGCCGGTGATAACCCTTCTTCGGGTCTACCCAAACCCGATATTATTTTTCCAACCCGACATTTGTCGAGTGGTGTTGGGTACCCGAATTTTATGCCAAAATTCCAGCAGCCTTAATCCAATTTTTTTGCAAAATTCCAATAGCAAATGCAAACAAAATATGTCAAAAAAAAACAAATTCACAATTTATTTATGCAGTTATCATCGCAATATTCACAATTATCATCACCAAATCTGACAAAAAAACATGTAAACACCAATGCACTCCTCCAATCACAATACCCAATCATTCACAATACTCAAATCTCTTTTGTTTGTTGTAATTAATCATGTAGATTGTAGAATGTTAAGAAAAGCAAAAGAGATGTTACCTCATTCCCTTACGACTGGCCTCTGTAGATCTGCACTTGCGGATCTGCTAGCGGGGTGGGGAAACGTTAGAAGCCTCGTGAGTGAGAAGCATGAGGGCGGAGTAGGTGAAATGGTGAATAGTGGACGACGGATGTGAGTCGGTGGATTCTGGAAAAGAGAATTTGAAAACCAAGTTAATTTTATGAGGTTTTTAGAATTCCAAATTGCATTAGCGACAAAAGTTTTGAAGCCATGAAGATGAAGTGGGTTTTGGGCTTCTCTGGAGATGGGCTTGGTTGATGGACTAATCGTGAATAAAACTTGAAAGACATAAAAGAAGAAGCCCGTGTAACATATTTTTCGGGTACCAGAAATTATTTTCGTGTTCTTGTTTCAGAATCTGGCACCAACCCGAAAAAAATTAGTTGGGTTCGGGTTTACCCGATACCCAATATTTTAAAAAAAATACCCGACCTGATCGGGTAATACCCGATACCCAAAAATATTTGTCCACCCCTACACTTTGGTGGTATCCGAGCTTACAAACATTCCGAGACTACCCGATGGAGTAAATAATGTTATTTGTGAATGTCTTTGATAAAATGATATGGCATGGTGCAATCGATACAAAATTGTGTGTTTTTGTGTGATGATATGATCTGATGCAATAAAGATTTGTATTATTAAAAACCATTGTGGTTGCAAGACGATAGTTGATATCTGAAGGTCTATGTACGTTAAGGTGTTCTTCATTATATATATATATATATATATATATATATATATATATATATATATATATATATATATATATATGTGTGTGTGTGTGTGTGTGTGTGTGTGAAGAAGATATATTCCATGTTGTGAAACTATAGGATATCGAATAGAGGGAGATAACTTCTCGTAACTAAGTTTCTAACCAACTAGTTAACTATTTACCCAGAATGCTAACTAACAAGTAATACTAACTACTCAGTGTAACTGTAAAACTCCCCTCCAAATGGACGGTAAATTTTGTTTGTTGCTAGCAAGAATAAAGGAAAGAATAAAGATGCTAGCAACGCTTTGGTGAGATGTCTGCAAGCTGAAGGCATGAGCGAATTGGCAAAAGTTTAATAGCGCCTGCACATATCTTATCCCGGCAGTTAATTTCAACATGTTTTGTCCGCTCGTGAAATGTAGCGTTCGAAGTTGTGTATGCCTGTTGTGTTGTCGCAAAAAATGATGGCAAGCACTGAGACAGAGACGAAAAAATCATGAAGTAATTGTTGTAAGCAAACAAGTTCAATTGGAGTAGTAGCAAGTGCTCTATATTTAAATTCAATTGAAGATCGTGAAACAGTCGCTTGCTCTTTTGATTTCCATGATGCTAAGTGTAGGTAGATGTACATGAGTTGGGCATGTGGCTCGAGGCCCATAGTGCATCCATATTTGACTCAGAATCAATATCCTAAGCGCATATGCTCATCTAAGGTTGGGCTTGTGGCCTAGACTCAGAACTTTCCTAGGGTTAGGGTTTAATCACTATATATAGGGGTCTCCTTCTCTTTTGCAAGACACACCAACATAAATCAATCTCTAGTTCTTATTTTCGGAGTCTCTCTTGGAGAATCACCAACAACTCCAAGAGATTAAGGTGTGCAATTAGGGCAGATTACTCTGGCAGCAATCTACCAACCAACGAGGTGTTGTTCAACGATCGAGGCTAGTAGACAAGCGCAAAGATCTGGAATAATCTTCCGCTGCAATCAGGTATATCGAATACCGGATTATTTATTGTATTAAACTCCAACAGTGGTATCAAGCCAATGTTGCTTGATCTCGCCAATAATGATTTGTGAAATCATATTTTTAATCTAAGTGGCAATTTATCCGATTATGTCATGAACGAAGATTTGCAAAATCAAGAGGGCTAATTATTACGTGCAAATAAATAAAATTACGGGAGCTTGAAATATAGATCTAATTACGTAGAGATTTCTCCTGTATCAAATCGCCACCATATCAAGTTTGATAAATCAACATACAGTTTTGAAACTTGAATTGTTGCTTTGTACGATCAGTTTTTTTAACCAGTTGAGATTTGTTAAACCATAAAATCGATCAATTGAAGACTGCTATGTGACGAGGCTATCCCGCCAGCGCCCCCGTGAGAGGCATCCTTGCGTAAGGCAGCGACGATGTCGCGTGGTGTACTGACGCCGTTGATATTGCGCCTAAAAGAGGCGAAGCCGCGCAGCAACATGCGGCAGCCCTCTGTGAGGCTGCAAAGCTCACGCACGGCATGGTTGTGATGCCGTCTTCACCATACTTTCCACCAACCGGGACGAACACATGAGCTACGATGGTAAACATCGCCGACTGTAGTCGACAAACCCAAAACAAAAGCAGCCATGGCTGCGTTAATGGAAGGGTTGCGTGAAGGGTGGCTGGACAGATGAAGCCATGAGCCACCACGCGCCGCGACAGACGGTGAACGGCGCCATCTCTACAGGCGACGAACCCGAAACCAATGGCTGCGTGAATCCATTGTGGTGGCTTGCGTAGACGGCATTGACTGGGAGAGACGGCGGCGGGAGAAAGAGAATCGATGGATTTTTTAAAAAAAACCTAGATTTACAAAAAACAAAGGTGACGGCGGGTCTTCTTTCAAAAAATATGATAACCCTAGTTTTTTTTTAGGGGAAATTGTAAGGAAGTGCCCTTTTGGGAAACTTAAATCACTTAAGTCTTGGGAAAAAATTTTAGTGCAAGAAAATCCAAGTTGGAGAAACTTCTATTCAAATAGGTCCAATTTTCAAATCAATTGGGTGTTTTATTTGACTCTTTTACCCCTCAATGGTTAGGTGAGATTGAATTCTATTCCCTAGGCTTTTGTTTAGTTTACAAAATGGTCTCTATATAATATTTTAATTATCTTTTATATCCTTATATTTATTAAAAATTGGCATTTAATGTCTTCTTTTTACAAGTCCCCGTTTTTGCGATCATTGGCACAAAATGGTATCAGAGCCTAGGTTTATTTTGGAAATACTAGGATAATATCTTGAATATTAATTTGTACCCTATACGGAGGAGACGATTCAAGAAAATATGGACCCGAACGAATGTTCGAAGTGTCATTCTTAAAGGTGGTATTTCCAGAAATTGGAAAAAGTAAATCAAAAGCATGTGGCAGAAGCTCAACGCTTCAACCATAAGTGGAAACTTTTACGAGGAACAAGTTTATTAAACACACCCTGAATAAACCATTACAAGAAACTCGAAAGGATGGCGAAGAAGCTCCATCAAGTGAACCTCAAACTACAGTTCGAGTTAGCTGAACTTCAGGAGGATGATCATCCTGAACATGAATATGTGGTTCCAGCCACCAATGATCCAACAGGGTCTGGACCGGATGATTAGGATGGGAGAACCAACCTTTCGAGAAATCGAGCCAGATTCTTCTAAGATATCCCAAGATCTTAGAGAAATCCAGAAGACAATGCAGCGCTATGGTTGCCTACAATACCATGTCCCTGCTCAGATCCATCAGATTCAGAGTCAGATGGAGATTATGATTAAACATCAGAAGGAGATTCTTGAAAACCTTCAAAATGTTCAATCCCGAGTGAAGGAATTGGAGTCAAGGCCAAGTCCGACAGGAAGAAGGAACGGAGGATGGTTGCCACCATCTTACGGAACAGAACTCTTTTTACACCAAAAAGGGAAAGCAGAGGAGGTCCGAAGGCCTTTGACGGAGAATGAAAAAATGATTGCAGTCCTACGAGGAGAACCATTACATCCCACAAAGTAATGGAAAGAATCAACCTGGAAGATCTTCATGATCTTGTTGATTCATTTGCGGGATTAAATCTCGTAGAAATCAAGACATGAGAGCTTGTACAAAGACCTCCACCACAAGAGAGCTTCGGGTCACACAATCCACCCGAAGGAGACCAAAGTATGCCACACAGGGAAGATTTCACCTCAGCAACTTTGGATCCCCCAATTGGAACAAGGAACCGTTCCCGAAGGCCAGATATTCATCAGACGCCCTACGGGAAATCGCAGCTAGATCCAATCCATCCATATGGACTTATGCTCAACATGGATATTTTGGATTTCAAAAATAGAGAAATTCTTATTGATGAATGGGCTTCAGCAATGAGAATTGCAGCAGGAACACTTGACTTAAGCAAAATAGGATTCATTTTACTTCTAAAAATGAGTCTGGAAGGATCAGTCAAGATTGTCTGGGATCTAGGAGACCCAGGAACCAAGGAAGAAGTTTTAGCCGGAGAGTCCCTAAAAGAGATCGTGGACAAGATGGCGAGATTCTTCAAAATCTGTTTCATCGGAATAAGCTACTTCGAAGGAATGGAGGAAGAGAAGGCTAAGAAATACAGACAATCTCTAATTAGCATGGAACTACATGACATCTGCTATGTAGACGAATACATCAAATTTTTTACAGAGTATCGATGGAAGTCGAAGATAGCGGAAAAGGATGCAGCAGAGCTGTTCTTTGTCAAAATTCCGAGCCCATTGAGAGAAATGCTTATCCAGAAGTATACACCGCATGCAATCGAGACGGTGTCCAGGAGAATGTCATTTCTTAAAATAAAGCTGGCGGAGTGGTGCTACCAAGCAAAGCTCCAGAAAAGTTTCAAGAAGCTCAGAGGAATCAACAAAATGACTCATCTTTGTTGTACGGGAAATGATCCCTACAATCATTGGGAACTATCCACAAAGGCGTAAGATGAAGAAGCACAGAAGTCATCCATATGCCCGAGGAGGTAGTTCAAGAAGAAGTAGGTCTTCATGGAGACCTAGGAAGTTCTGGTCAAAGCAGAAAGCCCGAAGCTACAGATCGGGGCAAAGATCAGGACCAACAAGGATTAGAATCTCGTCGACAGGTTCTAATCAAGCTAGTTCTAGCAGAGCACCAACGAAGAGGACTTTCAGACGCACACCTACCCGTGCAAATGAGAGTTTCAGAGATTGTAACTGCTGGACATGCGGAGCAAAATGACATATCTCTACAGATTGTCCAGAAAACCAAAGTCGTGGAGTAAGACAGTTCGAGCATACCAAGGAATTTGAAGATGCTGTCTATTTCCAGGATTTGGTGCAGGTGTATCAATTTGAGGATATTCCCTCAGATGAAAGCATCTACGAAGAAGAAATATATTATGAGGATGGAGGTGAATCTAGCTCAGAATCAAAGTGAAGGAGAATTCCTTCAGCACGTGATAAGAGAAGAGCCATCGGGGTTTTTCTCGCATACTACTGTTTCTCATAAAACCCTTATGAGGATCATGAAAGAAGAACCAAAGCTTCAGATGTATAATGGATTTACAATGGAGCAATGGAAAAAGCCATGGATATGATTGGTCTTCGTAGCATGAAGCATCAGATTATCCATAGGGTAACAACAGGTGAATTTGCGATCCCAATGGAATTCACGGGAAACCAAATTGAGATGCAGTTAATCCCCTACAGAGAAATCCAGGAGATTAAGAATAAGGTCAAAAGAAAAGTTGCTAACACGCTCTCATGGATTCATATTGGAGCCATTAGAGTAATCATCAAGGCAACTTTCAAAGAAGGAATTGATTCGCCCCTCAACCTGGCGATCTTTGACAAGAGAATCCCGAACCTTAAAGATTCTTGTTTGGGAGCAGTGGCAGGAAATCTGTATGCAGGAAAGATGGCCTTCAACATCTATCATAGAATTGCATACAATTTAGGAGATCGAGACTTCAACAAAGTTCTCACTCTTCATCAAGATTTTAAAAGAGAAGATTTGATGAGAGAAGGGAACAGGCCTTACTCGATCACCTACAAGGTGTCATACGCACTCTCGAATACTCATCATTCCGAGGTATTCTTGAGAAATGAATTCATCGAAGTCCCCAGAATCTTTGAAAACTTCACTAAAGCAGTATTGTCGGACATCATTGATACTCTGACAATAGGAGAGATCGACATGATGATACAAGGTCAACCTATTCTAAACAGAAGCAGGAGCCTTATGATCGAGCCAAGAATGATGTCTTTCCAACAGGATAGGTTAATCAGTAACTATCCGGGGGAAAAACATAAGGAAACTTCAAGCAGAATTCAGAAAATTCCTGATGTATTCAAAACAATAGGAAAACTGAAATGCCCAGAAGGCTGGAGAGAAGTGCGGATAATCTTCGACATCACCGAGAAGAACAATATCTTCCCCTGCGATGTCCTATATTATTTGCAACAACCTACAGTTGGCAAATTTCAAGAAAACCTTCAAATTGGTGAAATTGATCTCACAATTGAAGGAATTGCCGGAAGAATCCCAGAACAGCTTATTCTAGGGATTGAATTTCTCGAGGAACATAAACCTTGGGAAAGATTGCAAGATGGAATGGAATTCACGGTCGACGGAAAGAGATATCGCATTCGATGACCACCAGTCCATTCTCAATATACATCTCCGTTGGGATGTTATATGAGAAGTACCGGGCAGAATATTTTGCAGCCTACATTGATTCAGGCGCTGGAATATGCACTGCCAGGCGAGAAATCTTCCCCAAAGACGTTGGTGAGAAATTATCAGCCATTGCCGGAAGAGACTTTTCAAAACGGATCCTTATTCTTAATGAAGGAGTCCGCAGAGCAGAAATAATTATCGGCGGAGCAGGCGGTACCCCATTGTACAAAGTTAAAACTCCACCTATTTATTTCCATGACACAGGCGCCGATATACTGTTAGGAAACAATTTCCTACAGACATTCAAGCGGTTCACACAAGAGAACGAGACCAGGAGACTTATTTTCACAACCCTTTGTGATCATAAGATTATAGTGCAGAGACTACGGGAGGCGTTTCACAGAAAATTCCCTATTAGTTTTTGCAACAAGCGTGGTGATGAAGGAAAACTTCAACACCCAAAGATGAAAGATCAGCGAAAATTTGCAGAGGCAATTCTTCAGTTCCGACAACAAGGTCCTAGAGGAAAAGATTCTCAAACTTTTGACTGGGTTAATAACATGTCTTTCAGAGAGCAGGATGAGGAAAGAGTAACTCCAGAAACCCTGTTGCTACTGAAAAATGCGTTACGAGAAGAAGTTCCACAACCTGAAACTACCCTCGAAGAGCGAATTACTCTAGAGGATGTAAAAAAGGAAGATTCGTAGGAACTACAACGAGGATCCACTAGCATGGTGGAACAAAAATGAGCTCAGAGCTACTTTGAAGGTGAAAATTGGAAAAAAAAATGAGTTTGTTAGGTACAGGTCGATCCCCATGAACCAGGAAGATCGGAAAGATATGCAGATCATACTTAAGGAACATCTTGACCTTAAGTTAATCTCAGCAGGTATTTCTCCATACAGTAGTCCGGGATTTCTTGTTCGGAATCATGGAGAAATTAAACGAGGAAAGCCGAGATTGGTGGTCAACTATAAAGGGATCAACGAAATCTTGGATTTCGATGGATATTTTATCCCAAGCAGAGAACATTTGGTAAATAGCATCAAGAGTGCCAAAGTGTTTTCCAAGTTCGATTGTAAGTCTGGGTTCTACCAGATAAAAATGGAGGAAGCAAGCAGAAAATTCACAGCATTCTACACACCACAAGGACATTACATATGGAATGTTATGCCAATGGGATTGGCAAATGCTCCCTAGATATATCAAAGAAAGATGGATAATCTGTTCAATGATTACTTCAACTTCATGTTCGTTTATATTGACGACATCCTTATAGCGTCAAAAAACATGAACGAACATCTTAAACATCTGGAAATCTTTTCAGACGTTTGTTACAAGGAAGGATTAGTGCTTTCTGAAAAGAAAGCAGTGATTGACAGATCGAGTTCCTTGGAATCGAGATCGACGAATCTGGAATCATCCTACAGAATCATATTGTTGAACAAGTACAAGGATATACGGATGACCTTAAGGATTTAAAACAACTTCAGAGTTTTTTAGGAGTCGTTAATTTTGCTGGGATGTTTATCAACAATCTGGCAAATCACAGGAAGGTGTTCAGTCCACTACTCAAAAAAGATGTTAAGTTTGAGTGGAATGAAGATCACAGACAAGCTGTCAAACAGCTGAAGGAGGTTTGCAGGCAACTACCAAAACTTGCAATACCAAACGACGAGGATGAACTGGTATTATACACCGATGCCAGTGATCATTGGTGGGCTGCTGTCCTCATGAAAGTTACACCAGAAGGAGAAGGCAGATATTGCAGTGGACTATTTGATAACAACGAAGTTATCAGATGGCACATCAACGAGAAGGGGTTCTTTACAGTTCGAAAGGCTTTTAAAAAATGGCCATTATTTTTACTTGCAAAGAAATTTATCTTAAAAATAGATAATACAAGTGTTAACTATCCTACGACTGGGAAAAAGACAAAAGAAACAACTTCAGGTAAGACTTCAACGAGTATTCCCTCTTTGGGATCCTAGTTACCTATAATACATGTCATTTTCCACACACAAAGACAACAACAGCCCCCTAAGGGGTGAGCCAAAGCCTAATATGAAACTATCAAATAATTACATCATGTATCTATAAAATCTGATAGATGATGCAATGCAATGCAAATGCAATGTAATGCAATGCATGTCAGGTACAAGGAATCGAATCTCAAGATACCAAACTATCAGAGTCCAAGGAAATGTATCATCAATCAATATCAAGCTTGAGCAGGGCGTCGACACGCTCGTCGCTGCGACATCTCTCTCAGTCGAGCCATCGGCGGTCCATCATCCCTCGTGTCTAGGCGACGGCGGCACACTCGTCGCTACGGCATCTCTCGGCTCACTCTCTCCGCCGACCCTTCGGCGTGCCCATCATCCCCAGACACGCATCACAGATACCAACGAAGAGATATAGGTATCAACGAAAGAATTGATAGGATCAACATGGCGTGCTCAATGTCCATGCGTGTCATTACATCATGCAATATCATAATCTCATGTGATGCATCTCAATATCGATTTATATTTATCGAAATGATATGTGTTAACAAAATATTTATTTTCATACATCGATATGCAAATTCTGAATGCTATGAATGCTCATAATTCAATTAAAATTACATTGCCAAGTAATTTCACGTAAGTCACGTAAGTTCAGCAAATCATGTATCAAATAATACAGATACCTGTCATATGTTGCCGATCACAACATACGTATTCTCAGTTGTCCAATCTCAATATCTTCCATACACTCCAATGGAAATTCAGTGTAGGAATTTAAGAAAATCTACAAATGTGCAAATATTCATTCAATTCACTAATTCATTTACTCCAATAATTGAAATAAGATAATTAGGAGTTTTCTGATTCTCATTTTTACAACTAACCATAACATATGTATAATATGACAATAACAGCTAGACATCAACATTCACTAACTAGTGATGTACGATACCCACAAGTCCAATGGAATATCTGTAAGGACCCCGCATCCTTAACCCGTTATTAATGCATTATCATAAATAATAGTTCATACAATCATGTCATTAAGGGATTCCTACACATGCTTCCCTAGCAAGACACACCATCTATAAAATTTTGACACATTAATCCACTTAATGTCAAATCCCCAATACATTTCAACTAGCCACGTATGCACTGAACGATGCACCAATTCCACATTCTCAATTCATCATGCAATACACCATAATTAATTGCATGCAAACCATAAATGAAAAGAGAAATCTAACAACCTTTATACATCACATATACACATCAGAATGCTCTCAAGCGAGCATTGAATAAGTGAATGTTATCTAATGTATAAAGCGTAATGCTCAATACCAATATTGGTACCTCAGCCCTGGAAGTATTTCCAATCAACAGCTCGAACTCAACTCCAGAGTCATTGTTATACATGTCCACCTGTCCCAACAGAAACAGCCCCCACACGGGGTGAGCATACCAATCCACCATCTCAATAACTGCAAGTATCACAATTCATAATTTACAGAATATAAAGCTGTAAATTTAAAAGATACTCCATGTATAGTATCGTTATCACATGGGATTCCCCATGCTGTTCCTGTTCTCACAATAACCAAAACCATCAAATTCCCAAAATCAGTTAATCACCACATTGATTAACTATGCACATTCTTACCATACCAATTTCATTATAAAATATGATTAAATCATTATACCAATGACCACAGATATCACATATATCTAACCAATGATTCCACAGTTCCATTTCATCTCTCACTCAACAATAGCGGCATTCTAACCTCACGCACGCTCAACAGCAGTGGCAAAATAACCGATGTTCGCTCAACAGCGACAACATCCCAATCATTGCTCGCTTAATAGCGGCACCATATAATTCCCAATGCATATCAAAGTGATTGCAGCAACCATATATTCTTCACCTTAATAACTGGACATTAGTCTTCGTTCTACGGCCAAAATTTCCCCACGGACGACGCTAAATGGTACTCCAAAAAAATATCATCCAGATCTCATCTTTCAAATTGATAGCTATGGTGCCTGAAATAATGAACAAATCGGTTAAGGACGCCATGATTTCTCCCGACATAATCCCTCTGATGCCTAAGTTAGCCATAGGTGGAAGGGGAAAAATGATAGAAATGGAAGAATGGAGAAGATGATGATCAAAATCCTAATGAAAATATATATCATATATTATATACCAATTATTTAATTATATAAATAATTTAACTTTTGTTCTTCTTTTTTACTTGGTTTGTCCAAGAAGTCCAGATATCGTGTCATCTTTAAGTTAACTAAGAAAAATAAGATGATGCAGCAAATATGTTGATATATCCATATGACGTGTCAAACGATTATTTTGGGGGTATCAATAATAAAACACTTTTAACTTGGTGAACCAACTTACTGGAGGCTATAAGAGGTCTTCTACTAGCGATCGGTCGTGATGAAATCGCCGATCGATCGCGGCTCGTATAAGAGTTTTTCGAAAATATTGGAAAATATCGGGATTTTAGAATCGAGTTTTAATTAGCCGATTTTCGGGGCAATGTCTACATTCCAATGTGAATGCTATACTTTTAAAATGAAATGGTTGGAGCCAAATTTTAATAAGAAAATGGAATACTCGATTGAGTAATTGGTTAACCCTTGAACTTATAAAACGGAATATTTTGGGTATTATGCATGCTTAGCCCGGGTTCTTTTAAAATGGTTATTCGTCATGGATTGACGATAGATTTGGAGGTTGTGAACGTGCTTGGGCACGTGGTTGCATGCTTGTCATTAATTGTGAATTATTTATGTGTTAGCACATAATTCATCGGGTCGTGGGACTCAGTCAAGGTTTGGTTCGGACTACGGAATCATAAGGTACGTATAATATACGACATAGCCCTTTTATATTATTGCAACTATGAAATGCATGATTTATTATATTTGCAATAAATGGATATATATGTTGGGAATCATATGGTGCCGCTTTTGAGCGAGCAATGATTGGGATGTTGTCGTTATTGAGCGGACATCGGTTTTGACGCCGCTACTGTTGAGCGTGCGTAAGGATAAAATGCCTCTATTATGGAGCGAGCAATGAACTAGAACTATGAAATCATTGGTTAGATATGTGTGATATCTCTGGGTATTTATTTAATGGTTTAACCACACTTGATTATGAAACTGGCATGGCATGAAGGAATTAGTTGATCAATGAGATGATTAACTAGCTTTTGGAAATTTAATGGTTTGGTTATTTTGAGAACAAGGACAGTACAGGGGATCCCGGATAAGGATGATACCATCCATGGAGTATCATTTAAATTCATGGCATTTACATTCTGTAAATTATGAACTGTAATATTATGATTATTGGATTGGTGGTATTGGTATGCTCACCCCGTGTGGGGGTTGTCTCTGTTGGGTCAGGTGAATAGGTACATCGATGGCTTTGGAGTTGAGCTCGAGCTATAGATTGGAGGTGCTTCCGGGATCAAAGTACCAGTGACGGTATTGAGCACATTAGTTTATACATTTGATATACATACATTTGTTGATGCTCGCATGTGAGCACTGTTATATGTGTATATGGTTTGTATAAAAAGGCAAGGGCCTGTCTCTTTTCATTTATTGGTCGCATGCAATGAATTATTGAATTGCTAAATGAACTGATAACATGTTAGTGTATTACAAGGGGTGCATGATATGTATGTGGACTTGTTGGGGGGAAAGTGGACATTATATGGAGATTGTAAGGAATTCTATTATTGGCATGTATTTGCTATGGTTGCAAGTGGTCCTTCCCCTACATATATGATTGTATGCACTATTTGCATGTGTTAATACACTAATAACGGGTTAAGGACACGGAGGTCCTTACATTAGCGGTATCAGAGCAGTGGTTTGCTCTTTGTGGCTGTTGAGGGCATAGGAACATGTCGATGGAAATGAATAGCACATACGTATGCATAATAGTAGTTAGTTTTGTGTGATACAACTATATTGCTTATGTGCTTTTATGATATGTGTTAATAATTGGAATATGTTGTTGCTAACCAAGGTGGTTGCAGGGTCATATGGTAAATGGATTATGCATTGTGGTTGCATATATGGCGTAGCGATGTGAATACTTGCCGCCTTCATGGCGTAGCGATGTGAATACTTGCCGCTGTCATACCGTAGCGATGAGAGAATATTTGCCGCTAATATGAAGCGAAGAACACGACCCCTGTCATACTATAGCGATGGGTATTATATGCCGCTGGTATTGTCTAAGCGAGGGGTATTTCCGCTGTCATGTTAACGCGAGGGGTTTTTCTGCTGTCATGTTAAAATGAGGTGTATTGGTGCCGCTGTCATACCATCGTGAAGAAGAATATTTGCCGCTTAAGCGAGGGATATTATACCGCTAATATGGCGTAGCGATGAGCTTTCCGCTGTCATATGATATCGATGGATGATATTTGCCGCTTAAGCGAGGGATATTATGCCGTTGGTATGTCGAAGCGAAGTGGTGAAGAGGGATATTTGCCGCTGTATTGCGAGGGATATCATGACGCTATTCTATTGACGATGGTTTATGCCGCCGGGTATTCATATAGCGACGGTTCATTCCGCTATTCTATTGGCGATGGTTTGTGCCGCCGGGTATCCATATAGCGACGGTTCATTCCGCTATTGTATTGGCGATGGTTTATGCCGCCGGGTATCCATATAGCGACTGTTCATTCCTCTATTCTATTGGCGATGGTTTATGCCGCCGGGTATCCATATATCGACGGTTCATTCCGCTTTTCTATTGGCGATGGTTTATGCCGCCGGGTATCCATATAGCGACGGTTCATTATGTTATTCTATTGGCGATGGTTTATGCCGCCGGGTATCCATATAGCGACGGTTCATTCCGCTATTCCATTGTCGATGGTTTATGCCGCCGGGTATTCATATAGCGATGATTCATTCCGCTATTCTATTGGCGATGGTTCATACCTCCGGGTATTATATAACGATGGGTCATTCCGCTACATCTATGGCGATGGTTCATGCCTCCATGTATTATATAGATGTGGGTCATTCCGCTACATCTATGACGATGGTTCATACCGCCGGGTATATCTATATGGCGATGGTACATTCTGCTAATTCTATGGCGATGATGCATACCACCGGATATCTATAGCGATGAATTATGCCGCTGATTCTATAACGATGGGTTATGCCGCTATCTACGTAGCACGGGATTGCGTCGCCTTCGAGCGATGGGTGCTGCTTGCGTGCCACTGTTGGGCGATGGATACAGGTATGCCGCTATCTTGTTAGCGATGAGGTATGGTATATTACTGTTTTATTAGCATTATTGTGGATGTCAAGCGTTGATATACATATACCGTCACGTGTTTGACGATGAGACTATGGATGTCGTACATCGACATATACTGTCACGTGTTTGACGATGAGATTGTGAATGTCAGGTGATGACATGTACCGTCACGAGTTGACGATGTTATTTTGGATGTCATATGATGATATGTACCATCACGGGATGACGATGACATAGTGTATGTTCTAAGTAGACGTGTAGCGTCGTTTCGATGAATAATACGTATGGGTGTATGTATTTAGTCATATGGTTTGAGTGTCGATGATGAGCACAAGGTGATGTCTATGTCACGGTTCACGAGACCATTATGCCGAGCAGGTTGCTCGATGAATTATTGGATGCACTGTACCGGCGAGTGTACCGCATCATGCATTTGGGGTAAATATTTTACGAGTAGGGTACCTTTGGGTATACTCGTTGGGATGGTTTTGGCCAAGTGACTGGTGGTAAGAGTAGTTATTGAGGAAACTACTTGCTCTTATCCATGTGACGTGTGGTAAACATGGTCACACCCATCTGTGAGGGTGTGGAATAAGTCCTAATAGAATAGGATTGCTTTGTGGTTTAGCAAGGACACCGGAATGTCCATTGTGCATTGGTATTAGAGAAATATTGGATGATAACCCAATACTCTAATTGATGGTACGGTACGGAGTACCGCGATGGAACGTATGATACGCTGGTAGGTTGGTATAAAACCTAAGGAGGCAGCGACTTGCTAGCCAGGTATTATTGCAGTGTTGTAGTGTGCTTGTGATAGCCATTATACTACTCGTTGAATCCGAGTTTGGTGAATCGTATGATGATACGATGAGGGTTTGCGGTGGACCTTGGTGGTCACTATGTGACATGGGGTTTGAGGTAGGGAATACCTCATGGGGACGTTTTTATGTTGTTATTTTGAGGGACTTGTACCGGGACGACTCAATTTTGTTGGGAATGACAACGTGAGTGTCGACAAGTCGTATTGGCTCTGGTTGAACATCCCTGCTTATGGAATGCAATAGGGAAACACAATCTGAATAGTGGGATATAGTTAGTGGAGTGACACTACTATGTTGATTGTATCTCTTGAAGGGATTTGAATATACTGAAATGGAGACAGCTGATATAGGTTGAAGGTTGAATGTTGATTGTGACTCAGCCACGGTAAACATTACCAGTGTTGGACTAGGTGATGGCTTTATATTATCGGTGAGACATACGAGGAGACGTCTCCGGAAAAATGCTCGAGATTGTGGAGTACTATGGTATTAGTACAGAGCAGTGTTAGAATGAGTATATGTTTTGTATACGGATTTTGGATTGGTAATAGTTGCAAGGATGCACTATTCTAAATCGGTTGTGTATTTTATTGGTTCTGAGATATATTTGATATAAAATGTATCCAGGCTTTCTGAACGGTGGTTCGAGGCTGGAGGGTCATGGTTCATGACTTTTTTTTCCTTGTGAGGAAGGCAGTATTGATATACCCACCTTTTGGGAATCTTTGTAGACTCGATGAGTCGGTTGGTGCGGTGTGGATGTTGGAATCACACCATTGGTGATTGGTTCGTCAATCATCATTCTCCGCGATGTCAGAATCACTGGGGATTGACAGTTGTATTTGGGGCTTTGGGGTATGATTGGAGATACCCGAGTCGATTGCATTGAGTATGCGGGTTGATTTGGTACTTAAGCATGTATACCAGTGTGTGTATACGAATGCCAGCATTTACTTGGTACTCGTCGAGCATCGGGTTGGTATGCTTGGATGAATGAATTTTCGGTGAGAGATTGTGGCACCTTGAGATTGGTGATATCGATGGCACGATGTATTATGAAGAATGATCGTGAGGTCCGGTTGACTCCCTCTGAGGAGTGAATTGTCGTGTTTTGGGGTCATGGTAATTTTTATTGGGTAATTTGATAGCCTCCCTGTGTTAGAATTGTTGAATCCTTGTGTAAACGAGGGATGACCAAGATCGGATTTGTTAGGTGTCGTGGTTGACACGTGTGGTGGGAATGCAATTGATTTTTCTTGCATATCCTTTCGAGAACTTGAGGCCTTGTGGAGTCTCGATGATGTGTTTGGACCAAGATGCGATTTCTTGGAACACACGGATGTAAACATCTTTAGATATGTGGTTTATGTTGGTCGGTGGCTGTGGGTTGCCCGATCCGTGTTGCAAAGTAGTGCAACTACTCCGCTGATGGAGATGGATTGGGAAAGCGGAAACCTGGTTTAGTTACGTACGCTGTTGTGTACTGATGATTCTTTGGTAACGATGTATGTTTAACATCGTGGGCTAAGTCGTAGAGATATCATTGGGGCGATATCTATGTTGGAATCACGAATGATTCGTTTGGTTAGCAGTTATGGTTAACCGACTGCTTTTGGGTGGTTAGCATAGGGGTATGCTGACGTTCTTTTGAGATGGTGATGATCTGGGAGATTTACCCCATTCCAGGTTTTGGTGCGAGGTCGGTGTCCTCGCGGTTGGTGCGTTGTTCATGATTCGACAATGTAGATCCGTTTGGATTGCGTGGTCTCGGCGTTACGTGGAGTACGCCTGTGCAAATTTCGAGGACGAAATATATTATTGGGGGATAATTGTGATGCCCGGGGATTAATGGTGTTAATCCCGGTGTGGTAATGATCCTTAATGGATTTTAATTGTGGCAATTATGAATTAATTGCGGTATTGGGACTCCCGAGGATGTTAAATCGGGTATTTTGGGATCGTTGAATCCAAAGGTTGAGATTGTATTCTCATCGTGGCGAAAAACCTTAGAATTGGGTTTTTGGTGGTATTCGAGGTACTTTGTATTGGGGCCGGTATTGAAAATTGAGGTTGGAGAGGTAATTATTGAAAACAGTTGATTTTTAATGAATCATGATGTATTTGCGGAGGAATTGGTATTTTGGAGTTTTGGTACTATAAATAGCAAGTGGACTCGGTGTTACGGGATAACACAAATCATTTCCCTCTCTCTCTCCTCTCATCCACGCCTCTCTCTTTCCCCCCAAACCCTCTTTTCTCCCTTGGAGGAGAAATCGCTGGTAGCTTGGCTCGGGAGCCAGATTTCTCGAAGGTAATCAGGTATTAATCTTCCCCTCGTTCTTGTCTTCGATTTGATAGTAGTATGGTTGATTTTGGTTGAGTATTATGTTGGGTTTGGAAATTGAGGATTTTTGGTATAAATCCAAAGTTTTGTTTTTGGTGTTTTCATTGGTTTTTAATGGAGTATTGGAGGTGTTGGAAGTGTTTGGGTGTTGGTTTTGAGTTTGGGTGTGAAAAACACCATTGAAGCTCGAGTTTTTCTGAAAACCGCTGGTCACGATCGATCTCGGCTTGGCGCCTATCGATCACGACGAGCTTCTGGAATTTGGAGGAGATGCACAGTGCTCGCGATCGATCGCTAAGTCATGGCGATCGATCGCGAGGCATTTGGTGATCGATTGCGGAGACTCGCGATCGATCGCGAGAGTGTTCTGGTTGGCCACTGTATTGCGCGATCGATCGCGATGAAATCGCCGATCGATCGCGGCTCGTATAAGAGGGTTTTTTCGAAAATGTCGGGATTTTAGAATCGAGTTTTAATTAGCCGATTTCGGGGCAATGTCTACATTCCAATGTGAATGCTATACTTTTAAAATGAAATGGTTGGAGCCAAATTTTAATAAGAAAATGGAATACTCGATGAGTAATTGGTTAACCCTTGAACTTATAAAACTGAATATTTTGGGTATTATGCATGCTTAGCCCGGGTTCTTTTAAAATGGTTATTCGTCATGGATTGACGATAGATTTGGAGGTTGTGAACGTGCTTGGGCACGTGGTTGCATGTTTGTCATTAATGATTGGATGGTTTATTATATTTGCAATAAATGAAAATATATGTTGGGAATCATATGGTACCGCTTTTGAGCGATCAATGATTGGATGTTGTCGCTATTGAGTGGACATCGGTTTTGACGCCGCTACTGTTGAGCGTGCGTAAGGATAAAATGCCGCTATTGTGGAGCGAGCAATGAACTAGAACTATGAAATCATTGGTTGGATATGTGTGATGTCTATGGGTATTTATTTAATGGTTTAACCACACTTGATTATGAAACTGGCATGGCAGGAAGGAATTAGTTGATCAATGAGATGATTAACTGGCTTTTGAGAATTTAATGGTTTGCTTATTTTGAGAACAGGGACAGTACAAGGGATCCGGATAAGGATGATACCATCCAGGGAGTATCATTTAAATTCATGGCATTTACATTCTGTAAATTATGAAATGTAATAGTATGATTATTGGATTGGTGGTATTGGTATGCTCACCCCGTGTGGGGGCTGTCTCTGTTGGGTCAGGTGAATAGTTATATCGATGGCTTTGGAGTTGAGCTCGAGCTACGGATTGGAGGTGCTTCCAGGATCGAAGTACAGTGTCGGTATTGAACACATTGGTTTATACATTTGATACACATACATTTGTTGATGCTCGCATGTGAGCACTGTTATATGTGTATATGGTTTGTATAAAAAGGCAAGGGCCTGTCTCTTTTCATTTATTGGTCGCATGCAATGAATTATTGAATTGCTAAATGAACTGAGAACATGTTAGTGTATTACAAGGGGTGCATGATATGTATGTCGACTTAGTTGGGGGGAAAGTGGACATTATATGGAATATTGTAAGGAATTCTATTATTGGCATGTATTTGCTATGTTTGCAAGTGGTCCTTCCCCTACATATATGATTGTATGCACTATTTGCATGGGTTAATACACTAATAACGGGTTAAGGGCACGGGGGTCCTTACAAAAAAAAAATGCCCCATGGGCATGGGTAGGCTTGTTTGCCGAAAGTGGTCTTTGTTTAAAAGAAAAGAGTAAGGGAAATGGTGGCTCCATGAGCTCATGGGCTTAGCTCACCTGGTAAGAGTTCTCCTCACTTTTGGGAGTGACTCAAGTTCGAGTATATGGAAAGCGGAAAATTTATTTGCCCCTCCCCCATACAAAAAAAAAGGTGGCTCCATTCACCAGCACTTTTACCGGATTAGTGATTAGTAATAAAGCGGAGGACCTGGGCCAACGAATCGCGAGAACCAGTTATGTAAGGCCTCGCTACTTTAAGTGTGTATTAAGTGCATTTAGAGAGGTAAACATATATTAATCAGAGTATAAGGGTTCATGTTGATGCCTTGAGCTTAAGGATTACAGTGCCAAAATAAAAGTTCCAAAAAGGAATTAATTACATTCCCACAAAATGAATATAATTCTATAGATTTACTCTACCCTGTGTAGAAACTATACAAAATAATTCCTGTCTTGCTATACCAGTAGCATGCCTCATACAGCTCACAACATCAACCCTGACCTTAGCCCTCTATGCCAAAATGCACCTACAGAAACAACCCCAAACCATGAGCATATAATAATCCATATTCACCACAATATAATTATAAGGAATAAATGCATAAACCATAAATACAAAGCACTTCCTGTATTCCCATGCATTTAAAGCGCTTCCTTGGTTGTCCCTGTACCATAACTCATAATCATAATCAATGGATTATATTACGGTTCCACAAATGTCATGACATAACCGTTTCGTCAATATCAATAACCAATCCCTAGTCTTGTTATAACAGTATATTTTAATGCACCTCGCTTGTCATGACCGTGGCACTAATACCCCTTGCTTCGACATATCAGCGGCATCGAATAACCTCGCTTTAATGTGACATGCAGCATTTACCATCGCTTCAATATTTTAGCGGCAAATATTCTTTTCTCGCTACGATATGACAACCACAAGTATTCTATCATCGCTTCAAATAACAGCGGCAAAGCATTTTAAAATCCTGGCCCTCGTCTCCATTTCTTGCGGTGTATATTCCTGGATAAGTATTTCTCTCCATGGACTCGGAATTTTGGCAAAGAACAGCTTGGCTGCATCATTTTCTGTCATCTTTGCCTTCCATCTATACTCTGTGAAGAGTTTGATGTACTCGTCTACATAACATATATCATGTAGTTACAGGCTATATAGAGCTTGTCTATATTTTTTCTCCTTGCTTCATTCCTTCGAAGTAACCAACTCCATATTTTAAAGAATTTAGCCATGTTGTCCACAATTGCTTTCACGGACTCTACAGCTAGAAGTTCTTCCTTGGTACCTGGGTCAGTGAGTTCCTAGGCAAGTTTGGCTGATCATTCCAGAATCATATTAATGAGTAATATGAATCCTTATTTGTTTAGATCAAGCGTTCCTGCTGTGATTCTCATTGCTGAAGCCCATTGATCGAACTTCTCGATTTTTGAAATCCAAAATATCCAAGTTGAGTATAAGTCCGTATAGACGTATCAAATCTACATGAGATTTCCCGTAAGGCGTTTGATGTATGTCTAGCCTGCGGGAACGACTCATTGGTCCAAATGGGGGATCTAAAGTTGCTCCATTATTAAAATCTTCCTGATTGGGCATTCTTTGATCTCCATCGGATGGTGGATTGTTTGACCCAAAACTTTCTTGTGGTGGTGGAAGTTGAGAAATTTCGCCAACTTGATTTGTTTAAAGTCTACGAGATTCAATTCCGCAAACGAATCAACAAGATCAAGTAGATATTTCAGGTTGATTATTTCCATTACTTTGTGGGAAGTATTGGATCTCCTCTGATGACATCGATCAATTTTTCAGTCTCCGTCAAAGGCATTCAGACCTCACCCGCTTTCCCTTTTTGATATAAAAGGGGTTCTGTTCCATAGGACGGTGGTAACCATCATCCTTTCATTCTTCCTGAAGAACTTGGTCGTGACTCTAAATTCTTGACTCGGGTTTGAACATCTCGAAGGTTTTCAAGGATTTCCTCTTGATGTTTAACCATGATCTCCATCCGACTTTGAATCCGATGGATTTGTGCAGGGACATGGTATTGTAAGTATCCATAACGCTGCACCGTCTTCTGAATCTCTCTAAGATCTTGGGACATCTTAAAAGTATCCGGCTCGATTTCTCAAAAGGTTGGTTCTCACATTCTATTCGTCTGGTCCGGACCTTGTTGGATCATTGGGGTCTGGAGTAACGTCCTCATGTTCAGGATGGTCTTTCTCCTGAGCTTCGGACAACTCGAACTGAAGTTTGAGGTTCATCCTATAAAGGTTCCTCACTATCTTCTCCTGTTGTTGATACTGTTGTATGCTAGCTTGGCTAGTACCGACTTCTCGTTGTATTTTCCACTTCTGGTTGAAGTGTTGAGCTTCCACCAGATGCTTCTGATTTAGTGCTTCCAATTTTTTGAAAGTGCCACCTGTATGAGTGACACCTCGAACATTCGTTCGATCCATATTCTCGTGCATTGTCTCCTCCATTTGGGATAATATTAATATTCAAAATATTATTTTAATATTTCAAGAATAAACCTAAGCTCTGATACCACTTTGTGCCAATGATATAAGAAATAAGGGGACTCGTAAAAGAAGTGGTTAAAATACATCTTTTTATAAATATAAGGATGTAATATATAAAATAATATTACACAGGGGCATATTTGTTCTCAAAATAAAATTCAAGGGAGTATAATGCAATTTACTAAATCATTGAGGGGTATAAGAGACTAAACAAAACACCAAATTGATTTGAAATTTTGAAATTGTACATATCTGAATAATTTTGAATATTGAATTTTTCGGTACTATTATTTTTTCCCCAGACTTAAGTAAATTATGTTTCCCGAAAGTGTACCTCTTTGCAATTCTCCCATTATTTTTTTGAGTTGAGCTGGAGTGCACCCTATTATCAACCAAACATATCAGCCCAAGTTGGCCCATAGGTGTGTATGCCAACTTGCGCCAGTTTCGAGAGGCCCAACTGACTAGGGTGTTTAAAGCTATTTCGAAATAACATGGATCATTTTGTAATAAAGCGGCGATTTGGTTATTAGGCCATCCACAAAAGGATTGAAAAATATCACATTGAACAATTTCAAGTCTAATGTGACAATTACATTCCTAATTGCAATGCCACATGGTATAGAAAGTGCGATTTCCTTTTTTTCTTAGTTTTTAAAAAATTCAAATTAATTTCTAAATATTATTTATAATTATAATTATTACATAAATTCTATTATAACGTATATATGTGTGTATATATATATATATTATTTAAATACAGTATATATATACTTACTATAAATATTATATAAATACTATTATTAAAGTGTGTATATATATATATATTTATATTTAATATTATATTTTTAATTATTATAAATTCTAATATTATATATTATATTAATAAATAAATATTATTGTTATATAAATAAAAATATTATTGTTATATGAAAAAAATATTGAATATCTTTTATTAATTAAAATTGAAATTAATTATAGCGATAAAGATGATTTGAAATTGTTGAATGTAATAATTATAAAAATTACTGATGTAATAATGAGATTTGTTTTTAAAATTGATTTGTAATTGTAACGATAAATCGACGAAATAAAATGGAATGTAACCAAGTTGCTCGGAGCCACAGCGTACACTCCTTCACCTTCCTCCTAGGTTTAGGTTTCCAAAGTTTGCGGGGTTTTTTGAATTTCCTATTAACTTTGAAACTCGCAGTAATTATGCGGAGATACAGAAGTCGCAGTCGGAGTCGCAGCCCCGTGAGGAGGAGCAAGCACTATGACGACGCACGTGACCGCCGCCGCGAACGACGCTCGCCCGCGCCTTCTGGTCTCCTTGTTCGAAATATCTCTCTCAGTGCTAGGTCTTATCTTTTCGCTCCAATTAGCCTTGTTATTTCTATGCTGTGCGAACTTGTCGTATATCAAGGTTGTTGGTGTTTCTTGCATTCTTTAGTTTAATGTATTTCTTATTTGTCAAAAAATTGGGAGAAAATTGGAATTTCGTGTGGGAATTGCTTTGTTCTGATTCTTCCTAGATGTTTTGGAATGCCTCGAAAACACGAAATGGCATGCAATGCAGGTTGTCGTAAATCCAAATGTTTTGGAATGCCTCGATTCCCTTTTTCATGCAAAATTATTTGTCTTGTGATAAAGAATTGAGTTACTTCTATCTTTTTAATTCTTTTGTTCTTGTCGAATTGCAATCTTTGTATTACGTTCAATTAGGTGTCACCGTTGATGGCTATGGTGCATGTGAAAACAATATTTTTTCTTGTTCTTGTTCCCTTAGTGATATAGGAGTTGCATTAGACTTTTGGATGCCAACCAGGTGAGGCAAATGATGCAATGTGATGTTTTTATTCAACGAAAGTGTTGGAAGTTTTCAACACTCTAACTTCCATATTGAGCATCTTATTCTGCCAAATATGTTTTTCTGTTCATTCTTTTATTCATATATCTGTATTTGTGAAACGTGGATTAGTAATCTTGATTTACTTGTTGGCAGGCCGGAGGACCTTAGGGTTCCTTTTGAACGATTTGGGCCAATAAAAGATGTTTATTTACCCAAAAATTACTACACTGGGTATGCTTTCATCTCGTGAGGGCTTTACATGCTTCAGTCATCCTTAGTAATCACTTTGCCTTTTTTTTCTCGGTTTATACCACATAAACCCTCACCTACAAACTTTATTGATGATTATGCAGGGAGCCACGAGGCTTTGGATTTGTTAAGTTCCGTTATCCTGAGGATGCAGCTGAAGCAAAGAGCCATTTGAACCATACAGCTATCGGTGGACGCGAAATAAGAATTGTTTTTGCTGAAGAAAACAGGAAAACTCCTCAAGAAATGCGCAGGGTTCCAGGAGCAAGGTTGTGTCCATGTCGTGTTTGCTCTGTTGATGGCTGCTTCGTTTTTTCTAAATGTGCAGACATGTATTTCTTAACTGCTAAGTGTTTTTACTTTTCTCTTCTGTTGCAGCTCTCGGGGAAGTTATCGGAGGCGGAGTCCATCATCGTCCCCTAGACGGCGACACCACTGTTAGTAGAGTTTATACTCCTTTCCTGAGTAGTCATTTTACTCCTGAAGTTTTAAACCACATGCAATTCTGTGATTAAATCTTGATTGGACTGACTCGTCTAGGACTTCTATGAATAAAAAGAAAGAAAAAAATTAATATTCTCTTATGATATTAGCATCCTGCTGAAAGAGTTGTGTTTCATATATGACAGCTGGCTCGCGCTCCCGTTCTCCAGCACAACGCGAATCAAGGTCTGCTTCATAATATTTGAATGTGAATTCTTTTCCTCTAGCCTTCGACTTCCTTCAACTTCTTTTCATGTCTTGTGCTGAGTTTCGAGGTTTAAAATCTTTACAACAATCTTCTCTTTCTTTCTATTGTGTTTTAAAATGTCTGATGGTTGCATACAATGGCAGGTAAACTATAAATTATTTTTGTTGTGACATATTAACTTATTAATTATTATATTATATCAACTATCGTGCATCAGTCCATCGCCATTCACTTTAATGAATTTATTTACATTATCAAATTGCAAGACCTAGAAGGGAGACTAGTGTCACTCTCAAAACAAGATATTTTACTGTTTCATTTCTTGAAATTACTATTAAATTATGGCAATCACGTGATGGATGACTTTCCGGTAGGATTGAATGCTGTGCTGATGGCCTTATCTATGCAGATATAAATTGACAAAGAGAGACATAAAGAACTCAAGACTAATAAAGGGAAATGAGAAAGGGAGGATAAAGTCAAAGACTACTCGCTGTATATTTTTTTGTCAATGCCTTCCAAAATCATCATGGATAACTTTCAAATTTGAAGAAATATTTATTGTTTTATTTCGCTCTTCGGTTTGTAACGTTTCTACCTTACATTGGACAACCAACTGACGTGGTATGGAGTGGTGTTGTGATTACAATGAAAACAAAACTTTTTTTTGTTAGCTTTTTAGTTTGATATCTATGTTGCATAGTATCCAGTTAAAGAAAGAATATAGAGCATATAGTTGGCCAAAGAATGAGAGAGAAATCATCTTCAAAGAAGCAAAGCTTTCAAAGTTATTACTGATTGAGATGATGTGAAAATGTCCAAGAAAAGATAAGTGTGAGGTTTCTAATTGTTGGGGGCAACGACAGCTTTGAAGTTTTGAGATGCTGATGTACCTGTATACTGCTATAAAGCCTAAACAGTGCGTGGATCAAAATATCCTTGTTTTCCGAGAAATTCTGAAAACGTTGCCGGTAAAAGGGTAATACTTAAGTCACTAAATATTTCAAGAGCGATTTTGTTGTCTTCGTGCTGAGAATATTGTAATATTATTAAATTTTTCATTTGTGACATTGTTTGAAAGTGAATTTTGAGGGTTCTGAAATGCTTCTCTGGGAAGGAAATCCTTTTTATGAGAATTTGATATTGCTAGGCTATTATAGCTGGTTTGATGTGTTTACTCTACGGGTTTATTGTGCAGTAAAAAAGCTGCGGCAACTTATTTTATTTATGTATTGACAGGGGCCATGGAGTTAGGGATGACTACTTATCACCACCCCGCAGATCAAGATCCGTGTCTAGATCAATGTCTCCCAGGGATGATAGAAATCACAAGTATAATGAGAGATCTTCCCGACTTTCCAGATCCGTCTCTCGTTCTCTTACTCCAGGTGACGAGAAAAATCACAGGCCAAGTCGCCCATCCTTGAGTCCTGCAGGAAATGGTCGGACTGGTTACGCACCTAAAACATCCCAGAGTCCTAGGAGGAACTCCAGGAGTCCAGCCAGGTCTAATTATCTCTATCCTAAAGCTCTGTATTGCCTTAACATTTTTAATTGAAAGAGAAAAATATATATACTATAATGTTCCTACCAAATGTTTTGGGCTGGTTGAAATTTGAATTTTTTTTATTTGCTGATACTGCGTTACCAATGCTGCACTCTTTGGCGACAGTTTTGTCAATAATGTATTTAAGTGTAGCCTACAGTTTAGTAGAACAGCTAAACTGAGTCCTATTTTTCTGATGTGCAGTCCTCGTTGATGGTCCCTGTTGAAGTGCATTTGTAAGTGTTATGTGAAGCATCATTTCCGAAAATGTGCCTATGGTGAACATCGCAATTTTTGCGACTTCCTTACTTTCTATGTTTGATATCATCATCTAGTGTTAGACATTGGGTTGGATGTAATGATTCTGATTGTTCCTTACTTTCTATGTTTGATATAATCATCTAGTGTTAGACATTGGGTTGGATGTAATGATTCTGATTGTTCTATGAGTATAATCAACTGTTCCAAACTTTGAAGTTTATCTCTATTGAGCGTAATCTCTTTTTTATTATGCTACGTTTGTGAAAATTTGACAAAATGGCAAAGGATATAAGCATTCAAAGACCACAATTTGGAACATGTTTGGTCATTGGTTAAGGATTATTAGATTATGAAATATTTATTAGATTCACATGAAAAGCAAGTGAGATCCACACCCCTCCTCACCCCAACCATATTCACTAGTATTAGTGAAAAATATCGCGACGAAAAAATGGATTTATACTAATTATTCCAAATGCATATAGCTTCAATCTGCATGTGAAACAAATAATTTTTAAGAAAATTAACCTGAAACTAGAAGAGTGCTTATTATCTTTTTAAGTAACACCTGGAGAAAATGATTGCATGAACAATTGCATGAAACTCTAGATAAGATACTAAAACAGCCATCACAGTTCGTTGAGACGAGCAACATTTCTCTGATCATAGATGCTCACTTTAATTATCTCGTTCATCTAATTGCTAGCTTTCAGCAAATGAAAAGAAATGACAAAAAGACCCTAAAAAATTATTAGTGCCATGGCATCATTAATCATTTGAGTCCGTTGCAATTTATCTCCCTTTGGTATCGTTGATAGGAATTTTACTATCTGTGGTTTATGAATAGACACTTTAACCCTAATAAACATTTTGTAAAATATTGCACAATGCTCCCCTCACACGTCATATGCGGAATAAATGTTTTGTATCTATTCACAAACTACAAATGATAAACTACATATACTCAAACTAGAGGGGGTAAATTACTTATTTCGAAAATCATATGAATTTAATTGTCTATTTTTAAATCACAGATGTGTAAATTACTTATTTGGATAACCACATGAGATTCGCCGCCAAAAACACATCCATATATGTGCACAAAACTTCCAACAATTGTACCAAACTCTAGATAAGGTAAGGTACTTAGGCAGCAGCTACTTTCAAAAAGTTAATCATCTTGTAAGTTTATCTGCTATTTTCTCACATAACCAAAACTTGTTTCCGGATGAAGAAGAAAACCTCCCCGAAATTCATGAATCCATGACAAATATAAAGCCCATATCGATGCCATTCGGGGAGCATATTCCCAACGTGTCTCAAGATTGTTTGCCTACTCCAAACATCCCTTTTTAAGGAGCTAATTACTCATACTTCTAGAAGAAGGATTTTCAATGTGCTCAAAGGCTGGTAATTATACCCAAAAACCGGGTAACAAAACAATAATACAATTAAATTATATATAGGCTAAAGAAAATACACCAAGGAGACAAAACCAATCTTATTTCAGGACCAGGATAACCAGAATAGGATGCGTTTCTTATAGAAATCATCAGCTTATATTAATAATCTCTTATACTAATGTAAAGACAAGTAATTTCAAGATGGAACGAAACTTTTAAAACCAAAGCTAGGAGCTTTTCTTGGCTTGATTATCATGTTCTCTCCAAGGATTGAGAGCATCTCTAATGGCCTGAGCTTCAGGTGTACTCTCCCAAGACCTCTTCTCCGCTTCCAAAACTGTTACTTTATCATCTGCAGAAATCCACAGAGAAAATCAAACAAAGTTCTGTATCGCAAGTGATCCAACTGATCAAACAAATGGGCATATGCATAAATGTGAGAACTTGATAATTTACGGCAAAATCATATCACAGTTTCAATAATCCAAGTCCTTGGCATCGAAAACAAGAAAATTGCAAGCTTAAAAGAATGAAATCCAAGAATAATCAACTCAATCATAACTCAAAAGAGGGGCTCTTAGCTGCTATTGGATAAAAAAATTAGATCTACCTATCATGGCGAGAAGAAAGGTCATCAATTTGCATCACTTAATTTGTATACCTACCAATCCAAGTTATGCTATCTTTGACACCCTGATTAATAATGAAAACAAGCAGTAATATCTGGTAAGGGGCAATTGAAACTTCGACGCATTGTGTTATCTTCAAATTCAAATATAGTCCACAAGAATGAAGTGGCCTCAGTTTTCAGAGGCATTTTTTTCAGCAGGTCCAGCATGGATGAAATTCAATATTCAATCTTCTAACAATGAGAATTTATCTATCCTAATCTACATGTGAGAGTGGCACTCCTAAGCCTTAATCCTGGTTCACTTTCACCTCTGCGCAGCTACAGTTACAGAGACAGTTACGGGACAAAAATACACACGCCTCGACATATTGTTTCAATGAAAAATGAGATGGGTTTTCATGATTAATGGGTAAAGAACAAAATCAAGAGCTAAAAAGGTCGAAATCTGGAAGGAGGTTGAAAGTGAAAAAGGAGGGTTCTCGCACAGAAACCAGTTTTGATCATGAAAAACTCCATGGAACCTCCAATCATTGCCGAAACAATTGCTGTCTTCAAGTACCAATCCATGTACTTCATCTTTCAGATTTGATTTGGGGTGAATGGGCTGGGTTTTCCAAAACAAATGATAGTTTACGAAGAAATTTAAAAATGTTATAAAATAATAGTATTGTATTCTATAGAGAACAATTTAGAGAGAGAAATTTAGAGAGCTTTTCATTCTATATTTCATTTAACTTTAAGCCTCTATTTATAGGCTTAAGATTGTAGCTACATAGGGGTGGAGTGTGGAAGGTAAATGGACATCCAATATACATAAATATTACGTTTCACAACACCTTAATTAATATATGCATTAACACATGTATTTATGACATATTTATAACACTCCCCCTTGGATGTCCATACACTGCCTCGTTAAAAACCTTACCAGTAAAAACCCATTGGGAAAAAAACATTGTTAAGGAAAAAAGAGTACAGTGTGAATTCCACTTCTCGAGCTCATCATTTGACGTCTTTTAGTCGTCGCATTCCAATTTTGTGAACCAACTTTTCAAATGATGAAGTCGGTAGAGACTTTGTAAATAAATCTGCCAGATTATCATTTGAACGAATTTGTTGAACATTGATTTCACCATTCTTTTGAAGATCATGAGTGAAAAAGAATTTTGGTGAAATGTGTTTCGTTCTATCACCTTTGATATATCCTTCCTTCAATTGAGCGATGCATGCAGCATTATCTTCGAACAAAGTTGTAGAAACGTTTTTGTCCAAAAACAAACCACATGTTCCTCGAATATGATGGATTACAGATCGTAACCAAACATGTTTCATAGAACGCCAAGAAATAGCTGTACCACCACATGTGAACACATAACCCGTTTGTGACCGAGCATTATGCGGATCAGATAAATATCCAGCATCTGCATAACCTATGAGATCAAATTTGGGTGCCTTAAGATAATAAAGGCCCATATCCATCGTTCCTTGAAGATAGCGAAATATATGTTTAACACCATTCCAATGTCTTCGTGTAGGTGAAGAACTATATCTTGCTAGCAGATTCACGGCAAATGATATATCAGGGCGTGTATGACTAGCAAGATACATTAGTGCTCCAATAGCACTAAGATATGGCACTTCTGGGCCTAGTAGTTCTTCATTATTTTCATGAGGTCGAAAAGGATCTTTGTGCACATCAAGTGATCTTACAACCATAGGTGTGCTTAGTGGATGTGCTTTATCCATATAGAATCGTTTAAGCATTTTTGCTGTATAAGCAGACTGATGTAACAAGATGCCATTTTCTAAGTGCTCAATTTGCAAGCCTAGGCAAAATGTTGTTTTTCCAAGATCCTTCATTTCAAATTCTTGCTTCAAATAATCCGTAGCTTTCTTTAGCTCCTCAGGAGTCCCAATAATATTTAAATCATCAACATATATTGCAATGATTGCAAACTCAGTTCCAGACCTCTTAATAAAAACGCATGGACAAATAGGATCATTCATATAACCTTGTTTCATCAAGTATTCACCAAGACGATTATACCACATGCGTCCAGCTTGTTTCAAGCCATATAGCGATTTATACAATTTGATCGAGTAAAGTTCTTTAGAACAGTGATCATGTCCCTTAGGTAATTTTAAACCTTCAGGGATTTTCATATAAATATCATTATCAAGTGAGCCATACAAATAGGCAATAATAACATCCATAAGACGCATTTCAAGTCGTTCATTTGCTGCCAGATTAAGCAAATAACGAAAAGTTGTGGCATCCACAACAGGCTCATATGTCTCCTCATAATCAATACCAGGTCTTTGGGAAAAACCTCGTGCAACAAGTCGTGCCTTATACCGCACAATTTCATTTTTCTCATTTCGTTTTCGCACAAAGACCCATTTATAGCCAACTGGTTGCACATCTTCAGGTGTGCGTATTACTGGTCCGAAAACTTTACGTTTTGCCATCGAATCCAACTCTGTTTGAATTGCATCTTTCCACCTTTCCCAATCATTTCTAAGTCTGCATTCATCCACAGATTTTGGTTCATGATCCTCATTCTCATTCATAATAGTAATTGCTGTAGTATATGCAAATTTATCATCAACATTAGTTGTATATCGGTTCCATCTTTTCCCAGTCATGACATAATTTATTGAGATCTCATTATTATTAAAATTTTCAGGTACCTGAACTTCTTCTGAAAGTTTATTATTTGTCATGTCTGGAAACTCTTCAAGAGTTTTTGATTTTGAGAATTCTTCTGGATTTTTAATTTCCTCGATTTTATAATCTTCATTATTAACTTCTTTTCGTTTTCGAGGATTTTTATCCTTAGAACCGACTGGTCTACCACGTTTCATAGGCGCCTTTAATTTACTAATAATGGTAGAAGGTCCTTCAGGGACACTAATTCGAATTGGAGCATTAACAGCCGGTACATGTGACTTGGTCACACGCTTTAGGTCAGAAAAAGCATCTGGCAATTGATTTGCTAACTGTTGCAAATGAATTATCTTCTGAACTTCAAGTTCACATTGTCTTGTGCCAGGATCAAAATGAGATAATGACAATTCATTCCACATAATTTTATCAACCGACTGTTTATTTTCTCCCCCTAATGTTGGGACAAATGATTCATCAAAATGACAATCAGCAAAACGAGCCGTAAATAAATCTCCAGTTTTTGGCTCAAGATATTTTATTATAGAAGGTGATTCATACCCAATATATATGCCCAATCTCCTTTGAGGTCCCATCTTTGTGCGTTGTGGTTGAGCAATTGGAACATAAACTGCACATCCAAAAATTCTAAGATGGGAAATGTTTGGTTCCTGACCAAAAACCAATTGTTGGGGAGAATATTCATGATAATTCGTTGGACTTATGCGAATTAATGTAGCTGCATGCATAATAGCATGTCCCCACACAGATATTGGGAGTTTAGCTCTCATGAGCAATGGTCGTGCAATCAATTTAAGACGCTTAATAAACGATTCTGCAAGACCGTTTTGTGTATGAACATAAGCGACTGGATGTTCAACAATTATTCCAACAGACATACAATAATCATTAAAAGATTGTGATGTAAATTCACCAGCATTATCAAGACGAATTTTCTTGATAATATAATCTGGAAAATGTGCTCGTAACCGAATTAACTCCGCAAGTAATTTTGCAAATGCCAAGTTGCGAGTTGACAATAGGCATACATGCGACCATCTCGTTGATGCATCAATTAAAATCATAAAATATCGAAATGGTCCACAAGGTGGGTGAATAGGCCCACAAATATCTCCATGTATGCGTTCTAAAAATGCAGGAGATTCATTTTTAATTTTCATCGGTGACGGTCTTATGATTAACTTGCCTTGAGAACAAGCTGCACATGAGAATTCATTGGATTGAAGAATCTTCTGGCTCTTCAAAGAATGACCACGTGAATTCTCTAAAATTCTTCTCATCATTATAGAACCGGGATGACCCAACCGATCATGCCAAATGATAAAATCATTATGATCAGTAAACTTCTGGTTTACCGTTGCATATATTTCAATTGTAGTTATATATGTGTAGTATAATCCAGAGGAATAAGAATGTAATTTTTCCAAAACTACTTTCTTTCCAAAGTTAATACTTGTAATATACAAGTATTCATTATTATCTTCACTTTTAGTCTCAATATGATATCCATTTTTACGAATATCTTTAAAGCTCAATAAGTTTCTTTGAGACTTTGAGGAAAATAAAGCATTATCAATGCAAAATTTTGTTCCTCCAGGCAAAATTATAGTTGCTCTTCCGGAGCCTTCAATTAATTTTGCATTACCAGATATTGTACTAACATGAGCTTCTTTCATTATTAGATATGAAAAATACTTCTTATCCTTAAGTATAGAGTGTGTTGTTGCACTGTCTGCCAAACATAATTCTTTGTCAATGATCATTGGAACGTCCATTTTCTTCAAAAAAAATTTCAAAATGAGATTTTTTTCTTCTTCTATTTATGATAAATAAAAATATTTGTATAATAAAAGAAATATTGACAATAAAAATTTAATATAAATATTTATTTGGAAACATAAAAATGAAATATTTATTTGCATACATAAAATGAAAATTCTTAGGCATTTCCATGACTAGTATCACCTTCAGGGTGATTGACAAAGAAATCAGCAACATCAAAAGAAGTAAAATCATTAAAACCATTGTCAAGATTAACATCTTTGCTATTGAAATTTGTCTCTATCATTTTCACTTTTTTCTTCAATGATTCTTGATAGAGATCAACAAGATGCTTTGGCGTACGGCAAGTACGAGTCCAGTGGCCTTTCATGCCACAACGATAGCACTTATTCTCCTCCCTTTTATTTTGGTTTACATATTTCTCATCATTATGCTCCCACTTCTGGTGGTGTGCAATGTTTTTGATATGACCACCATGATTATTGTTGTAACGGTTATTGTTACTTTCCCACTTCTGGTGGTGCTTAATACTTTTGATATGGCCACCACGATTATTCTTGTAACGATTTCGACCATGACCACGACCTCGGCCTCGATTTTGTTCATTATTATATCGGATAGCTGTCGCATTTACTTCAGGAAATGGAGCAGCACCAGTTGGACGAGCCTCATGGTTTTTCAACAAAAGCTCATTATTTTGTTCAGCAATAAGAAGACAAGAAATCAATTCAGAATATTTTTTGAAACCCTTTTCACGATATTGCTGCTGCAGGAGCACATTTGATGCGTGAAAAGTGGAGAATGTTTTCTCCAATAAATCCTCATCAAGTAAATTTTCCCCACATAATTTCAACTTTGAACTGATTCGAAAAATTGCTGAATTATACTCATTTACAGTTTTAAATCCTGCAAGCGTAAGTGCATCCACTCATAACGAGCTTTTGGAAGAATAACCGTTTTTTGGTGTTCATATCTTTCCTTCAAACTAGTCCACAAGGCAAAGGGATCCTTTACCGTCAAATATTCCATTTTTAACCCTTCATCAAGGTGGTGGCGGAGGAAGATCATTGCTTTAGCCGTTTCTTGATTTGTGGCTATACTTTCTTCTTTTATGGTTTCTCCAAGACCATTTGCCTCTAGATGAATTTCAGCATCTAGTACCCATGATAGATAAATCTTTCCAGTGATATCAAGAGCAACAAACTCGAGTTTTGCAAGATTAGTCATACTACTGTAATTAAAATCAAGAAAACAAATAAAACTTACCACACTTACACAAAGTTGGCTAGAGATTCGTGATGATAACGTGTTATAAAATAATATTATTGTATTCTATAGAGAACAATTTAGAGAGAGAAATTTAGAGAGCTTTTCATTCTATATTTCATTTAACTTTAAGCCTCTATTTATAGGCTTAAGATTGTAGCTACATGGGGGTGGAGTGTGGAAGGTAAATGGACATCCCATATACATAAATATTACGTTTCACAACACCTTAATTAATACATGCATTAACACATGTATTTATGACATATTTATAACAAAAAATAATTTGTTATATAGTTATACATACGTTTAACAAACATAAGAATTAAGTCAAGGTATAAAATGTTCTCATTAGTTTTTTTTTTCTTTTTTACCTAAAACTCATGGATATATAATTTTATTTGGTCTTATTTCATTGGTTAATTATAAAAAAAAATATAAAAGAAAATCTAATCAAAAAATTGTTTGACCTATGCTATATTTTAAATTAACATAATATGTTCATTAATGGAGTTGATCCTAGAACATTCGAATAGTTTTGGTAGCGTTTATCGCGTACGCCCAAATTAACCCTCTCAAGTTAATAACAGTAATGAATGTAGTAGCGTAAGTAGGGATCGATCCCACGAGGAAGGTTATATCTTTGTGTTAACTTATGCAAACGAAAACAAAAAGGGGTTTTGAAGTCAAAGTAATAATACTACGATGCAAAATTAAACTAATATGCAAAATTATCTAGATGAATTAAATTATGAGAAAAGTGCGATTCTCGGTTTTCGGTTAACTTTACAATTGCCGTTTACTATCTCGATCATCGATCTTCACAAATGGTTCAATTTCCATATGAATATTCATCGCGGACGTTTGATCCAATAATCAAAGTCCTATCTCACCTTAAGTTTAGTTAAGTAGCCCAAGCGTTCTAGTTTAACCCTTATCACACAATCAATCAAAATACAAGCGATTAAGATTTAAATCGATGATAGCATATGAACTAGTGAGATCGATGAAGCTAAACAACATAATCCAAGCGTCTATGTTTAATCTAGTCAATTGTTTACCCTAAGAATTTAACAAACTCACAAACGGAATTTAATCAATCTTAGTTGCTTCGTAAATTAGAGGGATCAAACGATTCCGTATTTGATATCTAATTTAGCTTTAAATTGTATGAACAATAGCTAGGTGATCAGTCCAACAATCATGCATAACAATCATGACAATCAAATCAGAAAAATAATTGATACTCAATGCAAATCAACAATCAAAACTTATCTCACAAGAATCGTAAACATCCAATGTATCGTTTCCCTTAACCGAGAATCACAAAAGTATTTAGCTACTCATAACTAGATTAACAACAATCAAAATTAATCTAAAAAGCATCAAACTAATAAGAGAAGAAAGAGTTACTAAAAGGGATCACGATTCTGGCTTGTCGATTCCGGTTCCGTCCTTCGTTGTTCTTGATAAAAATTGAAAGAAAAATTCTTCTAAAAGCTAAAATTATTCTAAGAGTATGAAAAACTATGCCTATGACTCAATTATCCTCGAGTTATGGGGGTTGGTGGCTGATAAAATAGGTTACAACCTTTTAAACATGGTAAAAGACATAATTTCCTTATTTCCGGACTCCTTGGCGATCGATCGCCTTGAATGTGGCGATCGATCGCTGCATTATTTTTTTCGGAAAAACCCTTGAGGCGATCGATCGCTATAAAGTGGCGATCGATCGCCGAGCTCCAGTAGACTTTGGCGATCGATCGCCCCTTCTTCGCGATCGATCGCTGGCTCTTCAAATTTGATGCAAATGTTTCTGTCCATAGGCGATCGATTGCCTCTTCCGGGCGATCGATTGCCACCTCCAAAATTACATTTTTGCCCTTTTCTTGATCAACTTTGAGTCCTTGTCATGTCCATGTCCCTTCTTGGTCTTTACACATCGTTTTTAGCTCGTTTTCTTCGATTGTACCTATAATTACACAAATATACGATTAGGTAGCATACGTATCAAATTATCTATCAAAACCTACCAAATCGTAGACAATTAAGCACTCAAGATGTGTCTATTTCTAGTCACATCAAGTTTGAAACCAAGTAATATATATTTTTGTCTATTTTATTACTCATAAATTTATTTATTACCTGGAATTTTGGTAGGGTGTCTTCCCAGATGAACAATAGTTATTCCCCACCCTGAGATGAGCTGTTCTGAAAAGAAAGGGGTTAGAAGGGAGCCGAATAAGGTTCTCCGGCGAGGCCCCTCCAACGATCAAATCAATATAGGATAGAGGGAATAAAAGCTTTAGGCAGGAAATATAGCAGAAAAAGTTATGTCTTGTGCAAACCTGATGCCCTATATATACTGTGATGGTGAGAGAGAAAACCATATAACGGCCTGCAGGGGCCTTGGGGGACCACCGTGAACACGCAACTGAAAGTCGGTGTCCTAGAGAGGGGGACCACCGACAAATACCGTGCCTCTTGTACGATGCGCAACCTATGAGATCTTGATAGTACTGGGAGATATTCTTCGCGTACTAGTCACTCTTTGATTGGTTTATTTATGAGTGGTTGACCGCTATTATTTTAAACAATATTTTTCAGTATAGCGATTGTGTACAACAAGTGCACCCTGTCAAGTTTTAGTATAATGATATGAAAAGTACGAAATTGTCGCTCCCACGAGGACTAGGAAATAATTACCAAACTGCACTAGTTTAACTATATTTAGTCTACGATAACTGGTTGTGATTATTAACTAACGTGGCAAATTAACTTAATATGTAACCCAAACAATCAATGATGAATAAGATTAATAATCAAAAGAAACAATTATCAAGACTTTCGGTTCACCTATGTAATCCCCCATAATTCGCCTATTTGTTAATAATCGAATTCAAACAATTTAAGGGGATGAGTTTTCCAAATTTATCTAATATACTTTCTCGAGTTATATTAAACCTAATATCAAATTGCAGTAAGTCACTCTCGTGTACTTATTTAACAACACACTATTGTATTAAGATCCGTCCTAGCATTCGATTACTAGATATCTATATCTATCACACGTGTATTTGACTTCATCTCTCGATATCAGTCTAAAATCCACGTCATAAATCACTATATTGAATCATAATTTTATCTCTCGATCTCAATTGTAAATCATTCAAGGATGGCCAAACCCTTAAAAGCATGAAGAACAATGATCTATGCACTTAAATATATAAGAATCAATCAAAACAATCAATTTAAATCATGGGTTCATACAAAGGACCCCCTAAGTCTTGATAACAAACCTAGCCAACAATCTCCATCAAATAACAATGCATAAACATGTTTTGCACATTCTAAACATTAAAATCTAATGAAAGTATAGAACTAGAGTTAGAAATACGAAAATAACGAGAGGCGTCGACTCCTTGCATTGCTCCGTCGTCCCGTCTCTTTCGATGCGTCTTCTATTCAATGGTTATGGTGTATGGATGGCTGGGGATGAAGGAGAATGATGGAGGCTGTTTGTTGTAGGGTTTATTATGAGCCAAAAGTCCCCAAAAACGTCTGAAAAAATCCCTATATCATGTTGGAGGAGTTTCAAGTAAGTTGGACACAAAATAACCAAGATGGAAATAAAATCCTGAAATTTCAGAGTCGATGCGATCGATCGCTTCAAATGAAGCGATCGATCGCATTTTGCTACTGCCTAGAGGTGATCGATCGCCTCATTTGAAGCGATCGATCGCCTCATTTGAAGCGATCGACCGCTTCCTCTGATTTTCAGCAAATTATGATTTCGTCCCTCCTTTTCCATGTTTGCTCAGTTTGGTCCTTTTTCATCATTTTAAGCCTATTTCCTCCACTTTTATGCATTTGGACCTGGATTCCTTTAATATTCAAATATATACCAAAAAGAGTAATATTTTCCAAGAATCACTACAAAAATGCCCCTAATCTTATATCAAATTAAGTGTAAAAATCACACTTATCAGTGGTCCTTTGTTAGGAATAAAACTCCCGTTACAGACAGCTCGGATGAGAGGGACCACACTAGGGCTCACGAGGTCATTTAGCCAATGTCAAAGAAGAAACTATGGGAATTGTTTAAGGTTGGGATATCAGACCGGGTACAATATTGATTACTATGCATGGTTGCCCCTTTTCACAGTCTGGATGGGACGGCTTGCGAACACGTAGAGCTAAGGACATGTGCCGAGCTGAGGACGTAAGGACATGCCGAGCCTAGGGCATAAGGACATATGCCGAGCTGAGGACGTAAGGACATGCCGAGCTGAGGGCATAATGACATGCCGAGTTGAAGGCGGGGGCCGCCAATGACGAAGTCGGGTCGGGTTATACATCTGGAGTTAGGGTTGAGATCGTACTGACTCCCTATCGGGGTATCTTGAGTATCCATTTTAGTCGAGCTAGAGCAGCGCTGTTCTCGACTATTCGTTTTACGCCGAGACCCGAACTGAGTTGTCAGATATTCAAATTTTAAATCTCGATGGGACAGGCTATCACCAAGATGTGACCGTTGACGTACGCACCAATCAACAAGGCTGCCACGCGTCCATATCCGCGCTTGAGACGCTTGCCATCCCTCGATCCACGCCGTTCGAATGGGCTTGGCCCAAATGGCCCACTCTCCCAGTTGCCTAGAAATGTTTCCGCTCCCCCCATTCTTGCCATTCTCTCGCGCCGCTCATCCCTCTCTCCCCTCATCCAGCTCTCCTATCTCTGTAAGTCTTCTTAGTTTCATATATATATTTTTATATTGATGTCAAATTCCACTTCCTCTACTTCCGGTGCTGCTCTCCAGGGGTCGAAGCTTTCTAGATCTCCGACCCGAGCTCAGACTCGGAGCGTAAGCTCTGCGGAAAAGGTAGTGGCCGCAGAGCCTCTTCACCAGGTCCCCCGAGGCCTGTGTTGATCCTCCTCTACCCAATTTTGAGGTGGATCCTCGGGGGTTGGTCCAAGCCGGACTCCCCTAGTACGAGGTGATCAGTTCTCGAGTTTCGACGGAGGCTGAACCTTTACTGCGCTCCTACTTTATTCCCCATGACCATGAGGTACGGATACCCAGGCGATCGTCCTTTCTTCATCGAACAACTCCCCTTCCCTCCTTGTATCAGGAAATTTCTCATTTCTATTGCATCTCGCTAAGCCAGCTCAGCCCCAACTCCTTCCAGAGCATGGCAGCAGTGTTGTCTTGTTCCAGTCCCTAAATCTCACATTTTCTCCTCCCCTTCTCCATTACTTTTTCCAAGTTAAAAACACATTCCCCGGCCTGTTCTACTTTGGAGCTAGGTCGTCATGCAAATTTTAGAAAGATACCGAGTTCCCACAAAGGATGGAAGGAGACCTATTTTTTTTATCAAGCCACCTCATCATTGGTCCCGTCCTATGGCCTGAAGAAATTACCTTCCGGAGAGTCGCTCACTCCCCTACAGATATAAAGATGATGTCTTCTTCCAGAGGTCACATCAGCTATAGGGGCTGACATTTTGATACGACTACCCTGATCCGAGAGGACGTATTTAGGCACTACAGGCTGAGCTTTCATCCAGCTAGTCCTCTCCCTGGTGCATCCTCACCTCAGATATTTCCATACCTCGCCTTCGACCTCTATACTTCTTTCATATTCTCTTTAATGTTTTACTTTTTTGCATACAACATGTCGATCAACCAAATGCTCTCCGCCATGGTTTTCTAAAAGAAGAAAGGGATGGCAAAGGTAGTCCCCGGATCCCCTGCTCGTACCCGCATCCCGACATTACCCGAGGCCCTTATACCAGCTCAGACTTCTACCCTCCAAAGAGGAGCGCGAGTGGTGCTCTCCAGGCCCACAAAAAAGAAAGGTTGAGAAAGCGGCCCAGACACTAGCCCTGGAGAAGGTGGCAACTTCCCCTGTGCCTTACGTAGGAGAGGCGTCAAATGATTCCATTAAGAGCCCTCAATCCGCCCGTTCTGCCAGACCGGGCTCTCCTGGTCTTCCCGTGGAGTACACCAAATCCACCAGTTTAATCAATGATCCTGTCTCGGGGCTACTAGCAGAAAATCATAGAGTGTCTGACCACCTCCGCGGACCAACAGGTCATGGCCGGGATAAAGTGGAGACCCCTTGGCTCAGGACGATCTAACTCGAGCCTTATCAGTAAGTGTAGCCATTTCCATTTTTTAATTATTTTATATATTATTTTTTGTGCCACACAATTCTTGCCTTGCAGGGCTTGATAATGCTACGTGAGAGTATTCAGTCCGAGATCTTAAGTCCCGGGCCGAAGCTGCTGAAGCCGAACTAAATGTGGTGCGGACAGATCTTGTATAAAAAATGGATACCACGGGTGCCGAGTTGACCAAGCAATAGGCTGAGGTGGTACACCTCCGACAGGTTGTTTCTGAGAAAGACGCGGCTTTGACTCATGCCTCTACTGAGCTGGAGTATGCTCGATCCGAGCTGAAGGGCTACGTAGACGGGGAGATCGGGAGGAAGGATACCTTCCTGAAGTCGGAAGAGTTCAAGGGGCTTCTTGCCACCAAAGCATTCCGGTTTCTTGATTTAGTCGCGGGCTGTAAGGACCAGTTCAAAGCTCAAGGCTTCCCTCCAGAGGATCAAGATTCGGATGACTTTCTAGATCTCAACGCTGTCATAGCCACTATCCCCCCCCGACTTTATAGAGAAATGATGTTTCCTTGTTTTGTCGTTGCCCCTTTTGTTGACCCGTGCTTATATATGTTTAGGTTGCTGGATCAGATATTCTCAGGTTTAAATCCTGGGTCGGGCTGTATAATGAAATTCCTTTTTATGTCATTTTATAATTCTTTTACTTTACCCAGCGTGGTGCCCTCTCGAATTAACTGTTAAGACTCAAACCAGATGTGTTAGTCTAATTAATATTAAACAAGACTCATCCGCTCTTGAAAAGGGTTGGCCAGTGAAAACCGCGATATTTCTCGCTTTGCAGAATTATTACACATGACCGTCCTTCGATGATGACAAACCCGAGTTAAGGAAGAATAAGATGACAATCTGTGCCATAAATTAGTACCAGGGCCTCGTTCTCCTTGGATTTATAGTGACAGGGCTGACCTGCACTCAATGATTTCAGGACAAACCTTAGCAATAAATTTGTGCCAGGGCCTCTTCACCTGGGCTTTATAGTGACAGGGCTGACCTGCACTTAATGATGCCAGGGCGGACCTTAGCAATAAATTTGTGACAGTCCCTCATTCACCTGGGCTTTATAGTGACAGGGCTGACCTGCACTTATTGATGCCAGGGCGGACCTTAGCAATAAATTTGTGCCTGGACCTCATTCACCTGGGCTTTATAGTGACATGGCTGAGCTGCACTTAATGATGCCAAGGCAGAACTTAGAATTAAATTTGTGCCAGGGCCTCATTCACCTGGGCTGTATAGTGACAGGGCTGACCTGCACTGATATTATGACAGGGCTGACCTTAGCAATAAGTTTGTGCCAATGCCTCATACACATGGGGTTAATGGTGCCAATGTCTCATACACTTGGGCTTTATAGTGACATGGCTGACCTGCACATAATGATGCCAGGGAGGACCTTAGCAATAAATTTGTCTCAGAGCCTCATTCACCTGGGCTTTATAGTGACGGGGCTGACATGCACTTAATGATGTCAGGGCGGACCTTAACAATAAATTTGTGCCAGTGCTTCATTCACCTAGGCTTTATGGTGCCAATGTCTCATACGCTTGAGCTTTAATGACAGGGCAGACCTGTACTGATATTTTGCCAAGGCTAACCTTAGCAATAAGTTTGTGTCAGGGTCTCATAAACCTGGGCTTAATGGTGCCAAGGTCTCATACACTGTGGGTTTATAGTGACAGAACTGACCTCCACTTAATGATGCCATGGCGGACCTTAGCAATAAATTTGTGCCAGTGCCTCATTCACCTGGTGATCGCGATTTATTTTAAACAATTATTTTCCAGAGTAACGCGATTAAATACCGCAAGTGCATGGTGTCAAGTTTTAGTATAATGATTTAAAAGTAGGAACGTCGTACCCACATGGACTAACGTATAAGTACCAAATAAAATTAAAAAAATTATATTTAGCCTATGAAATAAATCAATAATTAACTAATCAAAATAAATACTTAAAAACTGAAAATTAAATCAACTACTTTGAAGATGCAAAGGAATTCCACTTGAGAAATTTATCTAGACGTCGGGTCACTTGTGTTATTGTAAATGATTCGTTTGTGAAAACAATTACTATCCAATTAATTCTTAAGGTGACGTGTTTTCGTAAAATATTCAATACACTTTCTCAAGCTATATTGAAACTAATATCAAATTGAAACAAGTAACTTTCGTTCACTTAAGCACCAATTTAATATTGCATAAATATTGTGGGGTCCTCTTTACTTAATTCATTATGTATCCAGTTAACATACATATGTGAGTCTGAATTAAGTAAGAACATACACTGATTTAGAGTATTTTACTAGTTAAGTTGTTACAGTACCAAATCCTGAGTACAAAAACCAACTAAATTTGTTTTCTACATATACATTACATGTAACATTAACAACCTAAGCCAGTACAACTCCTATGCAGTGGTTCACCTCGCAGCGGAATAAGACTCACGATTCCCACGTCTATGCAATCCTACAGAAACATTCACAAAACGTGAGTATAGATAAACAACTATCTCAGTGCGATATCAAAAACACAATATCAATAACAATGATAAAGCACAAGAAATCATCTATGTGAATGTTCTGTCTCATGCATCCACAAATGCACCATGTCATGACATGTCTCAACACATACCCTATTATCACGAGACTAAAATTATATGCCCATTCAGCTCAATATGTCAGTGGAACCACCTCACATCTTCATATTAGCAGCACATATCATAGTACCATTACGTCAACACGTACCTGTACTGCGACACAAACGAGAGAAATTAGGTGTCACTGGCTAAGTGCCTCGTTGTCCTGTCCCCTGAGATGATGCTACAACAATGCCAACAATATATCATGTTATCATAGGCATTAAAATCAAATTCTACAAAAATATTTCATTTTTCAACATTTTGGCACTGGCGATCGACCGCTATCAACACCGATCGATCGCCAAAACTCTCTGTCCTCTCGCGATCGATCGCAACAACTTGGCGAGCGATCGCCACAATGCTCTGTTCACAGCGATCGATCGCGACAATTTCACCGATCGATCGCCACACATTTTCACCGCCTTAAAATTTACTCTGCCTCGGCGATCGATCGCCACAAAGCTCGCGATCGATCGCCGATGTCCAGAAAGTTTAGAACATGGCGATTTTCAAGCTTATCTCCATGGTTCTTCTCCTATACCTCATATTGAACCATTTCAACATGTTTCTTGCAATCCCTAGGAACATATTAACATGTTTCTAACATCATAGATTCCAATTCAAAGCATAGAAACATGATATGATTCTTCACTTGAATACTTGAATTTTCATTTCACATATATAACACCAATGACATATTTCAAGTGTAAAGCTAAGAATTCCTTACCAAGATGGTACACTTTCACTTCACACACCTTCCTAACTCAAGTCACAAGTCAATCCCAAGCTCAAACCACCAAAAACTTGAAAGAGATGAAGAGGAGCTTGGTAGAGATTTGTAGGTGTAAAATGGTGTATTATGTGATTCCACCTCCCTAATCCACTTGATATAGATCCTTAGTTCCCTAATTCACTTGCTATCATGTCATTTAAAGGTAATTACATGTTAAGTAACATGTACATGAAATGAACTCCAAATTCAAATTCACATGCTAATGCAACCTTAATGAAAGGCAAAGGCATATGAAATTCATATCAAATGCATACTATAATTCAAATCATTTCTTTGCACTACATTTTGTACATCATGTTTCATTCCTTGCCATATATCATTTCATACATGTATTTCTTCATTATTGTTTCCACCAGAACCCCCCATTAACATACCACCATTTGATATAATTACACCATAATCATATCATACGTGTATACAACAAATCGAGGCATGACAAATATCTATGAAAACCTCTACCTTTAAATCTTTCAATCCAAAGTTATTACATATGTGATTTAATCTCTTGATCTAAATCTTGAACATACAACATGATTTACTCAAGCGTATTATAATTTAATCTCTCAATCTAAATTATAATTCTCACAAATCAATCAAAGTTAGCAATGCTTTGATAGCATTAAAGTTATAAATCATGCACAAAAGAATCAATCCACTAAAGAAACATTCAAATCATCAACTCAAACACAAGTTTCCCTAATCTTGATAAAATAAACTTAGTTCATATTCAAATCAAAATAACAAGATGAATAAGTGTTTCTCAACCAAATAAACATCATGAATTCGAAAATAAAAACAAAACAAAAGTTTAGAAGTATGATAAACGAATGAGTCGATTCCGTGCGTTGCAATGTAGCTTCTTCTCTTGCTTCCTTCCTTGTGCTTCAAAGGATTTTTGCTCTTAAACTTGGTGGATGATGGAGGATGATAAGAGGCTGCTATGCAGGGTAAAATATGATGTTGAACTCCCTCAATTTGTGCCCTAGGTCTGTATATATATGGTAGAGGTTGGAAAGAAGTGTTCCAAATTTACCAAATTCATGGTATTTGTTTTCTTCAGAAAACTCTATCGCTCGATCGATCGAGAAAATCTCTCGATCGATCGAGCACTCAACATTCTCGTCCATGAAATTCCCTGCTCCGCTCGATTGATCGAGATCAACCGTCGATCGATCGAGAAAGAGCATCGATTGATCGAGCATATGTTCCGATCGATCGAGCAACACTTCTTCTAGCTGATGAAATTGCCTGCCTCGCTCGATCGATCGAGCATTTCTGCCGATCGATCGAGCGAGTGAATGTCCAAATTCTTCACTTTTGGCCTCGATTTGGTCCGTTTTCATCATTCTAGCTTACTTCTTCCAATTCCGACCTAGATTTCTGAAACAAAACAAATAAATACCAAAAAGCATAACATTATCCAGGAATCAACACGAAAATCAGTAAAAATCATTGCAAAATAAGCGTAAAATCCACCCTTATCAACTCCCCCAAACTTAGACTTGATCGTCATCGAGCAAGCAATAAGATCAAAATGTAGAGTTCATCCTCAATACTTTAAACGAATTAACTTAACAACTCAAATATAAAAGCTCAGAAATCCCACTAACACATCAACAAGAGTCAGTCAAAAATCAACAAGAAGTGGTTTCTCCTAAGCCAAGCAATACATCGCAAAATTGGAACGTGCGTGTGTGCTATTGTTAATCTTGAGTTTCATACATATCTTTAAGATCAAATAGTGCTAGTAAACTCAAAGTCAAGATTACTATCGAGCACTCCACATGCCTACTTTTCCAACACTTCTCCACTAATGTAATTATTCCATAGACTTGGATCATAAGGTCTTTTTAAGCTTATAATGTCAGGCCTTTGGTGTCGGTTTCAAAGAAAAGGTAAGATAAGCGCAAAGAAGAGAGTATAATCATTTACAGTTCAAATTTTCCCACAGTTCAAGCTCCTCTTCTTTTTCTTGTCCTGCCTTGGCCACTTTGGGTCTTATATACATGTTTTTTTTTCAAGGCTTTTTCTTCTCTTTTCTTTTTGCTCTTTTTCTCATTCATCAATCTTTTTCAATAAGCTCATTAAGATATAACAATTCATATGTATCGAACGAGATTCATTATACTCCCTTCGGGTAGGGAATTTTTTTTCCCATTTAGGCTCATATAAGGGTGGTATAATGAGTTTGCCAAGAATGTCGAATGTGGTCTTAATTATATGCAATGCATAAACCATTCTTTTTTTCAATAAAGCTCAAAATGGGACACTAGGGATTGATATAGACTAGGTAAGTTTGAAAGGCCCAAACGTTCCAAAGATCGCCTTAATTATGTCCAAGTACAGTTCATAATTATAAAATTTCGCCTCGAAGTGCCTTCAAATAGGTTCTAGAGTGCTCTAAGATACTCAAGACAAATCATGGTTAACAAAATTTTTCACTTTTCAATATACACTTCACCCAATCATGACTCAAAAGTGCCCAAAATGTTCCTTAATTTTGACATATCAACTCAACAAAGGATATTCACAAACCAGTCAAAAATTTTCACGACTCTAATTGAGATGGGGGATTAATTTCATCATGCAATACCGTTGCAAGTCTAGTTCATTATTTCTTAACGATGAACTCATTTTTCACAAAACAATTGTTTATATGCTCAAGAACAATTTAGTCCCATGATAGAATAAGCATGCAAGACAAGTAGCAAGAGAAACAACAGTAATCAGTAAACACCCCCCCCCCCCCCAAACTTAGTATATGCATTGCCCTCAATGTACATCAAACAATAAGCACAAAAAGCAAAATACATACCTCGACGATGATAGTCAGTGATCGTCGTCCTCATCATGCTCCGACAGGGGTACTGGGTAGTATGGCTCCTGCGACTGATACGATTGATATGGCGGATATGGTGGAAACTCAGGCGGTGGTGGTTGATATGGCTGGTATGGTTGAAAATGTGGCTATGGTGGGAACTGGATAGCCGGGAAACCTTGGGCCAAGCCAGTGTTCCATGCACATTGATATTGCATGAACTCCATATGACGCTGACTCATCTGCTTTTGGTCCAAACGGATTTCCCTTTGCACGTTTCAAATGTCCCGCTGCTCCAGGCGTATGTCTTGGAGATCTTTGTGGAGGGAGTCCAAGGTGATAGATGTATGTGCTACAGCGGGACATTTGAAACGTCCCATGATAGAATAAGCATGCAAGACAAGTAGCAAGAGAAACAACAGTAATCAGTAAACACCCCCCCCCCCCCCCCAAAACTTAGTATATGCATTGCCCTCAATGTACATCAAACAATAAGCACAAAAAGCAAAATACATACCTCGACGATGATAGTCAGTGATCGTTGTCCTCATCATGCTCCGACAGGGGTACTGGGTAGTATGGCTCCTGCGACTGATACGATTGATATGGCGGATATGGTGGAAACTCAGGCGGTGGTGGTTGATATGGCTGGTAGGTTGAAAATGTGGCTATGGTGGGAACTGGATAGCCGGGAAACCTTGGGCCAAGCCAGTGTTCCATGCACATTGATATTGCATGAACTCCATATGACGCTGACTCATCTGCTTTTGGTCCAAACGGATTTCCCTTTGCACGTTTCAAATGTCCCGCTGCTCCAGGCGTATGTCTTGGAGATCTTTGTGGAGGGAGTCCAAGGTGATAGATGTATGTGCTACAACGGGACATTTGAAACGTCCCATGATAGAATAAGCATGCAAGACAAGTAGCAAGAGAAACAACAATAATTCCCAAACTTAGTATATGCATTGCCCTCAATGTACATCAAACAATAAGCACAAAAAGCAAAATACATACCTCGACGATGATAGTCAGTGATCGTCGTCCTCATCATGCTCCGACAGGGGTACTGGGTAGTATGGCTCCTGCGACTGATACAATTGATATGGCGGATATGGTGGAAACTCAGGCGGTGGTGGTTGATATGGCTGGTATGGTTGAAAATGTGGCTATGGTGGGAACTGGATAGCCGGTAAACCTTGGGCCAAGCCAGTGTTCCATGCACATTGATATTGCATGAACTCCATATGACGCTGACTCATCTGCTTTTGGTCCAAACGGATTTCCCTTTGCACGTTTCAAATGTCCCGCTGCTCCAGGCGTATGTCTTGGAGATCTTTGTGGAGGGAGTCCAAGGTGATAGATGTATGTGCTACAGCGGAAGATGATGACGGGCCAGTAGGTCTACTGCTCGAAGGTCGTGGCTCTGCCCTACGTCGGCCTATAGGAGGTGGTGGTCCATCAACCACTATTGAGCCTTTGGGTGGTAAGAGTTCTTCATCGGTGCCCCATTTCACTCCACATTTCTTGCATAGAGCAGTGATGGTAGACGGAAATGGTAATGCGGAGGTGGGCAGACTCGTTCCGATGTCGTTGATATGATCATTTATAATATACCCCAGGTCCACCGTTTGCCCAGTGAGTATGGCATATACCAGGGCATCTCTCTCTTTGGTAACTTCAGAAGTGTGGGTCGATGGCATGACCCGTGAGGCTATGAATGAGAACCATGCCTGTGCCTCCGGTTTCAAATATTTCTTAAGGACCAACTGAGGTTCTCCATGGTTGGTCATTTGCCAATCTGTCCCCTGAACACTGATAACAAAGAGTACCTCATCATAGTTGATTTGACTTTTTCTGAAGACTTTGTACTCATTATCCTTTATTGAAGGCATCCGATAAATTTCATTGATTTTGAATTGATTGAACTCCATATCTTCCCCCGTACAAACACAACATCGCTTGAATCTCGGCGTATTAGTCCTTAAATTGGTATAGAATTCCCGCACAACAGGGACCACTGCATCAATAGGCTTCTGAATAAATTCAAACTATCCTCTTCGCCATGCTTCTTGAATCACGGGGCATTCAATTTTATCAGTATTCATTCTCCTTTCGTGACTGAGGGGTTTTCGATGGTAGCTGGGGTATAATTCCGCTGCTACGGAGTTCACAAATCTCAGTTCATCATAATCTTAAGAAGTGGCGGCTTCGACTTGCTTCTGCTTTTTCTTGGGAGCCATTATATTTTTTTTTCCAAGTTCACAATCCACCCCGCTTCAATCCCAACACCAAGAAGTAATTCACACAACAAATCACCAACACTCAACAACTAAACTCCAATTCCCCCAAACTTGTCTATTCACTTAACTCAACTCCACCAAATACACCAAAAATCTCATCTTTTTTATACCCAAACAATATGCATCGGTCTATTGATATGTAAAAAGATTGAAGCCAAATACCATAGAATTTCAAAAATCTGATGAATTTGTAGACTTGGTTTGAGTTCCTCCTTATGATGTAGTTGCCCCCAATCCCGCCCTCGAATCTTCAGATCTGTAACAAAAAATGCAATTAGAAGAATCTAAGCTTCATAAATTGTGAAATTTTTGAGTTATTGGAAAGATTAGAAGGGAAATTTTGTGATTAGGGCAAAAGGGGCGATTTTTTTTTTCGTTTGAGGAGAATGAAATTTTTTATCTTCTGCAGTGTCTGGCGACTTTTTTAAAACAAAATTTTATGCCTCTCGGTCAATCGAGCAACTCTCTTGATCGATCGAGAGAGACATGTTATTTTTCTTTTTTTTTTTGTAACCTCTCTCGATCGATCGAGGTACAATCTCGATCGATCAAGAGAGACAGGTTTTGTTTTCTTTGTTGACCTCGGGCGATCGATCGAGAATTATTCTCGATCGATCGCCAACCTCAGAAAATTTTCCACTCAATTTATTTCAATGCTCGATACGCCACACCAAAAATTGATCTATTCCATTTTCTGCATCTGACAATCAACGCACGGAGTTAGGCTCGGGAAAAATAAACAAATGCAACTAAAATTGAAAAACAAACAAGTGATAGAGAGAAGAAAAAGTTCTTAATTTATAGTCCCAAGATGGACTGTCAGCTCCTTTCTCTCAGTCATCAAGATAACAGATAGAGGCGCACATCTCGACCTCCTCGTTTATGTGGTAGTGCTCAAACGCTACCCATTTACTGTAAAGGTGCCCTTATTGGGTTCGGTAACTTCAATACGCCGGATGGGTAACCTTGGAGACTATGAATGGTCCGGATCAACGAGAACGTAGTTTACCTGGAAAGTGTCGTAGTCTGGAGTTGAACAAGAGTAATGTATCTCCTACATTGAATTCCCTCCTTTGTATATGAGAGTCATGCCACTTCTTGGTTTTCTCTTTGTAAATTTTGGCATTCTCATATGCCTGATTCCTAAACTCCTCCATCTCATTCAGCTGTAAAAGTCGTTTTCACCTGCAACATGACAATCAAATTTAGCCATTTAATAGCCCAATATGCTTTATGTTCAAGTTCAACAGGGAGGTGACACGCGTTACCAAATACCAACCTATAGGGTGATGTGCTAATAGGTATCTTAAAAGCAGTCCGATAAGCCCATAAGGCGTCATCTAAGCGCAAGGACCAATCCTTCCGGCTTAGAGTCACTGTCTTTTCTAAAATACTTTTCAACTATCGGTTTGAAACCTCTACTTGTCCGCTGGTTTGTGGGTGGTAAGGCGAAGACACTTTGTGGGTGACGCCATATTTACTCAAAAGATTTTCAAATTGTTTGTTGCGAAAATGAGTGTCACCATCACTAATAATTGCTCGAGGGGTGCCAAAACGAGTAAAAAAATTTCTTTTCAAAAATTGCACAACTACTCGAACATCATTTGTGCGCAAAGCTTCCGCCTCAACCCATTTTGTCACATAATCCACTGCGACAAGTATGTATCTATTTGAGCATGAACTTGGGAAAGGTCCCATGAAATCTATTCCCCACACATAAAAAAGCTCGCATTCAAGAATATTATTTAAGGGCAATTCATTCCTCCTAGAGATATTACCGACCATTTGACATCTATCACATGTGGAAACATACCTGAATGCATCCTTAAACAAAGTTGGCCAATAGAAGCCGGAGTCAAGTACCTTAGTAGCTGTTTTGGTTAGGCCAAAATGCCCACCTATCTCTCCACCGTGGCACCGCTTCAAGATAGATTGCATATCCCCCTCGGGGATACATCTCCTTATCATGTTATTTGCACAAACTTTGAACAAGTAGGGCTCCTCCCACATGAGATGTTTAACCTCAGAATTTTTTTTTCTTTTGATAAAAAGTCAGATTTTGTGGGAGGATATCACTAGCAATATAATTCGCATAATGTGCATACCAAGGTAAACCGTCAGTGCTAAACAGTTGCTCATCAGGAAATTTCTCATTAATTTCTTCTACCTCACTTTCAATTGTATCATCGCCATTTTCAATTCGAGACAAATGATTATCTACCATATTCTCTACACCCTTCTTATCTCTTATCTCCAAGTCAAATTCTTGCAACAACAATATCCACATAATCAAGCGTGGTTTGGCATCTTTCTTTGCAAGTAAGCACTTAAGTGCAGCATGATCGGTGTAGACAATAACTTTGGCAAGACATAGATAGGATTGAAACTTATCGAATGCGAAAACTATAGCTAGAAGATCTTTTTCAGTAGTGGCATAATTTATTTGTGCTTCATTCAAAGCGTGACTAGCATAGTAAATGGTATGAAATACCGTGTTCCTCCTTTGGCCTAAAACTGCTCCTACCGCCGTGTCACTAGCATCGCACATCAGTTCAAAGGGTAACTCCCAATCAGGTGCTAACAAGACATGTGTTGTTACCAATTTCTCCTTGAGAATCTCGAATGCCTGCACACAATCAGAATTAAAACTCGTAAGGTGCATCTTTAGTTAATAAATGAGATAAGGGTTTAGAAATTGTTGAAAAATCCTTAATGAATCGACGATAAAATCCCGCATGGCCTAAGAAGCTTCGGATTCCTTTCACTGTTGTTGGTGGTGGAAATTGTTGTATCACTTGGATTTTTGCTCGGTCCACTTCAATACCCTTTTCGGATATCGTATGTCCCAAGATTATACCTTCTTGGACCATGAAATGACACTTCTCCCAATTCAACACAAGATTCGTCTCCTCGCACCTCGTCAACACCAAAGCCAAGTTATATAAATAGATATCAAATGAAGTTCCAAAAATAGAGAAGTCATCCATGAATACTTCTAAGAATTTTTCTATCATGTCATGGAATATGGCCAACATGCATCTTTGAAAAGTAGCAGGTGCATTACCTAATCCAAATGGCATTCGTCTAAAGGCAAATGTACCATAAGGGCAAGTGAAAGTAGTCTTCTAGTCTTCTCTTGGTCCTCAGGTGTAATAGCAATTTGGTTATACCCTGAATACCCATCTAGAAAGCAATAAAAGTCATAACCTGTTAATCTCTCTACCATTTGATCAATGAAGGGAAGGGGAAAGTGATCTTTATGAGCAGACTCATTTAACCTCCTATAGTCAATGCACACTCTCCACCCTGTGACTGTTCTAGTATGTATCAATTTATTGTTCTCATTAGGGACAACATTAATGCCTCCCTTCTTTGGTACACATTGAATATGACTTACCCATGAACTATTAGAGATAGGGTAGATATTACCTGCGTCCATTAGCTTAATGACCTCGGCTTTAACTACCTCATGCATTTTTGGATTGAGACGGTGTTGTGGTTGTACCACGGGCTTGAATGTGTCATCCATTAGAATTTTATGCATGCACACCGATGGACTAATTCCTTTAATGTCTGCTATCTTCCATCCAAATGCCTTCTTGTGCTCCCTAAGGACTTTAAGAAGCTTTTCCTCGTTTTTACCTGTCAAAGACGAAGAAATAATGATTGGTAATGAATTTCCAGAATCTAAGAATACATACTTGAGATGAGATGGCAGAGGCTTGAGTTCGAGAGTGGGTGATTCTTCGCTGGATGGCCTTTGAGGTTTAATGTCTCTTTGTCCTAACTCTCCAAGATTTTTAGTGGTTCGTTTCATGTAAGGAATGGTGTTGTTCAAATGAGCTATAATCTCAATTTCCTCCTTGTCATGTTGTTTATCGTCTTCCACAAGGCAGGCTTCCATTTTATCCTTGAATGTACCTTGCAACACATCAACTGTCATAGCATCAATAATATCGACATTAAAACACATGTGCTCGTCGTGTGAGTGTTGAAGTGCTTTAAACATTAAACACAACTTGATCCTCCCCTACTCGGAAGATCAACTTCCCTTGTTGAACATCTATTATTGCCTTTCCCGTTGCTAGGAACGGTCGGCCCAAGATCAGTGGTGTTTCAGAGTCCTCTTCCATGTCTAGTACCAGAAAATCAACTGGAAAGATGAATTTATCCACTTTGACTAACACGTCTTCAATGATCCCCCGGGGATAAGTGATAGATCTATCCGCCAATTGCAATGAAACCTTCGGTTTTGGCTCGCCTAGTCCCAACTTCCTGAAAATGGAGAATGGCATCAAATTAATACTTATACCCAAATCACACAATGATTTCGTAAATGAAACTGATCCTATAGTGCAAGGTATAGTATAACTCACTGGGTTTTTTAACTTTGGAGGCATTTTGTTTTGCACAATTGCTGAGCACTCTTCCGTTAAGCTTACCGTTTCGTACTCACCCAACTTTCTCTTGTTAGAAAGAATTTCCTTCAAAAACTTAGCATAACTAGGTATTTGAAGTAAACATCAACGAATGGTATATTAATATGCAATTTTTTAAATACCTCAAGAAACTTACCAAATTCATCGTCCATTTTAGCTCTTTTTAATGCAGCGGGAAATGGGGGAGTAATTACTACCTTATCAGTGTGTGTGATCGGTGTAGTGTTAGAATTCTTATCTTTGTCGGTTACCTTTTCCTCGGTCTTACCACCCTTGTCTTCAGTGGTGTTTCCACGACTTTCTTTTGCTTCAGTCTGCGTCCTTAGCTCTTTTCCATTCCTTAGTGCTATGACATTTGTTTGCTCCTTCGGGTTCTTCACTGTATCACTTGGTAGTGTACCTTGAGTTCGTCTGGAAATCAATGTTGCAAGTTGCCCTACTTGTACTTCCAAATCTTTATAGATGCATCCTGATTTTGCATCCGAGGTTCAGTTGATGATATGAACTTTGTCATAAGCTCCTCCATACTCGGCTTAGGTACATATCCCGGTGGTGGTTGTGGGTTCAACACGTTGTTTTGGTTGGACCATTGCAGATTTGGATGATTCCTCCATCCCGGGTTGTAAGTGTTTGAGTACGGGTTATTGGCTGCCTGTTTCCTACATAATTAGCAGACTCATTAGACTGAGTAAATGGATTACCTGCATGACATTTGATGCTTGGATGATTGCTTCCACATAAGTCACAAATGATAACTTGAGCTTGCATCGCTGTCACGCTCATGCTATCAATCTTTTTATTCAATGCTTCTAATTTGGGCCGAAATAGTAGTGATGCCATCAATTTGATGAACTCCACTTGGTTTCTTTGACACATTCATCTCTGATTGCCATTGATATCTATTAGAAGCCATTTCTTCCAAGAGTTCATAAGCTGCTTCCAGTGTTTTTCGCATGATGGATCCCCCTGAGGCCGCATCAATCATAGAACGGTTAGCTGAAAATAAACCGTTATAAAAGGTTTTTACCTGGAGCCAAACAGAAAGACCATGATGTGGGCATCTCCTTAACAAGTCATTGAAACGTTCCCACGTCTCATATAAAGTTTCAGGATCATATTGCCCAAACGTGGTGATATCGTTTCGGATCTTTGCAGTTTTGGAAGGGGGGAAATATTTAGACAAGAAAGCTTGAGTCATCCCCTCCCAAGTGGTAATGGATCCTGTAGGTAAAGAACTGAACCAAGCTGTAGCTTTATCTTTCAATGAGAAGGGGAATAAACGTAACCTGATGGCATTGTCAGAAACACCATTGTGTTTGAATGTGTCACAAATCTCCAAGAAGTTGGAGATGTGACCATTTGGGTCATGAGTGGTTGCTCCCCCAAACATTATTGAATGCTGGATCATCTGAATTATTGCAGGCTTTATCTCAAAGTTGTTAGCTTGAATACTTGGCCTCGTTATTCTTGACAGTGATCCATGGAAAGCTGGTTGTGCAAAGTCCATCATAGATCTTGGATTCGGTGCTTCATTATTCTCGCCCCCTACTTGATTGTTGTCCGCCATCGTTCGAGCTTCCCGTATTCTCCTAAGAAAAGTTTGCTCAATTTCTGGGTCAAAAGGCTTGAGTACGGGATGGCTGCTCCTTAGCATGCACCAAGAAAATGACTACCTGTACAAATCAACCCAAAAGGAGAAAAACAAATGCAGTAAACCAAATAATCAAAATCGACAAACGAACAAAACCTAAAAAGTAATGGCTAAATTACAATTATCTAATCACGTATGATATTAAACAAATTAGTCCCCGGCAACGGCGCCAAAAACTTGATCGCGATTTTTTAAATAACCATTTTCTAGAGTAACGTGATTAAATACGGCAAGTGCACGTTGTCAAGTTTTAGTATAATGATTTAAAAGTAGGGATGTTGTACCCAAGGGACTAACGTATAGTACCAAATAAAATTAGAAAAATTATATTTAGCTTATATTTAGCCTACGAAATAAATGAATAATCTAAAAAAATAAATACTTAAAAACTGAAAATTAAATCAACTACTTTGAAGATGAGAAGGAATTCCACTCGAGAAATTTATCAAGACGTCGGGTCACATGTGTTATTGTCAATGATTCGTTTGTGAAAATAATTACTATACAATTAATTCTTAAGGTGACGGGTTCCCGTAAAATATTCAATACACTTTCTCAAGCTATATTGAAACTAATATCAAATTGAAACAAGCTTAATCACCAATTTAATATTGCATAAATCTCTATGAAAACCTCTAACTTTAAATCTTTCAATCCAAAGTTATCACATATGTGATTTAATCTCTCGATCTAAATCTTGAACATACAACATGATTTACTCAACCGTATTATAATTTAATCTCTCAATCTAAATTATAATTCTCACAAATCAATCAAAGTTAGCAAAGCTTTGATAGCATTAAAGTAATAAATCATGCACAAAAGAATCTTATCTTGCTTCCTTCTTTGCACTTCAAAGGATTTTTGCTCTTAAACTTGGTGGATGATGGAGGATGATAAGAGGCTGCTATGTAGGGTAAAATATGATGTTGAACTCCCTCAATTCGTGCCCTAGGTCTGGTATATATATGGTAGAGGTTGGAAAGAAGTGTTCCAAATTTACCAAACTCAGTGTGGTATTTTTTTGCTTCAGAAAACTCTGTCGCTCGATCGATCGAGAAAATCTCTCGATCGATCAAGCACTCAACATTCTCGTCCATGAGATTCCCTGCCCCGTTCGATCGATCGAGATCAACTGTCGATCGATCGAGAAAGCACATCAATCGATCGAGCATATGTTCCGATCGATCGAGCATATGTTCCGATCGATCGAGCAACACTTCTTCTAGCTGATGAAATTGCCTACCTCACTCGGTCGATCGAGCGAGTGAATGTCCAAATTCTTCACTTTTGGCCTTGATTTGGTCCGTTTTCATCATTCTAGCTTACTTCTTCCAATTCAGACCTAGATTCCTGAAACAAAACAAATAAATACCAAAAAGTGTAACATCATCCAAGAATCAACATGAAAATCAGTAAAAATCATTGCAAAAGAAGAGTAAAATCCACCCTTATCACCTGGGCTTTATAGTAACATGGCTGACCTGCACTTAATGATACCAGGGCGACCTTAACAATAAATTTGTGACAGGGCCTCATTCACCCGGGCTTTATAGTGACAGGGCTGACCTGCACTTAATGATGCCAGGGCGGTCCTTAGCAATAAATTTGTGCTAGGGCCTCATTCACCTGCTTTATAGTGACATGGTTGACCTGCAGTTAATGATGTCAGGGCGGACCTTAGCAATAAATTTGTGCCAGGGCCTCATTCACCTGGGCTTTATAGTGACAGGGCTGACCTGCACTGATATTATGTCAGGGCTGACCTTATCAATAAGTTTGTGCCAGAGCCTCATATACCTGGGCTTAATGGTGCCAATTATCTCATACACTTGGGCTTTATAGTGACAGGGCTTACCTGGACTTAATGATGCCAGGGCGGACCTTAGCAATAAATTTGTGACAATGCCTCATTCACCTGGGCTTTATGGTGACATGGTCTCATACACTTGGGCTTTAGTATAGGAAGGACCTGCACTGATATTATGCCAAGGCTGACCTTAGCAAGAAGTTTGTGCTAGAGCCTCATACACATGGGCTTAATGGTGTCAATGTCTCATACACTTGGGCTTTATAGTTGTTGGGATATGCCCTAAGACAACTCATTAGATGATTGATTTTGGCATACAATGTAATATGATTTTATTAATGGCAATTCATTATTATATATTATTCCAGTATCTGTGTAATATGAATAAATATACATTAATGTCCTTAGAATAAAATTGTATTATTCTTAAAGATTGTCACTGGTCAAGTATTATCATGAATTAAGATAATGATAATACATTGAGACTAGTATGTATTGATTGATGAATTTGTTCATGAATATGAGATATCGAATCAACACATAGGTACATGTTTGAGAACTATATACTGGACAGACTCACCATGAGAATGCTACATGGATAGTTATATGATTGTCATAAGCAATTCTCATAGTGATAATAGTGTATGTAATTCTTACGACTTGAGATCACCAGAGATCCCAACATAAAGAGTTGTGTATCTTGATATTGTCAAACGTTACCTGTAACAGGGTAACCGATAAAGACAATCAGTGGATACACTACGAATTATGTAGAGGGATGTTGAGTGATCAAGATAGGATTTGTCCCTCCTATATAACAGGAGAAGTGTTTGTGCCCTTGATCAAGTGAGACTAAAATGCATGGCCATGCTCGAATGAGTCGATATGTGATATCGAGCTTATTCGTTTATTCTAGTCTACTTGGGGATCAAGAAATAAAAGATTGAACTATACGTGTATGACTTATTCTATGACTCGTGTTTAATCTAAACACACAGGACAAATGTATTAAGTTACGTGGTGAATATTATCATAGGCCATATGTTATGTCGAGTCAATGACATTCTTGTAACTTGGGTAGCCTTGATGTGTTGCTAGATACCGCTCATTGCTTGTGACATAAAATTAGATTTTATGTCATTGACAACGTTGCAAGATTCTAACGGGTCGCATAAAAAGATTAAATCGATGAAGGGAGCTAAAATTCATTGGATGAATTAAGTTGATTAGGAAGAGTCCTAATCATATAATAATATATATGTATATTATGGAATGGGCCAAACATATATATATTAGATATGTATATAAGTTTGCTATAGATATATATACGGGTAATAGATTGGAATGGGCTTAGGGTTTTCAGAAAACCTTAATCTCATTATGTTAGCCGCCTAATCTTACTAGTATATATATGTGCATTAGGTTAAGTAAGGGTAGACGTTAATTAAGAATTAACAAAACTCAAAAATCTAGCGGACAATTCGAACAGGTGTATCCGTCACCTCAAAACTCGACGTCTCGTCCCGTCCCTTTGCCAGTTGATTTATCAAGTCTAGCAACTTGTTAAATTCAACATCCTTTGTCAATTCGATCGTGTTGATACCGTAGAGGCAAAGTTGTAAAGTTTTGCTCGACTTGTGGACATTTGCTTTGAGGATTCTGCATCAAACACGCTACAAAGGTATAACTCTCGACACCCGATATGATAACTTCGTATATGTCATCGGTGGGAATCCGATATTTTTTATTCCGCTGTGTTGTATGCATGTCGGATTCCTAACAGTTGTATCAGAGTCGTGTATGAAGCTCATATCGGGGTTACGTGATAAATTATATTATCATACTTTGAGTTATTGTTATCATGCTACTTTGAAACTATAATGATTAATAAGAACATATATGATATGTTATAATCAACATATGAGATATGTTATAGAAACCATCATAAAACAGATATGATATATTAACGTGTATTTATGTATAAGATACATATGTGTGCGCTTGACTGACCCTAGCAAGACGGGCGAACGTAGCTTGATAGTCGGGCGAACGTAGCAAGCAAGGCAGGCGACCGTAGCTCGAAAGTCGGGCGGACAAAAATCGCAAGGCGGGCGACCGCCCACAAAGGGCGGGCAAACGACCCATGCTGGGCGGGTGATCGCCCATGGCTGGGCGGCGTCGACCCGAGCGTGCAATATTTTTCCATTTGTTTTTTTACAGTTTATGAATATAGAATTAAATTTTAAAGTGTTTAGAATTTAATTCATTAATTGTTATGTCCTAGCATGTTTTATGTGTTGTTTGAGCATGGTGCAAGGTTATTAGATTGGTAATTTTGTGAATGATTGTAACTCGAGGTATTCTCTATATCATGTAATTGTTATATAATATAGTTTTAGCTTTTGTTGATGGAGATCAATGAAGTTGGACTATAGTATCGAGACGATGAGGTCATTCACAAATAGACCGAAGAGGTGCTTGGAGAAGTTACCCTTAGGTTGACCATTTATATTTTCTCTTTGGCTTGAGAAAATCAGTAGTTCGGGCTATAACCATGTCACGTTTCTTTTATGTTGATGTATGTGATGCATGTTTATCATTTGATATTTAATATTGATGGATGATATATATATATATATATATATATATATGTACATGACATATTTTCATTATCAATATTAACAAAATCGTGAGATCTGTAAATCCCTCTAATAATATTAAGTCAAGTTATATGCCTTCCAATTAAGTACTCGTCAAGACTTCGATTGAACATGCGTAGGTTTGCCAAAGCTACCGTGACAATCTTAGTAAGGCGCGATAGGATAAAAGTGATATCCATGTGACTTTAGATTGGGTTTGACTTAACTAGCTTTATCTCAATAGGATTTGAACTAGAGGCATGTGGTTGGGTAATAATCCATTAGATGAATTAGATCAAAATGTTGTTCGCCCAACCATCCAAGAGTTACATGTGTTGTAATTGACAAAGTGTTGTCTACCTAAATAACCGAGTCTCATGTGATTAGCCAAAGCTAACTCAAGGTTATGTGAAATATGGATCTTGACCCACTAATAGTTTTGAGGGTTGATGATTTTAACTAAATAGTGGGAGTTTCATTTAATATAAGACCTTATTAAATGATTAAAATCTTAAAATTATTTTGCATATTTTATATTGTAGATATCCATGGCATCTAACAACTTTACTAGTACACTATCATTGCGATCGGTTCTTGAGAAGGACAAATTGAATGTGACAAATTTCCTAGACTGGTATAGGAATCTGAGGATTGTCCTCAAACAATAGAAAAACAATATGTCCTAGAGGAATCCTTACCTACTGAGGAACCTCTTGCTACGGCCGTAGGGGCAGATAGGGATGCTTACAAGAAGCATCAAAATGACGCTCTTGATGTTGGGTGCCTAATGCTTACAACCATGAACTCTGAGCTTCAAAAGCAACATGAGGAAATGGATGCGTTCAATATGATTGAACATTTGAATCAAGTTACCAACAGCAAGCTAGACAAGAGAGGTATGACGTCTCTAAAGCGTTATTTCAGTGCAGAATGGTAGAATGAAGCCTTGTTGGAACTCATGTACTCAGAATGATTGGATACATAGAGAATCTTGAGAAACTGTGTTTTCCGTTGGACCAAGAGTTGGCCACTGACGTGATCTTGCAATCGTTGCCTGATAGTTATAGTCAATTTGTTCTGTATTACAATATGATTGAAATTGAGAAGACTCTACCACAGTTGCTTAGTATGTTGAGAACTTACGAGGCAAACACAAAGAAGTCTAAGCCAACAAATGTTCTTATTGTGAATAAGGGAAAGGGAAAGGCTTAAGCAAAGGGCTTTGGAAAAGACAAGAAAGGCTCTGTCAAATCTAAGCCACATGCTACTGCACTTAAGCCTAAGTGAGGAGTGGCTAAGGAAGGAAATTGCTTCTATTGCAGTGAGACTGGACATTGGAAGAGAAGCTGCAAGTTATACCTGGAAGATCATAAGAAGACGAAGGGGGTGCGACTTCTACTTCAGGTTTTTGTTATAGAAGTCAATCTATCCACTTCTTCATCATGAGTATTAGATACTGGATGTGGTTCTCACATTTGTGTTAATGTGCAGGAACTCAAAAGGAGTAAAGTGTTGGCAAAAGGCGAAGTTGACCTAAGAGTGGAAAATGGAGCAAGAGTTACTACATTAGCTATAGGAGATTATTCATTAACTTTGCCTTCTGGTTTAATTTTAGATTTACAAGACTGTTATTTTGTGCCATCGATTACTAGAACATCATTTCAATTTCTGGTTTATACAAGATTTGTTTTTCATTTATTATAAAAGACAAATGTTGCTCCATTTATTTGAATGAGATGTTTTATGCTAATGCACAATTTATTCTAATCCAACTTATCTCTGGCATTGTCGCTTGGGCCATATAAACGAGAATCGCATATCAAAACTTCATAAGGATGGAGTTTTAGATTCATTTGATTTTGAATGATATGAAACATATGAATCTTGTTTAATTGGCAAGATGACTAAAGCCCCTTTCAAGGGACATGCTGAAAGGGCAAGTGATTTATTGAGTCTCATAAATAGTGATGTATGTTGCCCAATAAGCACACAAGGTAGAGGTGGTTTTCAATACTTCGTTATATTTACTGACGACTTCAGTAGATATGAGTATGTGTACCTAATGAAACATAAATATGAAACCTTTGAAAAGTCCTTTAGATTTCAGGAATGAAGTACAAAACCAGCTTGGCAAAAGTATCAAAATCCTCCTATCAGATCGAGGAGGTGAATACTTAAGCCAAGAGTTTCATGACTATCTAAAGGAGTGTGGGATAGTCCCACAATTCACACCTCCGTATACTCCACAATGGAATGATGTATCTGAAAAGGAGGAATCGAACTTTGTTGGACATGATTCGATCTATGATGAGTCATGCAGATCTTCCGATTTCCTTTTGGGGACATGCTTTAGAAACAACAATATTTATACTGAATCGTGTTCCATCTAAATCAGTTGAAAAGACACCATATGAGATATGGACTAGGAAACGTCCTAGTGTGTCTGTTATGAAGATTTAGGGTTGTGAGGCTTACGTGAGACGTCACGCCTCCAATAACCTTGGACCCAAATCTGATAATGTTTATTTGTGGGGGTATCCTAAGGAAACAAAAGGATACTATTTCTATTATCCCACCGAGAACAAAGTGGTTGTTGCTCGAACATGTGTCTTTCTTTAAAGAGAATTTATTTCTAGAAGAACCAGTGCGAGACAAATAGAACTTAGTGAAGTATAACCACAACAAAATATTGAACATGATATTGAGATGGAAACAATGCAGTCACCACAAGTTGTTGTGGATGAAATGTCTGCTCAAGAGACACAAGCCCAGCGTAGGTCTGTAAGAGTACACGGGGAGCCACAAAGATATGGATTTCTCGTGACTCAACAATGTGACTTATTACTCATTGATGAGGATGAACCTTCATCCTATCAAGAAGCTATAATGGGCCCTGATTCTGAGAAATGGCTAGAGGCCATGAAATCTGAGATGGAATCCATGAATCTAAATGGACTTTGGTTGACCCACCTGAAGGGGTAAGACCTATTAGGTGCAAATGGATTTTCAAGAAGAAGACTGACATGGATGGTAATGTACAAACCTTTAAAGGACGACTGGTTGCTAAATGTTTCAAACAAATTCATGGTATTGACTATGATGAAACTTTTTTCGCCAGTTGCCATGGTTAAATCTATTAGGATCTTACTTGCAATAGCTGCATTTCATGATTATGAATCTGACAGATGGATGTCAAAACTGCCTTCCTTAATGGAAACTTACTTGAGGATATGTACATGACACAACCCGAGGGTTTTGTTGATCCAAAGGATGCTGGAAAGAAATGCAAGCTACAACGATCCATTTATGGATTGAAGCAAGCTTCTCGGAGTTGGAATCTTTGTTTTGATGATGCAATCCAAGAGTTTGGTTTCATCAAGAACGTAAATGAACCTTGTGTATACAAGAAGGTTATTGGGAGCATAATTATCTTCCTAGTGTTGTATGTAGATGACATACTTCTCATTGGGAATGATATCCAGCCTTGCAATCTGTAAAATTTGGCTAGGGAATTGCATGTCTATGAAAGACTTGGGTGAAGCCACCTATGTGTTAGGTATCAAGATCTATAGAGATAGATCAATAAAATTACTTGGCCTAAGTCAAAGTACATACATAGATAAAGTGCTAAAACAATTTAGCATCCAAGAATCAAAGAAAGGATTCGTGCCTATGACACATGGGATACATCTCTTGAAGGATTTGTGGGGTCCTCGTTACTTAATCCATTATATATCAGTTCATTTATACATATGTGAGTAGGAATTAAGTACATCATATACTGATTAAGAGTTTTACTATGTAGGTTGTTACATTACGGAAAAACCATGTCAAAATATACATCATATGTACAACAAAACAACCTAGAGCAATACAACTCCTAAGCAGTGGTTCAGCTCGCAGCGGAATAAGACTCACAATCCCGTCCTCCCACGTCTTTGAGTCCCTACTGAAACAATCACACAACATGAGTATAGATAAACAATCATCTCAGTGCTATATCAATAAGAAACATAAAACGATAAAGCACTAGAAACATCGATTGTTCTGTATCATGCATCATCAAATGCAAATATGCCATGACATGTCTCACTTATAATCCTGTTATAACGAGACCGATATGATATGCCTATCTCAGCTTAATATGTCAGTGGAACCTCCTCACATCTTCATATTAGCAGCACATATCATAACACCGTCCTCATTTGTTATAATAGCTAGAGCATATACTCGACCGGCATATACCTCTCATGCCAAAGCATATGCAGCATACCTATCGTGACAACAATCCCAGCCAAAGCATATGCCCAACACAGGTATACCTATCGTGGCAATGATCTCAGCCAAAGCATATGCTACATACATATCGTTGTATCCATCTCAACATACGAACATCATGAATGTACATGCATATGATACCACAAATCATATGATACAATGTCCACATCATCATCACAATAATATCATATACTCATACGTCAACACGTACCTGTCGTGCGACACAAAAGATATAAATCAGGCGTCAATGTCTAACCGCCTCTTTGTCCTCTCCCCTGTGATGATGCTACAACAATATCTCATGTTATAATAGGCGTTAAAAATCAAAGTCCACAAAATATAATATTTCTCAAAATTTCAACCCACGCGATCGATCCTTATTTTTGACGCGATCGATCACCTAAACTTTCTGGCCAGGAGCGATCGATCCCTCTTTTTCATGCGATCGATCGCCTCACCCCTTAGAAAACATTATGCCTTGATGCAATCGATTTCCTCTTTTATGCGATTGATCGCTACCTCGCTATCGATCGGTACACGCTAAGTGATCGATCGCTCAGCACACCGCCTCTCTCATGTTTAGCCTCACGCGATCGATCGCCTCGCAGGTAGCGATCGATCGCCTACTCTGTTTTCTTGAAAAACATGGCGATTTCAGGTATACTTCCTAGGTGTTTCTCCCACACCTCACTTCCTACGAGTAAAACTTGTTTCATGCAATCTCTAGCATCATATAAACATGTTTCTAACATATTTCATGTCATTTCTTTGCATGATATCAAGTATTAATTCCCTTTATAAAAGTGATAAATTTACATGCTTCAAGTTTTCCATCAATTAAGCACATTTACATCAACTAGGATCACAAAAAATTGTAGTTCTATTTTTCTTACCAAGTTATTCACTTCCTTGTTGTTCTTTGCAAGTTCCACTCCAAGACCCACTCCTAGGTGTGTAGAGCAAAGTGTAGAGATTACTAGGTGAGCAAAGGTGTACTATGTGCCTTGAGAGCTGAAATCAACTTTATAAACTTGGCTTAATATGAAATGCAAAGTCACATGACATTCCTAGCAAAATCAAATGCCAATTCACATGTATATGCAACTCTCATATCAAATTCAAATGAATCCAAAATCATGTAGGTTTATTGTTCAACTACATGTATCTCATATCCCTCCTAGTGATAACGTAGCTCTCTCTTGCTATATGTTAACCAAACCATGTACCTCCATTCATTGAGGTTAACTATGTTTCATTTATTTCAACATAAATCTTGTCACTAGTCACACTCAATTCCACCCGAATCCGTGTCCACAACACACCGTAATTATTTCATAATTACTCGATAATCATATCACATTTGTCTACGTCATATCGAGGCATTACAATTCTCCCCTACTCATTAAATTTCATCCTCGAAATTGCATATACATAACATGCACAACATAAACAGATACTCAATCCGCCAACCCTACTGCAAGAAGGTAAGAAACAAAATCATATCTGCCACAATTTACATTATGGGAACAAGTTATTCTTCAGTATATACTCATTTATACTGCAATAAGGAATATCTACTCAACATATTCAACTTGCAGTAGTGAAAGATACTTACCAACAGTATACCAAAGCGTAAATCACATACCAGACAATCACTTCGGATTCTGTTGTATCATATACGTACTCATCCACACCGACACTTTAACATTGTCTTTATCACACTGACTTGATATTATAAGGATCACTATACCGAGTAACTAACAATCTGCACCCGGTAAAATTCCAAACTGAACATGTCATACTCATACAATACATCTGTCTCTCCCTAGACATTATGATTCATATGTCTATCAACCATATAGTAGTACAATTAATGGTCAATATATCTGTACCAAACCCTTTTACAGAATACTGTGCTTGTCATGGACACATCAACGAGTACACGCAATTGGTACTGCTTAAATAGATATATGTATTCCCAGTTCTCATGTACGCCTACCTAATAACGATCCGAAACAAGAATGAGTGATATCCGTGACCAGACATTATTTTCATACATCCTGCATCAATATGTCACACAAACTCTTGCAATGTACAACAATACACTGGAGTGCGTCATAGATACACCAGGAATAAAATATCAACTTCAAAGATTGCATTCGCATACCACTCTAATATATGCAGAGAGTCTCCCAAATGAACAACGAGGTGAACATCTCTTGATTTCACCAAATTCCAGTAATTTAGTACTTTCACACAACTATCTCATCAGGTCAGATGTAAACAGAGTTATCATCGCCCTAACATCTCAACAACTTGTGCTTTACAATGCACTTCTACCATATGTCAAATGAAAACATCGACATCGATCACAGTATGTCAAACTTGCAACAGTCCTACATCTTCAAATCCATAACAACGAATGGAAGCATCAAGAGATAAGGTCCATTGGTTGCTAACTCAAAGAAGCAACCCTAAATCAGACGGACAACACCAAGACACGTTTACTCCACTGTCATCACTGTGTAGTCCAACATATGAGAGTGTAGTTTCACCATTGCATCGTCACCCTATCAACACGGTGTACTAGACATGTCATTGTCATCTAGGCACATGACGCTATAATGACAACCATTACGTACCCACGGACATCGCATTAGTCATGCGTCATTGACCTCTGTAATTTAGTAAATCTGTCACTCCCCACGATCATTTTGACATAATTAGATATCACAATTACCCAGAGATGTCATTTCAAGATGAGAATTTGTATAATCATCTTTCTTTGTATCAACTATATCCTCAAACTTCCCATTCTCGAGAATTTCACAAACTCGTCTAAACGATTCATTAACACTTCCCACAAACCAAAACGGCACAAACAGGTGTACCGCTGAAACCAAACCAAATCGATTATGATAAGCATACTCACTCCCTCACCTTGGATATTGTCAACAAGGCGTACACGTCTTGGTACAAAACTGTAAACAAATCAATACCATAATAACTCAACATATGGAAAACAAAAATAGTATGCATAATCAAGTCCAAATTCAAACTCTTGTTCGACGAATCTTAGGTATGCCGCTTCAATTCCATCCTTATACCCATATTCCCATTTATTGGTACATCCAACGATGCTATAACATTTCCAATCTTATGTGCAAATGAGAGATGTCTTTTCATGTCGCTCACACTGCATCTTTCCAATGCCGCCATATTCCAGAGTTGCCACAGTAATACGCAGAGCCGTTCCTGCGCTATAATCATATGCACTCAATCAGATCATGATTCCCAGCAAATATCATTCTTCCGTCACAACTCCACAGTATCGTGTGATCAAACCAAGTCGGATCCACAATGTTGCGTACAAGTTACCAACAATTCCTCAATATACCATCAATTCTGTAGAGGAGGATAATCCCTATCACAACGGCTCATCTGATTGACAATCTCAATCATAGTCACGACTAATTTGAAACCCATCAAATACAACATATGTCAGTACATGACACATTGGTCTTACCAACAACACTGCCTCCACTGACTTGAAACACCTCTCATCTCAAGTCTTACAAGAAGTTCTTGTTATCACCTCATACAATTTATCATACCTCGGTACCCGCATACTATTTGAAGGGTATAACCAATTCACTTTCTACCTTACCTCCATAAGGTGTTAACATTACCACCAACAGGTGATATAGTCAAGGGCCAGATCACATTCCACACATTGTCCCAGTCGACCCTACACAGATCATTCCGGATTTCCTTCATGAAGTCATCATAAAGAAGAGAACATCCTCTTCCCAATTTCACTTCTTAAAACTTACGCATATATGCTAAAGGTGTCAACCAGTACATGTCAATCCTCACTCATGAGAATGTAATGACATGTTTATTCATATCACATGCGAGTATCTCTGTTCTGCCTGACAACTCTATACTCATGCAATGTCCATATCAACCCACTCAGTGCCAAGACACACTCAGCACACGTATAGTACATCCGACGATGTAGTCCATAGAACCAGATGCCATAATATACATCCTGCAAAGTGACGTACTCCATTTCATCCGCTCATATCAGCCTCAGACACACAATCATATTCCGTTCCGGTCACAAATTCCCATAGAGACATTCATATATCTCTTTCTCATCACACAACCTAACAATGGTATCAATACCCATCGTCTTGATATGATCGTCACCATACTATACTGGCACGTGTCACCTTGTGATACGCAAGCTCCCGTCAATCAATGGCATTCCATCCTCATAACAAACATCACTGCAACAATATCAAATACAAATCCACCGTCGTCTGATACGCACTATAACATATATGACAAATACGATGAGTATTATTTTTCCCAAACTCTACCACACATTCACAAGTTGCACAAGGGAATAACTCAAGCCCGAAAGCACAATCCATACCTACATTCCCTAGCCCACATAAGTCAACAAGAACAAAACGAAAAACAAACGCGCATACTGCCAGTCACGGAATACTAGTGACTCAGAAACACAATCTGACAACATCCCAGATTCACAGTCTCACTGTCACTGATTTTGTACCGCTCTATCAGTACTCAGCATATATGGAATATCATTACCGAACTCTCAAACGGTGTATCTCAGTTCCACCATATACCAGTTCGGCTTTCCTCATCATATCATTCACAACAACATAGGGTTCATCATAATAACCACACACACACATCTGAGGTCCTAAACCCCTTACACCTGTTGTCCAAAGACCAACAATGAAAAGACAACCGTCAATATCGTGGTCTCGCGACCCAACACTTGCATCTGTTGATGGTACATGTGCTCTCCGATCATCACCTGGTACTAATTTCATCGTTCTGTCATACACTATGTACACACACTGAGTTTGCCAAAACGAAGATCAAAGCATCACACTCCAATCACTCCTCAATTGACAATTCACATTCAGAAGTGGCAGTTCACATTTAGTTCACACATGTTTAAACCACAACTCAAACACAGACTGAATTTTGGCAATTTCGTTATTGCCCCTTGATGTGACTAGAAATAGACACATCTTTAGCGCTTAATTGTTTACGATTTGGTAGGTTTTGATGGATAATTTGATACGTATGCTACCTAATAGTATATTTGTGTAATTGTAGGTACAATCGAAGAAAACGAGCTAAAAATGATGTGTAAAGACCAAGAAAAGACATGAACATGACAAGGACTCAAAATTGATCAAGAAAAGGGCAAAAATGTAATTTTGGAGGAGGCGATCGACCGCATGGAAGAGGCAATCGATCGCCTATGGACAGAAACTTGAGCAACAAAATTGACGAAGCAGCGATCGATCGGTGATTCTAGGCGATCGATCGCCTGAGGCTACTGGAGGGAAGCGATCGATCGCCATTTTATAGCGATCGATCGCCTCAAGCGTTTTGCTGAAAAAAATAACGAAGCGATCGATCGCCACATTTTAGGCGATCGATCGCCGAAGAGTCCGAAATTTTGGAAAGAAGTCTTTTACCATGTTTAAAAGATTGTAACCTAGTTTTAAGCCTCCAAGACCCTTGAACTCGTTTTTACACCTCCTCTCAGACAGATTTTCGAGACTTTAGAATATGTTAGGTTTTTAGAAGATTTTTTCTTTCAAGTTTTATCAAGAACAACACGAAGAACGGAACCGGAATCGACAAGCCGGAATCGTGATTCGTCTTAGTAATTTCTTTTCCTTTGTTTATCTAATGTTTTCGAATCATATGTTATTATTTTTAGATTCAATTATGCTAGGCTAAACTCTTAGATTCTTGGTTTAAGGGATACTTGCTTTTGGATTTGAATCTCTTGTGAGAATTTTGGTTTGTTTGTTGAATTTAATTTCGATTTCAATTCTGTTTCTTGGTATCGATTTCAATGATTATTATGTTTGTTTATTAGATTGATCACCTAGTATTCACATGCATAATCGATAGCTAATTAAGAAGCAACTAAGATTAATAATTACCGGCTGTAGGTGTTATTGAATTCTTAGGAGAAACGAATGGGTAATCAATTATTAACGGCTGTAGTTTCTATTGATTAGATTTCTCGAACTCACTAGTTTTGAAATCAATCATTGATTTAATCATTAACGGCTGTAGTTTTGATTAGAGATTTGATAAGGGTCGGATTGAATGCTGTTTTCTCTTTGACTACGATTAAGGTGGGTGGGAATTCAATTTCCAATCGATGAATAATTGAAAGAATTCGAATGTTAGTGATTTGATGATCAAGAGAGAATTTTCCAAAAGTAAAGTTGACCGAAAATCAAGAATCGCTTCACTCTCATGAGTTTTAATCGTTTTAGTTAATCTCGTTAATTAGTTTAATTCTTAAAATTTGCTTAGTAGTAATCACTCAGCTCAAAACCCCCCTTTTTACTATTCGTTTTTAAATTGACACGAAAAAAATACTACCTTCCCTGTGGGATCGATCCATACTCTCGCTACTACATACTTTTGCTATTAACTTGAGAAGGGTTAATTTGGGTATACACGACAAGCGCTACCAAATTTTGGCGCCGTTGCCGGGGAAGGCATTGGTATTAATTTGTGTCGATTTTTTTATTTTGTTATCCCGTATTACTGTTTTGGTTTGTTGATGAGTTCAGGAGGATCGTTTAATTACGAGAATAACTGTCACTACGATCCTGAGATCGAGATGACACTACATCAGAGAAGAAGAGAAGCAAGGTTCCGTGAGGAAGAAGAAGAGATGAACATGATGGCTGCGAATCAAAGTTTGAGGCAGTTGGTGAATCCTAACTTGGATCAACAACCTCTCTGCATCACTTTCCCTGCTCTCGCGAATAACATAAGTTTCGAACTTAAATCTGGACTAATTCACTTATTGCCATCTTTTCATGGTCTTGCAGGTGAGAACCCACACAAACACTTGATGGAATTCCACGTGGTATGCACTACGATGAAGCCGAGTGGAATAACGGAGGAGCAAATTAAACTACGAGCCTTTCCATTCTCGCTAAAGGATGCTGCAAAGGATTGGCTATTCTACTTATCCTCCGGATCAATCACCACGTGGACTTATTTACAAAGAGTCTTCCTTGAGAAGTACTTTCCAGCTTCAAGGGCGACTAACTTAAGGAAGGAAATCTACGGTGTGAAGCAATACCAAGATGAGTCGCTGCACGAATATTGGGAACGATTTAAGAAGTTGTGTGCAAGCTGCCCACAACATCAGATAAGTGAACATCTTCTAATTCAATATTTCTATGAAGGTTTGCTTTCTGGTGGCAGGAACTTAGTGGACACGGCAAGTGGAGGAGCTTTCATTGACAAGACAGCGGAGGAGGCGAGGAACTTAATAGCTAACATGGCGGCCAACTCCCAACAGTTTGGACATGTTCGCCATGGACAACTGCACAGAAAAGAGGTAAACGTATCAAACCTGGAACAACAACTGATAGACCTAACTTTTCTTGTGCGTGGTCTTGCAGGTGGAAATGTAGGGAAGATAAAGCCGTGTGGAATCTGTCTGGCTGCGAACCATCCCACGGACGCATGCCCCTCACTACAAGAGACAGCCGCTGAGAACGTGAATGCCGCGGGAGGATTCCCAGGTCCCCCACAAAGGAGCTATGGTAATCCATCGAGCAATTACAATCAAGGTTGGCAAGATCATCCGAACCAAGGTTATGGAAACCCACAGATAAACCAAACCCTACCTTATAGACAGCAATAACAGAGACCTCCACCACTTCCGGCGTACCCTCCTTCTGACAGGTTAGAACATAGCATCAAAGTTATTGCTGAAAATAGCTTACAATTTCAACAGGAGACGAGGGCGAGCATCCAGAGCCTGACTACGCAGATAGGACAATTGGCAACTTCGCTCAGCAAGATCGAAGCAAGAATCTCCAATGGATTGCCTTCACAACCGGAGGTGAACCCCAGGGAGAATGTGAGCGCTATCACTGTGAATGTGAGTGGAGATACAGCTGAAGAAGAGGTGGTACTGACGCCACCCAATAACGAAGAGAAGACGGAGAAGGAGAAAGAAGTTGAAGAACCCATGCAAGAGGAGGAACCACGAGGTAAGTTCCCCAACTTTTCTGAATATAAAAGTGAACCCCCATTCCCCCTTGCATTGAAGATGAATTTGAAGGACAAGGGTCTCAAGAGGCTCTACGAGATGTTCCCACGCTGTAATGAAAAAGATCCACTCAAGGAAGCCAAGAAAGATGATAAGTGCAAGGAACACGAAGGGCAACCCAAGGTCGAGCTATGTTAGAATGTTTCGGCGGACATCCAAAGAAGCATACCCGCTAAATGCAAGGACCCTGGTATGTGTTCCATCCCATGTATGATTAATGCTAATAGGATTGAGAAGGCTATGCTTGATTTAGGATCTTCTATAAATGTCATGCCTTACTCAATCTATTCTCAACTAAAACCGGGACTTTTAAAAAGAAATGACACTGTGATTCATTTAGCTGATAAGTCCACGGTCATACCTAGGGGGATAATAGAGGACGTAATCGTGCATGTATAGAACTTGGTTTTCCCAGCCGATTTCTATGTCTTAGACATGGAAAATGGTGATCCATCTAGTCTAATCCTTTTAGGGAGGCCATTCTTGAAAACATCAAAATCAGTAATTGATATGAATAGCGGTATGATAACATTGGAGTCTAATGGTAAAGTTGCAAAATTCAACATATATGAACCCATTAAGACTCTTGAGCATTCTAATTACACTATTGGCATACATGATGATTATGATTCGGATTTTGATAACAATGAGTTGTGGGAAATGGGAAAGGCTACTGATGGCCTTGACGACAAGAGAGGTATGGATTCTAACTTAGTGCATATTGTTCATACTATTGCTGCGTTATCTACTCACGATACTGCTGACCCTCTTATTTCTCACTTGCAGGATCGTACCGTTGGAAAGAAGCACCCTCCAAATCGACCATGTCAATCAAGTGACGAAGGAGCAAAGACTGGAGACGACCACTCAAAGAGCAACAAGCCGAAATATCAAGGAGTGAAGAAGATATTGAGGTGGCTAAGGAAGGATAGAGCAACACCGCATCACCCACCTTGATAGAGGACTGGCGTCTGGCCACCGACGTTAAACAGAGGCGCTGCTTGGGAGGCAACCCAAGGGGAGTTAGTTTCCTTTCTCCCTTTTATTTTTATTGCTTTAGTAGTTAGACTTTTCTCTTTCTTGTATTTTTGCCTTACATTGGGGACAATGTAAGATTTAAGTATGGGGGAGGGATTAGTGGTGTGTTATTGTTTTTCTTATTTCAAAAATAAAAAAAAATCAAAAATTTTGAAAATTTTGAGCTCATAGTTAGTAATGAACACATGCTTAGAGTCACTAGCCCATGATGAAACCTAATTGATATCATGCATGCTTTTGAACTTAGGTGAATTGTTAACCTTGGAACACTTTGAACTCTAATGCAAAGTTTACTTTAACTTAGTAGTGAATATTTTGAGCACATTATTGTCATGGCTTGTGAAGTTTGTATAACTTAGTGAAGATTGTGTGAACTTTGTGATAGTCTTAAGAAGTCTCTAATACATGCTAGAACTTAACTACATACTCTTTGAGGCGTATGTCTAGACTACTTGCAAACATGAAAGTGATATAGGCAATCTTTGATGCGTTTGAGCCTTTCAAGCCTACCATGTAAACAAAATCAATCTCTAGTACCCTTTTTGAGCTTTAATGTAAAAGAATGGTAGTATGCTAAGCATACTAAAGACCCCGATTCAACATTCCTTGACTAGCTTATCATCCTACCCTTTTAGCCTAAATATGCTTTTAATCCATACCTTTTAAGGAAGTATGCTGTGTTTCATTCACATGCACTTGGGAATTCATTGAATTATATTTGTGAACGTTATTGTCAAAAGAATGAAATACATGAAAGAAAAGGAATGCCTTGAGAAATTTGAGAAAAATATGACTCCAAGGGGAGCCAAGGCACACAAAAGAAGAAAAAAAAAATGTTGAAATAAACCTTGAAAAAATGAACAAGGTTTGAAAAATTCATGCAAGAAGAGAAGTTTTAGTGTGCATTTCATCAAACTCTCTTGGTTGATATATCTTTATCCTTTCTTTCATAAGCCAATACCTAGGCCAAGCTATAAGCTACTAAAGACCTACTTGATTTATGTTTGCAAAGTAGCTAAGATAGTGGAGAAGAGTGTGCAAGTGAGCTTATACTTGTGTTAGTGTATGACTTGAACTATTATGGCTTTGCATAATTTGGATCTATAATTTGTACACAACACTTGTTTATGACCACACACACACGTTCACTATTTTGTTGAGTATGAAATGTATAGGGATTGAACTTGTTCCACTGTTAACTTTTCACCGCCTTTCATTACTGTGCATGTTAAAATTGTTGAGGCATTAAAGTGAGGACAAGTTGCTTTGTTATGAACCTATGAGCTAACCAAAAATATTGTAGTTTTATTTGTTTACTCGAGGTCGAGTAAAGAGTAAGTATGGGGGAGTTTGATGTGACTAGAAATAGACACATCTTTAGCGCTTAATTGTTTACGATTTGGTAGGTTTTGATGGATAATTTGATACGTATGCTACCTAATAGTATATTTGTGTAATTGTAGGTACAATCGAAGAAAACGAGCTAAAAATGATGTGTAAAGACCAAGAAAAGACATGAACATGACAAGGACTCAAACTTGATCAAGAAAAGGGCAAAAATGTAATTTTGGAGGAGGCGATCGACCGCATGGAAGAGGCAATCGATCGCCTATGGACAGAAACTTGAGCAACAAAATTGACTAAGCAGCGATCGATCGGTGATTCTAGGCGATCGATCGCCTGAGGCTACTGGAGGGAAGCGATCGATCGCCATTTTATAGCGATCGATCGCCTCAAGCGTTTTGCTGAAAAAAATAATGAGGCGATCGATCGCCACATTTTAGGCGATCGATCGCCGAAGAGTCCGAAATTTTGGAAAGAAGTCTTTTACCATGTTTAAAAGATTGTAACCTAGTTTTAAGCCTCCAAGACCCTTGAACTCGTTTTTACACCTCCTCTCATACAGATTTTCGAGACTTTAGAATATGTTAGGTTTTTAGAAGATTTTTTCTTTCAAGTTTTATCAAGAACAACTCGAAGAACGGAACCGAAATCGACAAGCCGGAATCGTGATTCGTCTTAGTAATTTCTTTTCCTTTGTTTATCTAATGTTTTCGAATCATATGTTATTATTTTTAGATTCAATTATGATAGGCTAAACTCTTAGATTCTTGGTTTAAGGGATACTTGCTTTTGGATTTGAATCTCTTGTGAGAATTTTGGTTTGTTTGTTGAATTTAATTTCAATTTCAATTCTGTTTCTTGGTATCGATTTCAATGATTATTATGTTTGTTTATTAGATTGATCACCTAGTATTCACATGCATAATCGATAGCTAATTAAGAAGCAACTAAGATTAATAATTACCGGCTGTAGGTGTTATTGAATTCTTAGGAGAAACGATTGGGTAATCAATTATTAACGGCTGTAGTTTCTATTGATTAGATTTATCGAACTCACTAGTTTTGAAATCTATCATTGATTTAATCATTAACGTGTAAGGAATCCAACATGCAAATACGCAGCGGAAATACAATTTGGATTCCTAACCATGGACCTATACAGAGTATTCATATCGGAATGATTAAAGAGTCTTACCCTTGTAGCGTGTTTGATGTAGAATCCTTGTTGTAGCACCACGAGTCACAAACAAAAGTTCACACCTTTGTCTCTACGGTATCCACACGATCAAATCGAACAAGGGACGTTCAAGAACAAGATGCTAGACCTATTCTTGAACCAAAACCAAACTCACGGTTCAAAACCGATAAACGGCGGCCAATCAAAAGAAGACACACGGCGGCGGCGGCGGCGGTGATATCCGATGGAGAGGCGGCCGAGTGTGAGAGTAGGTTTAGGTTTTATGAATTGTAGAGTTTTACAATTAATTATAACCTTGTATCTATATTATAAGATTTAATTAAGGTTCAAGACTTTCTTAAAGTCTCATGGCCCACACCCATGATTTAATTAAATCCTTATAATCATTTAATTAAGACTCTTCTTAATTATTTAATTCATCCCATGAATTTAATTCCCTTTATCGATTTAATCTTTTGTGCGACCCGATAGGATCTTGTAATGTTGGCAGTGACATAAAATCTCATTTTATGTCACAAGCAATGAGCGGTATCTAGCAACACATCAAGGCTACCCAAATTACAAGAATGTCATTGACTCGACATAACCTTAGAACTTGTGATAATATTAACCATGTAACTTAATCCCTTTGTCCAATGTGTTTAGATTGAACACGAGTCATGTAATAGTCATACTCATATATTCAATCTCTATTTCTTGATCCCCAAGTAGAACTAGAATAAACGAATAAGCTCGATATCACATATCGACTCATTCGAGCATGGCCATGCATTTTAGTCTTACTTGATCAAGGGCCCAAACACTTCTCCTGTTATATAGGAGGGACAAATCGTATCTTGATCAATCAACATCCCTCTACATAATTCGTAGTGTATCCAATAGTCGCCTTTATAGTTTACCATGTTACATGTAACGTTTGACAATATCAAGATACATAACTCCTTATGTTGGGATCTCTGATGATCTCAAATCGTAAGGATTACATACATTATTATCACTATAAGAAATGCTTATGACACTCATATAACTATCCATGTAGCATTCTCATGTTGGGTCTGTCCAGTACATCGTTCTCTAACATGTACCCATGTGTTGATTTGATATCTCATATCCATGAACAATTCATCAATCAAAACATACTAGTCTCAATGTAATATCATTATCCTTATTTATGATAATACTTGACTAGGGACAATCTTTAAGAATAATACAATATTATTCTAAGGACATTAACTTATATATAAATTCATATTGCACAGATATTCGAATAATATATAATAATGATTTGCCATTTATAAAATCATAATACATTGTATGTCATAAACAATCATCTAATGACATGTCTTATGGCATATCCCAACAAATCTCCCACTTGCACTAAGACCAATCAGACATATACTTGATGCCTAGAGATCTAGTATGACGATCATGCTTCTGCATCCTTTGGATCGACAAAACCTCGGGCTGTGTCATGTACACATCCTCAAGCAGATTTCCATTAAGGAAAGCTATTTTGACATCCATCTGCCAGATTTCATAATCATGAAATGCAGCTATTGCAAGTAAGATCCTAATGGATTTAACCATGGCAACTGGTGAAAAACTTTCATCATAGTCAATACCATGAATTTGTTTGAAACATTTTGCTACCAGTCGACCTTTAAAGGTTTGTACATTACCATCCATGTCGGTCTTCTTCTTGAAAATCCATTTGCACCCTATGGGTCTCACCTCTTCAGGTGGGTAAACCAAAGTCCATACTTGGTTTACATACATGGATTCCATTTCAGATTTCATGGCTTCTTGCCATTTCTCAGAATCAGTGCCCATTATAGCTTCTTGATAAGATGACGGCTCATCCTCATCAATAAGTAGTAAGTCACCTTGTTGAGTCACAAGAAATCCATATCTCTGTGGCTCCCGGTGTTCTCTTACAGACCTACGTTGGGCTTGTGTCTCTTGAGCAGGTACTTTATCCACAACAGCTTGTGGTGTCTGCTCTGTTTCCATCTCAATATCATGTTCATGTTTTCTTGTGGTTGAACTTCACTAAGTTCTATATGTCTCCCACTGGTTTTTCTAGAAATAAATTCTCTTTCAAGAAAGACACCAGTCCGAGCAACAATCACTTTGTTCTCGGTGGGATAATAGAAATAGTATCCTTTCGTTTCCTTAGGATACCCCACAAATAAACACTTATCAGATTTGGGTCCAAGTTTGTTAGAGGCGTGACGTCTCACGAAAGCCTCACAACCCCAAATCTTCATAAAAGACATACTAGGACGTTTCCCAGTCCATATCTCATATGGTGTCTTTTCCACTGATTTAGATGAAACACGGTTCAGTATGAATATTGATGTTTCTAAAGCATGTCCCCAAAAGGATATCGGAAGATCTGCATGACTCATCATTGATCTAACCATGTACAACAAGGTTCGATTTCTCCTCTCGGATACACCATTCCATTGTGGAGTATACGGAGGAGTGAGTTGTGGGACTATCCCACACTCCTTCAGATAGTCATGAAACTATTGGCTAAGGTATTCACCTCCTCGATCTGATCGAAGGATTTTGATACTTTTACCAAGTTGGTTTTGTACTTCATTCTTGAAATCCTTGAACTTTTCAAAGGTTTCATGTTTATGTTTCATTAGGTACACATACCCATATCTACTGAAGTCATCAGTAAATGTAACGAAGTATTGAAAACCACCTCTAGCATGTGTGCTTATTGGTCCACATACATCACTATGTATGAGACTCAATAAATAATTTGTCCTTTCAACATGTCCCTTGAAAGGAGCTTTAGTCATCTTGCCCATTAAACAAGATTCACATGTTTCATATGATTCAAAATCAAATAAATCCAATACTCCATCCTTATGAAGTTTTGATATGCGATTCTCGTTTATATGGCCCAAGCGACAATGCCAGAGATAAGTTGGATTAGAATCATTATTCTTAATCCTTTTAGTATTTATGTTATAGACAGGCATATCAAGATTTAATACATAAAGACCATTAATCATTTGTGCACTAGCATAAAACATATCATCTAAATAAATGGAGCAACAATTGTCCTTTATAATAAATGAAAATCCAAACTTGTCCAAACAAGAGATAGAGATAATGTTTCTAGTAATTGAAGGCACAAAATAACAGTCTTTTAAATCTAAAGATAAACCGGAAGGCAAAGATAATGAATAATCTCATATAGCTAATGCAACAACTCTTGCTCCATTTCCAACTCGGAGATCTACTTCGTCTTTTGCCAATGTCCTACTCCTTTTAAGATCCTGCACATTAACACAAATGTGAGATCCACATCCAGTATCTAATACCCATGATGAAGAAGTAGATAAATTGACTTCTATAACAAAAATACCTGAAGTGGAAGTCACACTTCCCTGCGTCTTCTTAAGATCCTCCAGATAAACTTTGCAATTTCTTTTCCAATGTCCGGTCTCACCGCAATGAAAACAGTTCCCCTCTTTTGCCACTCCTCCCTTTGGCTTTAGTGCAGAAACATGTGGCTTAGACTTAACAAGGACCTTCTTGTTCTTCTTGAAGCCTTTTGCTTTAGCCCTTCCTTTGCTCTTATTCACAATAAGAACATTAGTAGGCTTAGACTTCTTGCTGTTAGCTTCAAAAGTTCTCAGCATGCCAAGCAACTGAGGTAGAGTCTTTTCAATTTCAATCATATTGTAATTCAAGACAAATTGACTGAAGCTTTCAGGCAACGATTGCAAGATCACGTCAGTGGCCAACTCTTGGTCCAAAGGAAAACCCAGCTTCTCAATGTACCCAATCATCTTGAGTACATGAGTTCCAACCAGACTTCCTTCTACCATTCTACACTGGAATAACGCTTTAGAGACGTCATACCTCTCTTGTCTTGCTTGTTGTTGGTACAGTTGCTTTAGATGCTCGATCATATCGAACGCCTCCATTTCCTCATGTTGCTTCTGAAGCTCAGAGTTCATGGTGGCAAGCATAAGGCACCCAACATCAAGTGTGTCATTTTGATGCTTCTTGTAAGCATCTTTATCGGCTTTAGCAGCCGTCAAGGGAGGTTCCTCAGCAGGTAAGGGTTCCTCTAGGACATATTGCTTCTTTTCTTGCTTGAGGACAATCCTCAAGTTCCTATACCAGTCTAGGAAATTTGTCCATTCAGTTTGTCCTTCTCAAGGACCGATCGCAATGATAGTGCATTTTTAACGTTGTTTGTTGCCATGGATATCTACAATATAAATATGCAAAATAAGTTTATGATTTTAATCATTTAATATGGTCTTATATTAAATGATACTCCCACTATTTTGTTTAAAATTATCAACCCTCGAAAACTTTAGTGGGCCAAGATCCATATTTCACTTAATCTTGAGTTAGCTTTGGCTAATCGCTCAAGACTCGGTTATTTAGGTAGACAACTCTTTGTCAATTACAATCACATGCAATTCTTGGATGGTTGGACGAACAACGCTTCAAATTCATCTAATGAATTATTTTCCAACCCCATGCCTCTAGGTTCCCAATCATATTGAGATAACGCTAGTTAAGTCGAACCCAATTTTAAAATAACACGGATATCACTTTTTTCGTGTCTTACTAAGATTGTCACGGTGCTTTGCTTTGGCAAACCCACACATGTTCAATCGAAGTCTTGACGAGTATTTTTAATTGGAAGGCATCTTAAACTTAATATTATAAGAGGGATTTATTGATCTCATGATTTTATTAATATTGAAAATATGTCCGGTACATATATGAATATATACATATCTACATATATATATATAAGCATCAATATTAAATAAAACATTAAACATGCATCTCATACATCAAAACGTGCCATGGTTATAGCCCCAACTAAAGATTTCTCAAGCCAATGAGAAAATCTAAAAAAGTCAACCTAAGAGTAACTTCTCCAAGCACCTCTTTGGCTCCCTTTTGTGAATGGCCTTCTCATCCCGGCACCATGGTCCATCTTCATAGATCTCCATCAATAAAGCTCTAACTAAACTATATAACAATTACATGATTTAGAGAATTCCTCGAGTTACATTCGAGGGGGAGCATAGGGGAGGGAATACATTCAGAAAAATAGAGTTGGCACGACTCGCAGGCCGTATTAAATTACAAACATTCACAAACTCCTATCTAATAGGGCATAGGGCTATAACCATGCACCATGCTCAAACAACACATAAAATATGCTATAACAATTAATGAATTCAATTCTAAACATTTTAAAATTTAATCCCAATAAAACTGTAAAATAAATTTTATGAAATTATCGTACGCTTGGGACATCACATGTCACGGAACCTTAGCCCAAAACCACGGCCCAACCACGAGGGTTTGAAACCCTAACAATTTTGGACGGCGGCCGTGAGCCATTCAAGGCTGCTAGGGTTCGAAACTCTAGCCGTCACGAGCCACAATGGTTCGAAACCTTTGTTATTGTTCTCGGCCTTTCATGCACGATTCATGACGTTGGCGGCTTGACCATCTCGAGCCAATGAGTTCGAAAACCCTAGCTCTCATGTGGAGGTAGCCGCAAACATGCATGATTTCGTGAATCATGGTTCGAACCTTTTTAATGCGCCGTTAATGAATTTTATCGAGCCAAAAGAAGGGTTCTAAACCCTAGCCATGTTTCGACACCTCTATGCACAACCATGAGCCACAACGGCTAAACCATCTCGAGCCAAGGGTTCGAAAACCCTAGCCCTCATGTGGCAGCCGTGGGTCAAGTTCGGTGATGGTGGTGGCCGAACCATCAAGAGCTATGGGCTCAGATTTTGCTTTTGTGTATCATATACATAAATAGTCAATTATATCATATATAATTTTACGATGATTTCACAAACTCAATTTATTCCATATCATATATGAATTATACAGTTTTAAAGCATGCAATATAATTCTAAACATGATTAAACGATTAACCACATAATTCCGATATGAGCTTTGTACACGACTCTGATACCACTGTAAGGAATCCAACATGCAAATACGCAGCGGAAATAAAATTTGGATTCCTAACCATGGACCTATACAAAGTATTCATATCGGAATGATTAAAGAGTCTCACCCTTGTAGCGTGTTTGATGCAGAATCCTTGTTGTAGCACCACGAGTCACAAACAAAAGTTTGCACCTTTGTCTCTACGGTATCCACACGATCAAATCGAACAAGGGACGTTCAAGAACAAGTTGTTAGACTTATTCGTGAACCAAAACCGAAGTCATGGTTCAAAACCGATAAACGGCGGCCAATCAAAAGAACGGCGGTGATATCCGATGGAGAGGCGGCCGAGTGTGAGGGTAGGTTTAGGTTTTATGAATTGTAGTGTTTTACAATTAATTATAACCTTGTATCTATATTATAAGATTTAATTAAGGTTCAAGACTTTCTTAAAGTCTCATGGGCCCACACCCATGATTTAATTAAATCCTTATAATCATTTAATTAAGACTCTTCTTAATTATTTAATTCATCCCATGAATTTAATTCCCTTTATCGATTTAATCTTTTGTGCGACCCGATAGGATCTTGTAATGTTGGCAGTGACATAAAATCTCATTTTATGTCACAAGCAATGAGCGGTATCTAGCAACACATCAAGGCTACCCAAATTACAAGAATGTCATTGACTCGACATAACCTTAGAACTTGTGATAATATTAACCATGTAACTTAATCCCTTTCTCCAATGTGTTTCGATTGAACACGAGTCATGAAATGTCATACTCGTATATTCAATCTCTATTTCTTGATCCCCAAGTAGAACTAGAATAAACGAATAAGCTCGATATCACATATCGACTCATTCGAGCACGACCATGCATTTTAGTCTTACTTGATCAAGGGCCCAAACACTTCTCCTATTATATAGGAGGGACAAATCCTATCTTGATCAATCAACATCCCTCTACATAATTCGTAGTGTATCCAATAGTTGCCTTTATAGTTTACCCTATTACAGGTAACGTTTGACAATATCAAGATACATAACTCCTCAAGTCGTAAGGATTACATACATTATTATCACTATGAGAAATGCTTATGTCACTCATATAACTATCTATGTAGCATTCTCATGTTGGGTTTGTCCAGTACATCGTTCTCTAACATGTACCCATGTGTTGATTTGATATCTCATATCCATGAACAATTCATCAATCAAAACATACTAGTCTCAATGTATTATCATTATCCTTATTTATGATAATACTTGACTAGGGACAATCTTTAAGAATAATACAATATTATTCTAAGGACATTAACTTATATATCAATTCATATTGCACAGATATTCGAATAATATATAATAATGATTTGCCATTTATAAAATCATAATACATTGTATGTCATAAACAATCATCTAATGACATGTCTTAGGGCATATCCCAACATAACGGCTGTAGTTTTGATTAGAGATTTGATAAGGGTCGGATTTAATGCTGTTTTCTCTTTGACTACGATTAAGGTGGGTAGGAATTCAATTTCCAATTGATGAATAATTGAAAGAATTCGAATGTTAGTGATTTGATGATCAAGAGAGAATTTTCCAAAAGTAAAGTTGACCGAAAACCAAGAATCGCTTCACTCTCATAAGTTTTAATCGCTTTAGTTAATCTCGTTAATTAGTTTAATTCTTAAATTTGCTTAGTAGTAATCACTCAACTCAAAACTCCCCTTTTTACTATTCGTTTTTAAATTGACACGAAAAAATACTACCTTCCCTGTGGGATCGATCCCTACTCTCGCAACTACATACTTTTGATATTAACTTGAGAAGGGTTAATTTGGGCGTACGCGATAAGCGCTACCACCCCTGGACAGTTTACGATACACCAGATCACAATTACAGTTACCCTCACAAACATTTTCACATCATATGTCATAATCAACAACTCATCATCAGAACAAGTAGTGATTTAGACTCACCATATGAAGACATCCATTCCACCATCAGTTCTCATACGCAGTCTCATCCAGACTTACTCTGCACATGGAGTTGATACCAAGATTTGATTACCACGCTCCAACCACTCCGCAACTTGCTCCTCAGATTCAAAACACATATCGTTCACGACTGAATGATTGGGAAGTCTCCAGAGAAACATCTCATGTCCCCCTGGCAAATGGTAGTACAGAAAATCGGTATACCAATTACAGGTACACACACAACATCCCTTGTGATATTCATAGGGATTCATACCAATTCATGCTACCATAATGCAAAACAAGGGTTAACAACAATATATATAGCAACACATAGAGCATGTTCGTAGAACATCCTATCCAACACTAAGGATATAACATGCCATCAAGTGAATAGGTATCTCCCTAATGCACTTCCTCTACCCTCGTTCACCCCGTTCTCGAACCACTGCTATGATACCACTAATGTGGGGTCCTCGTTACTTAATCCGTTATATATTAGTTCATTTATACATATGTGAGTAGGAATTAAGTAAATCATACACTGATTAAGAGTTTTACTATGTAGGTTGTTACAATATGGACAAAACCATGTCACAATATACATCATATGTACAACAAAACAACCTAGAGCAATACAACTCCTAAGCAGTGGTTCAGCTCGTAGCTGAATAAGACTCACAATCCCATCCTCCCACGTCTATGAGTCCCTACAGAAACAATCACACAACATGAGTATAGATAAACAATCATCTCAGTGCTATATCAATAAGAAACATAAAACGATAAAGCACTAGAAACATCAACTGTGATTGTTCTGTATCATGCATCATCAAATGCAAATATGTCATGACATGTCTCAACTCTCATCCTGTTATAACGAGACCGATATGATATGCATATCTCAGCTTAATATGTCAGTGGAACCTCCTCACATCTTCATATTAGCAGCACATATCATAGCACTGTCCTCATACGTTATAACAGCCAGAGCATATACTCGACCGGAGTATACCTCTCATGCCAAAACATATGCAGCATACCTATTGTGGCAACACTCCCAGCCAAAGCATATGCCCAACACTGGCATACCTATCGTGGCAATGATCTCAGCCGAAGCATATGCTACATACCTATCGTAGCATCCATCTCAACATATGAACATCATGAATGTACATGCATATGATACCACAAATCATATGATACAATGTCCACATCATCATCACAATAATATCATCTACTCGTACGTCAACACGTACCTGTCGTGCGACACAAAAGATATAAATCAGGCTTCAATGTCTAACGCCTCTTTGTCCTGTCCCCTGTGATGATGCTACAACAATATCTCATGTTATAATATGCGTTAAAAATCAAAGTCCACAAAATATAATATTTCTCAAAATTTCAACCCACGCGATCGATCCCTATTTTTGACACGATCGATCGCCTAAACTTTCTGGCCAGGAGCGGTTGATCCCTCTTTTTCATGCGATCGATCGCCTCACCCTTAGAAAACATTCTGCCTCGATGCGATCGATTTCCTCTTTTATGCGATCGATTGGTACCTCACGATCGATCGGTACACGTTAAGCGATCGATCGCTCAGCACAACACCCCTCTCATGTTTAGCCTCACACAGTCGATCGCCTCGCAGGTAGCAATCGATCGCCTACTCTGTTTTCTTGAAAAACATGGCGATTTCAGGTATACTTCCTAGGTGTTTCTCCGACACCTCACTTCCTAATAGTAAAACTTGTTCCATGCAATCTCTAGCATCATATAAACATGTTTCTAACATATTTCACGTCATTTCTTTGCATGATATCATGTATTAATTCTCTTTATAAAAGTAATAACTTTACATGCTTCAATTTTTCCATCAACTAAGCACATCTACATCAACTAGGATCACAAACAATTGTAGTTATACTTTTCTTACCAAGTTATTCACTTCCTTGTTTTTCTTTGCAAGTTCCACTCCAAGACCCACTCCTAGGTGTGTAGAGCAAAGTGTAGAGATTACTAGGTGAGCTAAGGTGTACTATGTGCCTTGAGAGCTGAAATCAACTTTATATACTTGGCTTAATATGAAATGCAAAGTCACATGACTCCTAGCAAATTCAAATGCCAATTCACATGTATATGCAACTCTCGTATCAAAGTCAAATGCATGCCAAATCATGTAGGTTTATTGTTCAACTACATGTATCTCATATCCCTCCTAGTGATAACATAGCTCTCTCTCTTGCTATATGTTAACAAAACCATGTACATCCATTCATTGAGGTTAACTATGTTTCATTTATTTCAACGTAAATCTTGTCACTAGTCACACTCAATTCCACCCGAATCAGCGTCCACAACATACCGTAACTATTTCATAATTATGCGATAATCATATCACATATGTCTACGTCATATCGAGGCATTACGGGATCAATCTCCTTCAACACAAGATGAGAGACACGCATGAGTAAGATTCCATATGCGTCAGCTATTGGATCTATCATGTATGCCATGATATGTACTCGTCCCGATGCTTCGTATGCTTTAAGCATGATGAGCAGATATCAAGTTGATCCACGTGAATGTTACTGGATCGCTGTCAAGAATATACTGAAGTACTTAAGAAGAACTAAGAATACATTCTTGATTTATGATGGTGAGGAAGAACTCAATGTAATAGGTTATACTGATGCAAGCTTCCAAACCGACAAGGATGATTTCCGATCGCAATCAGGATATGTGTTTTGCCTAAATGGCGGTGTTGTGAGCTGGAAGAGTTCAAAGCAAGAGACAGTAAGATGAGTATATTGCTGCCTCATATGCAGCAAAGGAAGCCGCTTGGATCAAAAAGTTCATATCTGAGCTTGGGGTTATGCCTAGCATTCTAGATCCGATTGAACTCTATTGTGAAAACAATGGAGCCATCGCATTGGCTAAGGAACCTAGATATCACCAGCGATCCAAACAACCATCACATTGGCTAAGGAACCCAGATCTCACCAGCGATCCAAACACATATTTCGGCGTTTTCATTTCATTTGAGAAATCGTTGAAAGAGGAGATGTAAAAATATGCAAAGTACCAACTGATGATAATGTATCTGACCCACTGACGAAACCGCTGTCACAACAGAAGCATGATCGTCATTCTAGATCTTTAGGCATTAAGTACATGCCTGATTGGTCTTAGTGCAAGTGGGAGATTTGTTGGGATATGCCCTAAGACAACTTATTAGATGATTGATTTTGGCATACAATGTAATATGATTTTATTAATGGCAATTCATTATTATATATTATTCCAGTATCTGTGTAACATGAATAAATATATATTAATATCCTTAAAATAAAATTATATTATTCTTAAAGATTGTCCCTGGGCAAGTATTATAATGAATTAGGAAAATGATAATGCATTGAGACTAGTATGTATTGATTGATGAATTTGTTCATGGATATGAGATATCAAATCAACACATAGGTATATGTTAGAGAACTATGTACTGGACAGACCCACCATGAGAATGCTACATAGATAGTTATATGATTGTCATAAGCAATTCTCATAGTGATTATAGTGTATGTAATCCTTACGACTTGATATCACCAGAGATCTCAACATAAGGAGTTGTGTATCTTGATATTGTCAAACGTTACCTGTAACAGGATAAACTATAAAGACAATCATTGGATACACTACAAATTATGTAGAGGGATGTTGAGTGGTCAAGATAGGATTTGTCACTCCTATATAACAGGAGAAGTGTTTGGGCCCTTGATCAAGTGAGACTAAAATGCATGGCCATGCTCGAATGAGTCGATATGTGATATCGAGCTTATTCGTTTATTCTAGTCTACTTTGGAATCAAGAAATAAAAGATTGAACTATATGAGTATGACTTATTCCACGACTATGTGTTTAATCTAAACACATAGACAAATGGATTAAGTTACATGATGAATATTATCACAGGCCATAGGTTACGTCGAGTCAATAACATTCTTGTAACTTGGGTAACCTTGCTGTGTTGCTAGATACCGCTCATTGCTTGTGACATAAAATTAGATTTTATGTCACTGCCAACGTTGCAAGATCCTAACGGGTCTCACAAAAAGATTAAATTGATAAAGGGAGTTAAAATCCATTGGATGAATTAAGTTGATTAGGAAGAGTCCTAATCATATAATAATATATATGTATATTATGAAATGGGCCGAACATATATATATTAGATATATATATAAGTTTGCTATAGATATATATACGGGTAATAGATTGGAATAGGCTTAGGGTTTTCAGAAGACCTTAATCTCATTAGGTTAGACGCCTAATCTTACTAGTATATATATATATATATATATATATATATATATATATATATATATATATGTGTGTGTGTGTGTGTGTGCATTAGGTTAATAAGGCTAGACATTAATTCAGAATTAACAAAACTCAAAAACCTAGCGGACTATTCGAACACAAGGTGTAGCCGTCACCTCGAAACTCGACGTCTCGTCCCGCCCCGTCCCTTTGCCAGTTGATTTATCAAGTCTAGCAACTTGATAAATTCAACATCCTTTGTGGATGTGGATACCGTATAGGCAAAGCTGTAAAGTTTTGCTCGACCCGTGGACGTTTGCTTCGAGGATTTTGCATCAAACACGCTACAAAGGTATAACTCTCGACACCCGATATGATAACTTCGTATAGGTCTTCGGCGGGAATCCGATATTTTTTATTCCGCTGCGTTGTATGCATGTCGGATTCCTAACAATAGTGGCAAGGCTGACCTGCACTTAATGATGCCAGGGGGGACCTTAGCAATAAATTTATGCCAGGGCCTCATTCACCCGGGCTTTATAGTTACAGGGCTGACCTGCATTTAATGATATCAGGGCGGACCTTAGCAATAAATTTGAACAATTACATTCTGGAATCATGCTTCGGAATAATACTTCATGATAAAAACTTGCACACTACGAGTTTGTTCATGAATAAAAAGAATATACTGGTGCCTAAGAGTAATATTTCCTGAGGTGAAAAGCATTCCAAGGTCTTTTCAACTCCCGTCCTGTTGCGTCCTCCAAATAGTAGGCCCCTGAGCTTAACTTTTGGACGATCTTGTAAGGTCCTTCCCACCTGGGGCCATGTTTTCCGACTTCGGCTGAATCTTTTTAAGTACTAGGTCCCCCACTTGGAAGTTTCGAGGCATGACCCATTTGTTATAAGCCTTGACTATTTTGTTCCGGTAGGCCTCCATTCTGATTGCAGCTCTTTCCCTCTTCTCGCATATCAAATCAAGATCCAAGGCCCGACGTTCTACATTATCGTCATCATAGGCTTGGATCCTTGCTGAACTTGCTCCTATCTCTGCCGGTATCACTACCTCCGACCCGTAGACCATACTGAAGGGCGTCTCCCCCGTCGGGGTTCGAGGTGTAGTGCGATATGCCCACAGGACACTTGGCAGCTCATCCACCCAATCCCTTTCCAACTCCATATAGGCTTGCCCTCAACGCCTGCACTATAGACCTGTTTGTGACCTTTGCTTGCCCATTACTCTATGGGTAGCTACGGAGGTGGAGGCCTGAGCGATCTTTATCTCTTGGCACCAAGCTATCAACTTTCTCCCTTGGAATTGCCTCCATTTGTCGGAAATCAACCTCCTCGGAACTCCGAATCGGCAAACGATGTTCTTACATAAGAAATTCAGCACATCTTCCTCGGTAATCCGGGGTAGGGCCTCAGCCTCTACCCATTTGCAAAAGTAGTCTACAACAACTATCAATAATTTTTTCTGCCTAGGGGCGACTGGGAAAGGTCCCACGATATCCATCCCCATTGGTCAAACAGACAAGCTGCTATCACGGATCTCATGAACTCAGCTGGCAGTGATTTGGACCTACTATGCATCTAGCAACCTTCACAGGTAGCTACAACCTTTACAACATCTCTCCACAAAGTAGGCCAAAAGTACCCGGCCATGAGAGTTTTTTGAGCCAGGGCTAGACTCTCGAGGTGATCTCTGTAACAAACTTCATGTATCTCGTGAAGTACATACTTAGCAGCCTCTTCAGCCAGACACCTGAGCAGGGGTCCAGCGAAAGACCTCTTGTACAACACATTACCAACCAAGGTAAACCGGAAAACATGCCTTTTCAACCTCCTCGCTTCGTTTTTGTCCGCGGGAAGCTTGGACCTTCTCAGATATTTCAGGATTGGGGTCATCCAGCTTTCCACCGTGGGAGGCTCCAAACCGGGTTGCGTTGATGGTGTCAGCTCGGTCTGGAATACGACCTCCCTCTGGGACAGGGGGCCATTGATGTGACCCACTTTGCGAGTTGGTCTGCCTCATGGTTCTCTTCTCGGGGTATTTGTACTATACTCCACTCCATAAAACTCTCTGACATTTCTTGTAGCTCTTAAATATTCAATCAACTTCTTGCTCTTGACCTCGAAACTCCCCTTCACCTGTTGGGCCACTAGTTGGAAGTCGGAATGGAGGATAACCTTGCTAGCTCCTACTTCCCGAGCTAATTTGAGCCCTGTTAGTACTGCTTCAAATTCTGCCTCATTGTTGGAGGCCCAAAAATCTAGTTTGACCATCACTTTCATCCTCTCATCCATCAGAGAAATCAACACTACCCCGACTCCGTCATCCATCGCTGTTCGAGGCCCCATCTACATATACCTTCCACGTCTTATCCTGTTCAAATCCGATCATCTCTGCCAGGAAATCCGACAGTGCTTGACCCTTGATGGATGCCCAAGGCTGGTAGGATATATCATACTCACCAAGCTCAATGTCCACTTGACTAGCCTTCCTGATACATCTGGCTGCGTCATGATCCTTCCCATGGGACTATTCGTTAAGACCAAAATGTGACGAGACAAAAAGTATAGTCTCAACCTTCTCGCGGTTATAACCAGAGCTAGCGCTAGCTTCTCTACCTCTGGGTATCTAAGCTCCGCCCCTCGCAGGGCATGACTGACATAATAAACCGGTTTTTGATATACTCCATCCTGTTTGATCAGCAATGAGCTTACTGCATATTCTGTGGCCGAGAGGTAAACCCACAAATTTCCCATGGTCAGGCTTGACCAGCACGGATAACTCAGCCAAATGATTTTTTAAGTCCATAAAGGCCTTTTCACATTCTTCATTCCACTCGAATTTCTTGGTCTTTCTCAATACTTGGAAGAAATGATAACTCATGTATGCTGACCTGGATATGAACCGTGCTAGGGAAGCAATTCGATATGTCAATTTTTGTACTCCCTTATATTCTTGGGGGAGGTCATGTCTTGCACATCCCTGACCTTTTCTGGGTTAACCTCGATTCCTCTGTCCATCACCATGAAACCCACAAACTTCCCACTCTTCACCCTGAACACACATTTGGTCGTATTCAACTTTAGCCCAAACTTGCTCAGGGTGTCAAATGTCTCCTCCAAACCAGGTATGAGATCCGATCTGTTATTCGACTTCACTAGTATATCATCGACATATACATCAATGTTTCTCCCTGCCTGTGATTCGAATACCTTGTCCATCAACCTCTGGTACGTAGCCCCGACGTTTTTGAGGCCGAATGGCATGACTACGTAGCAGTAAGTTCCATCTGAGGTGATAAAACTGATCTTGTCTTGGTCCTCTTCAGCCAAGGGAATATGGTAATATCCTTGGTATGCATCCATGAAGCACAATAACTTGTACCTTGAGGTGGAGTCTATGAGCTAGTCAATTCGAAGTAGAGGGTAGCAATCTTTGGGGCAAGCTGTGTTCAGGTCTCTGAAATCGATGCACATCCTCCACTGTTGAGCCTTAAACGCATTGTTGAGTTTAATGCTTAATTTATCTCCAATTATTTATGGGTTTTGATGATCAACAAAACTTGCATTTGTTGTACTAATATGTCTACTTAGTGTACAGGGTTAGATTGATAAATTGGTTGGGAAGACCAATGGAAGAGAACCCAAGTTATACAATAACATATGCGAGTTCATAGGACAAGCGATGATTTTATCAAGGAATCTATTGAGCTTGGACGAGAAGGAATGGCATCTATGAACAACCAAATTAAGTGTTCAACATGTGTGGAATGATGTTGGAACAATATCTTATGATGGGATGAAGACCACGAACCAATGGTCCGTCGGTGGGCAAATTCGTATAGAAGCCACTTGGAGCGCAGTGCAATGTTTTGATTATATCTCTTGGCTCGATGCTCTGAATAATGTGAATCCAAAGAGGTTGGAAATCCAACTCAATATTCTAGATTTCATATTCAAACATCTCAGTCCAATTCGGATTGCATCATGGAGCAAAATGGCATGGAATTCATAGCAAGTGCAGATTGTAGCAAGGTTTGAGCGGCTGTAGCATTTTGGGCATAACTTCTTCACACCTTAATGAAATGCAATGAATGTTTGTCCACACCTAGATAAGAGGAAGGGATACAACTTTCATGTTTACCACGTTTCCCAGAAACGAGCTTAAGATGGTTGAATAGTGTACATTTTGAGAGTGTTGAAATCTGACAGATAGTTTCAGGCGATCTGGGCCATCACCTCAGGCGATGGCACGCTGCGTGCCAGGTGATCCAGATCGCCCCAGGCGATGTCATGGTCGCCCCAGGCAATCCAGAAGCTTACCTACGGAAAATTTTCAAAGGGCGATCGCCCCAGGCGATGCAAGGAACGCCTGAGGCGATCTGGGCCAGATTTGAACGTTAGAACGTGGCGATGGAGATCGCCCGAGGCGATGCATAAGTGATTCAAGCCTTATGTGTAGCAACGGCTAGTAGGAGCCTTGGGGCCTTCTATACTATAAATATGGATGTTTTGGAGCATTTTGAAGACAAGAACAAGCCTACAAACTTCAACAAAGCTTTGCTTATTCAAATTTCATATAGCATTGCAATCTCCATACATTTGTGTTGCATTGGAGTTTGTGATTCTTTTGTTTTGTGAGAGTCTTGTTTTCTTCGTGTTGTTACACCGTGAAGGTGTTTGTTGAGTTAATTGTAAGGTCCTCCAACACCGACGCAAGTTGGAAATTGTAAAGTCATCAACAAGTAAAGTTGGTGCATGTGTTGTGGCTATCCTTGGAGCCCTTAAGGACAAGAAGACTCGTGAAGAGTGTTGGTAACTCGGGAAGAGTTTTGTGCGGCTAACCTTGGAGCCCTTAAGGCCAAGAAGACTCGTGAAAAGTGTTGTGCTCCTGAAGATCTTTGTATACTCGGGAAGAGTTGTTTTGTGACTAACTTGGAGCCCTTAAGGTCAAGATCATTCGTTCTAGTGGAACCTCGGTTGGAAGTTATCTAGCCGGGAAGAGGAGACGTAGGCGATTCATCGCGGAACTTCTATAACAAATTCTCTTGTCTTTTACCGCTTTATTTATTTACATATTTATTTACTTATTCATTTTATTTATTTATCGATTGACTTAAGCCTTCCACAGCGCAAACTCATTATTTTTGCAAACTCATTTTAAAACGCTAAAGTAGCCAATGAACCTCATTCACCCCCCTCTTCGGTTCCAACATCCACTTTCCAGGCGACTTTGGTACTAAAACCACATTAGAGAGCCAGGTGGGGAACTGCTCTTCCATGATCTGCCCGGCCTTCAACAAGGTTTGGACCTCTGTCCGTATATTCTTATCTTTTTTTTGGCCCAAAATGTATCTTCTTTTGCTTCATTACTTTGGTCCCGGGTTGACACTCAGTCTGTGTTGCGCAACTTCATGGTGAATCCCCGTTAATTCGGCGGAAGACCATGCAAATATGTTAGCATGCTCGGACAGGCATCTCAGGAGATCCTGCTTCAAACGAGCTTCCAAATCTGAAGCTACCCTTGTTATCCTCTCGGGATGACTTGGGACTAAGATGATAGCTTCCTCCCTTCCAGCACTGCTTGTACCTCTCTTGCACAATATGAACTTCTCGGTCCCCACGAGTTTCCACATTCTCTCCTCGTCTCGACCACTTTGCTTCCACCCTTACTATTTCAGTGTAACATCTCTTTGCAGAGGGCCGATCGCCCTTCACTTCTCCGACCTTCTTTCCAACTGGGAATTTATTTTTTGGTGGAAAGTAGAAGCAACAGTCCTGAACTCGTTAATGACCGGCCTTCCTAAAATGATATTATAGGAAGACAGGGCCTCCACGATAGTGAAAGAAGTTAGCCGAGTCTTTCTACCATCTCCTGAGCCCATGGAAAGGGGCAATGTGATTTGCCCGAGGGGATACACTGTATGGCCTGCAAAACCAAAAAGAGGCGTAATGATTTGTTGGAGATGGTACTCACCTAACTCCATCTGTTGGAAATCATCATGAAACACTACATTCACAGAGCTCCCAGAATCCACGAACACTCTCCCGACCTCGTAGTTCACGATGGTCACCCTTATCACAAGGGCATCATTATGAGACGTTTGCACACCATCCGCATCCTGATGACCAAAGCTGATTACCACCTCATCCCTGACACCCACCGTCCTCCCTATGCTCAGAGTTTCTCTCTTGCTTGCTGCCTTTCGAGCTCTATTGGAATCACGATCAGTTGTTTCTCCCGAGATCATGTTGATAACATCCCGGGGTGGGCAGTTACCTCGGATCGGTCTTTGCTCATCAGGCCTCTGTGGTAGTTCATGACCACGCCCCCGACCTCGGAATGGGGCTCGGAAATTTTTGCGTCCACCTCGCCCTCGCCCTCTTGGAGCACCTCGGCCTCTCCCACGGAAAGAGCTTCCTGGGCGAGTTCGGCAGGGCCACCATCTATTTGAACTGTGGACTATTCTGTATGACCTGCTCGAGCTGCTCATCTAGATGATGGTAGTCATCTGTGTTGTGCCCATGCCCTTGATGAAAAACATAGTACTTGCTCTTTATCAGGTTAAGGTGGTTTTTGAAGAATCTGGTTTTCTTCACAAATCCGGACTGCCTCCTCCTTAGAAACTTTTAGAGGGTATAGTGCAAGAAACGACCGAGCCCTGTTCACTCTGCATGCCTCTTCTCTCCTTGTTTGTACTACCTATCGCCAACCTTTCCGACTTCTCTCATCTTCAGCTTCTGAGCCTCCTCAACATTGATATATTTTTCAGCTCGGGTCAGTAAATCATCGTAAGTGATGGGGGGTCTCTTAATCAAGGACCGAAAAAACTCCTATCCTCTCAGCCCCTGAGTGAAAACACTAATCAAGATTTCTGCTGGGCACGTAGGTACCTCCATCGCGACATTGAAACGTCTGATATACTCCCATAGGGGTTCATTCTCTGTTTGTCTCATCTCAAACAGGCTTAATGATGTTTTCCTGTACAGTTTACTACTGGATAACTGATTAAGGAAAGTGGAGCTAAACTCTCTGAAAGACGTTATGGAGCCATGCTCGAGTTGATTAAACCACTGCTAGGCCGATTCACCAAAGTGGTAAGGAAAACCTTACACTTCAAATGCTCCGAGTAACAGTGTAACATGTCTACATTTTCAATCCTACCCAGGTGTTCTTCCGGCTCCGTGCTCCCTTCATACTCCCCAGCGCTTGGAGGTCGAAAGTGTAAGTAATCCAACAAGCATAGCAACGCAGCGGAATTTAAAATTTTGGATTACTAATACACCGGATCTATACATAGGTTATCATATCGGATTAGGGATTACAAAAGTCTCACCCTTGTAGCGTGTTTGAGCAGATTCCACGAAGCAGCACGTCCAACGAACTCCGAATCATGAGCAATACCTCCAAGGTCTTGCCTCTACGGTATCCACACGATTAAATCGGGCAAGGGATGTTCAAGAACAAGTTTCTAGACTTATTCTTGAACCAAAACCAAATCACGGTTCAAAACCGATTAAACGGCGGCCAAGCAATTCCACCAAGATCTCGACGGTGGCCGTGAGGTCTTGAGGAGGAAGGAGGCGTCCGAGAGTTGGGTTTTAGTGGCTAGGTTGGAATGAATTTTTAATTGTCCAACAATTAATTATATCATTGTTATTAAAAGGGCTTAATTAAGTTCAAGACTTTCTCAAAGTCTTATGGGCCCAAACCCATGATTTAATTAAGTTCTTTTAATCATTCAATTAAGACTCCTCTTAATTAATTAATTCATCCAATGAATTTAATTTCCCTTCTTGATTTAATCTTTTGTGCGACCCGATAGGATCTTGTAATGTTGGCAGGGACATAAAATCTCATTTTATGTCGCAAGCAATGAGCGGTATCTAGCAACACATCAATGCTACCCAAATTATAAGAATGTCAATGACTCGACATAACCTAAGAACTTGTGATAATATTAACCATGTAACTTAATCCCTTTGTCCTTTGTGTTTAGATTGAACATGAGTCATTGAATAGTCATACTCATATATTCAATCTCTATTTCTTGATCCCCAAGTAGAACTAGAATAAACGAATAAGCTCGATATCTCATATCGACTCATTCGAGCATGGCCATGCATTTTAGTCTTACTTGATCAAGGGCCCAAACACTTCTCCTGTTATATAGGAGGGACAAATCCTATCTCGATCAATCAACATCCCTCTACATAATTCGTGGTGTATCCAATAGTCGCCTTTATAGTTTACCCCGTTACGGGTAACGTTTGACAATATCAAGATACATAACTCCTTATGTTGGGATCTCTGATGATCACAAGTCGTAAGGATTACATACATTATTATCACTATGAGAATTGCTTATGACGCTCATATAACTATCCATGTAGCATTCTCATGGTGGGTCTGTCCAGTACATCGTTCTCTAACATGTACCAATGTGTTGATTTGATATCTCATATCAATGAACAATTCATCAATCAACACATACTAGTCTCTATGTATTATCATTATCCCGATTCATGATATTTCTTGACTAGGGACAATGTTTAAGAATAATACAATATTATTCTAAGGACATTAACATATATATTAATTCACATTGCACAGTTAAACGGATAATATATAATAATGAATTGCCATTCATAAAATCATAAACATTGTATGTCAAAACAATCATCCAATGACATGTCTTAGGGCATATCCCAACAGAAAGTTATTTGGGAGTTCTTCGCAAACTATCTCTGAGAGAAATGGGTGCCCTTCTTTGGGACGCAAGGATCGCCCATTCCCTTCTTCATTTTCCGAACCTCATCCCTCAACTCCTCCATTTGTCTTTCAAGATCTGGGCCCGTAGCCATCGGAGGGTGAGGTGCAGCTATATGCTCGGATCGAGAATTCTCCCGGATACTCTCATTCGGGCCGCTCTCCGATTGATCTAAAGCCCTCTTTACAGCCTGTTCCACAATCATAGTGATGAGTAGCGTAAGCTGTTCAAAGGTTAAGGTTCCCACCGTCGTGTGCCAGCCATGGGTGGTGGCTTTCTTCCATTAATCGATGGTGTCCGATGGCCATGGTTCGGCTCTTGATTTGTTCTCCGTGTGTTTACCATTTTTTATCAACGCCTTTCGCTCTTTTTCCACAGACGGCGCCAATTGTTACCCGAAATTTTGGTAGGGTGTCTTCGCAGATGAACAATAGCTCTTCCCCACCCTGAGATGAGCTGTCCTGAAAGGAAAATGGGTTCGAAGGGAGCCAGAGAAGGTTCTCCGGCGAGGCTCCTCTGACGATCAAATCAATATAGGATAGAGGGAATAAAAGTTTTAGGGAGGAAAAATAGAAGAAAAAAGTTATCTCTTGTGCAAACCTGATGCCCTATATATACTGTGATGGTGAGAGAGAAAACCATGTAACGATCTGCAGGGGTCTTGGGGGACCACCGTGAACACGTAACTGGGAGTCGGTGTCCCAAAGAGGGGTACCACCGACAAACACTGTGCCTCTTGTACGATGCGCCACCTATGAGATCTTGATAGCACTGGGAGATATTCTTCGCGTACTAGTCACTCTTTGATTGGTTTATTTATGAGTGGTCCTCTGTCAGGAATAAAACTCCCGTTACAGATAGCTCGGATGAGAGGACCATACTAAGGCTCACGAGGTCATTAGCCAATGCCGAAGAAGAAACTAAGGGAATTGTTTAAGGTTGGGATATCAGCCCGGGTACATTCTTGATTACTATGCAAGGTTGCCCCCTTTTCACAGTCTGGGCTGGGACGGCCTGCGAACATATAGAGCTAAGGACATGTGCCGAGCTGAGGACATAAGGACATGTGCTGAGCTGAGGACGTAAGGACATGCCGAGCTGAGGACGTAAGGACATGCCGAGCTGAGGACGTGCGAACATGCCGAGCTGAGGACATAAGGACATGTCGAGTTGAAGGCGGGGGCCGCCAATGACGAAGTCGGTCGGGTTATATCCCTGGAGTTAGGATCTAGGCCGTACTGATTCCTTATCGGGGTATCATTATTCTCCTCTTTTGAATATGCAACCATCAATTTTTAATATAATCGGAAATAAATTCTTTAACCATAGAGTTTAGCATTCAGAATAATATGTTAAAAGGGGTTTTTTTGTAACCGTCATTATTTTTCAAATATACAGTTTACTTCATGTGGTTTGAAAATAAACATCTTATTCATTTGGTTTCAAAATAGTTAGTTTACCCCATGTAATTTATAAAAAGACTTTTTATCCCGTTGTGATTTATCAAAATATCCTATCATTACATGACTTGCGAAGATGATGTTGTGTTATATTTTGTAAACAAATAAGGTAAAATACTTGAAAAGATATAATTTTACTTGAAAAGATATAATTTTTAACAACGGAACCACAAACCAAAATGAACATATTTTTCTAAACAACAATATCTCTGACATATATATATATATATATATTTGTATAAGTGTTGTAAATTTGCATTTTTCCTCGTGCAAAACTAAAAAGAAACATTCTTGTATATTAATTACTTGCGGAAGCTCATCGTTTAACGCTTAGGTTGGGGTGCCCGGACAGTGCAAACGCTGTCAGAAAAACGACAGCCACGGGTGGAACCTTCGTACGTCACAAAATTTAATTCTCCAGTCTGCACAATTCATTGTAATTTACCATCGATCGTGCTACGCATATCTACCCAATTATTGATTGTTTCTCCAATTATTTTAGGCTCTTGTTCAATGAAAATGGTGAATCCAAAAGCACCGGATGGAATGAGTAATGCAACTTCAGAGAATAAAATAGCAGAGACACCCCCTCCAGCAACATCATCGGTGAGCATAATTATTAAGGTTCGATTGATGGGTTGTCACAATTTTGAAGATATTTGTTTGTGGTTCATGTTTTATATTTGATTTTCATTCTCAAGATCGCAGTTTTCTTTTGCTGAAATTATATTTTGATAATTTGTTCTGAAAAGTGGATAAAATGAAATATTTTGCATGTTTGATTTATTTTTCGATAGATTGGTTTCTAAATTGTCGTAAGGGTTTCATTTAGACTCTCTTTGAGCTCTCTGGAAAGGGAACAAATCAATTAAAAAAAGGAAGATCTTAATTTATCACCAGTTTTGTGGGTCGACTGGTTGTTTGAGTTTGGCTTTTGGTGTTGGTATAAATTTACCGGATGTATTTTTTTGGGATGAAATCAAGCACTACTAATAAATGACTTAATGGATTCAATGTCGAGGCAAGAATTCGATTCTTTGCCCTTGAAGGTGCTCACGATCGCAATGACAATCCTTTTCTGAAGATACAACTACTATGATTCGTGATAGAAGCACTTCAAATCACGAATCCACAAACCAAAATTAATAAAGACACTCAGACAATGAACAAGATGAACTTGAAGAAATTTCTGCAGAATTTTAGCTTTGTTCTTATGTTTGATCTTTCAAAAAGTAAGTTTACTTCTCAAAGGAGTTGTTGTTTTTACAGTACAAAAATAGATGTCAAGAAAAATCCATCACTTGGATGCACTTTTCAAGAAAAAAACTGCATCAATACGCCAAAGGGTACACAACCCTTCACAAAAAACTGATTTCTCGATTTTGGACAGCAGGTACTGGGCATATGATGTGCCTATGCTTAGCATACTCTGCCTGTAATTTCATTCCAGATAGAGTGGCGCCTAGGCGCCACCCCCACTGCCCGGGTTTTCCCGGGCAGTGGTTTCAGTGTCCTGTTTTTTGTTCCTTTTCTGTATTTCGTATTTTCCGGCTTTACGATGCTTAATTTTAATTCATTAAGCACATTTTTACAACAATTCCCCACATGAATTAAATTAATGCATGAATGCAGTTGAGCGCCTTTAACGAATTAGCATTTGGAGAGGTAGCTTGCGGCCTTTAACCTTCTGTAGTAGTATTCAATCGGATTTACTTGACTAAATATTGAACTTATAGTCTTGAACTATTTAGTCGTTGGCGTAAACCAAGACAAAATTGAACCCACATCATAACAATTCTAATCTTTGTATTGGTTTTTTGCGGTTGTGTCCGTTTCGGTCTTGGAACACGCTTGGTTTCAGAAGTGCTTTACATTATGAAGCGGCCACACTTCACATTCACGTAGGTGATCTCCTAGAAGAGTATCGGTCTTGGAACACTCCTGAGCTTTACAATTGAAGTGCTTTATATTCATTTATAGATAGCCATTGTAACTCTTTTAATTATTCAATTAATAAAGAGTATTTTCAACTCTCAAATTATTTATTTCCTACATGGTATCAGAGCCCAGGTTGAAAACTAGGTTTAAAGTTTATCAATCCCTATCCGCAGGCGAGTTGTTGCTATCTCAACTTAATTGCCTGCAGCTAGGCCTGCAACAGTAGCTATAGAGTCAAAACGGTTCTTTGCAATCAAACCTTTATCTTTTCGTTGTTGTTTTTTCCCTAAAGAGTCCAGCCATCCAGATTCCAATTGCCCGATCGTATCTTGGGTTCAAAGTCATACTCATTGCGAATTTTTCTTCTCTGTCCAGAATAAATTCTCCATTTTTTGCTACATTATTCGGAAATTTTTTCTATAGTAACTTCGCGACTGTTTGCTACAGTAACTTCGCTATTTGCTACAGTAACCTCGCGATTGTTTGCTTTTTTCCCTTCCATAGCAGCACTCAATTTGCAAAATTCAGCGCAAACCACAACCTTTTGATGGTAAAAATGGTTCGGAACAGCGGTGGTTCTACTTCATCGGACTCCTCTAATGTTTCGTCCCAGGCACCCACAGTTATCCACTGTCGTGCTTGATTCTACAACTCTACAAATCCCAAAAGAGGAGGAGACGCAGACTAGAACACAAAGACTCCCAAAATAGGAGGAAACACAGACTAGCAGACACAGGCTCCCAAAAGAGGAGGAGACGCAGATTCCCAAAAGAGGAGCAGACACAGACTAACAGAAGCATACTCCCAAAAGAGGAGGAGACGCAGACTCTCAAGAGAGCAGCAGACGCAGACTCTCAAGAGAGCAGCAGACGCAGACTAGCAGACACAGACTCCCAAAAGATTAGGAGACGCAGCCTTGCAGACGCAAACTCCAAGAAAAGGGGCAAGACTCCGAGAAAGAGGAGGAAGTCTCAAACAGATTTTGAAGGCAAGTTGAGCATGATTTATATACATGCATCAACTTGAGGGGGAGTGTTGAAAAGATTTAGTATTTAAATCTTTGTGTTTAAACTTGGTAGGATAATATTATAAGTTTGGTAGGCTAATATTATCTAGAGATTTAGTTTGATTTGATTTGGATAGAGATAAACTAGGTAGTTTCTTTCTATTAATCTTTTATATTCACCTCTAAATAGATAGCCATTGTAACTCTTTTAATTATTCAATTAATAAAGAGTATTTTCAATTCTCAAATTATTTATTTCCTACATGAAGCTTTAAATCGATCCAAGAAAGTTTGCAAGGATACTGGGGATAATAATTTGAATCAATGATCACAACCAGCTATAATATTCGGGGGCTTGTGGGGAGAGCAAAGAAAAGAGAACTAAGGTCTTTCATTTCTAAGGAGAAGATGTATTTCATATGCATTCAAGAGACAAAAATCGAATTAAGGGATTCAGATATTTGTAAATCAATCTAGGGAAATGATAATTTCAGTTGGGTGTACAAAGGAGCAGTTGGGAAAGCAGGAGGGCTGTTATGCAAAGATACGATTTTCACCATGGATTTTTGTTGGGGAGATGATGGTATTCTTGGAGTCGAAGGTTACTGGGTTCAGAAAATACTAAATACAATATCGTCAACATCTATTCTCCATGAGACATTGGTTCGAAAAGAATCCTCTGGAACCATTTATCCATCAAATTAGAAGGTAGAGAAGATGAGAATTGGTGCATCTGTGGTGACTTCAATGCAATTAGAAAAACATATGAGAGAAGGGGCAAGAACCAAAATCTGTTGTCTAATGAAATTACAGAATTTGATACTTTCAGCAACTCTTAAGGTTAGATTGATTTGCCCCTGATAGGAAGAAAGTATACTTGGTATTGACTTGAATGGTCTTGTGATAGCCGATTGGACCAATTCCTACTCTCGGGCAATTGGTTACAAAAAAGGCCCAACTCGTCACAATGGGGCTCTCGGAGATAGCTATCAGATCATTGAGCTATTTTGTTAACACTATGTGATGGATTGGGGCCCAACACCTTTTCGAGTTATTGACACAGTGACTTTCAGTCTTTTGTTGAATCCGGATGGAAGACATTCCACATCCAAGGATGTGGAGGTTTTGTACTAAAGGAAAAATTGAAGATGCTAAAGGCATACTAAAATGGTGGAACAAAGAAGTATTTGGTTGGATGGACAATAATATTGATTTACTGAAATCCAAAATTAGAAGATTCTCACACCATTGCGGATATGAAAGACTTATCCGAGATTGAAGTTTTGGGCCATAGGGAGATTTTGATAAATCTTAGACATCAAATTACCATGAAAGACACTTTACTTTACCAAAAGGCAAGGATCAAATGGATTCAAGAAAGAGATGAGAACTCTAGCTTTTTCCATATAGTGGTCAATCGAAGAAGAAAAAGGAACGAAAATTTTGGGGCTCGAGATAAATGACTCTTGGGTGGATTCTGTTCCTGAAATAAGGAAGGGGTGAGAAACAATCAGAATGTTTGGCCCGGACCCCAGCTCCAGAACATTCAATTCGAACAGCTGGGTGATTCAGAAAATGCGTTTCTAATATCATAATTTTCAGAAACAGAGATCATGATTGCGGTTTGGGATTGTGATAGTTCGAAAAGCCCGGGCCAGACGGATATAATTTTCGGTTCATCAAACAATTCTGGAATTTGGTAAACGATGACTTCATCAGGTTCATTCATGAATTTCATGGGTTTTTTAATTAATTAACCCGAAAAAAGCTATATTTATCAAAATAACCTAATTTTTTTTATCAAAGTAACCGAAGTCGCCGTCTGAGATGACGACTTCAGTATAAAAATAATTTTTTATTGAAGTCGCCATCTGAGATGGCGACTTCAATATAAAAATAATTTTTTTATTGAAGTTGCCATCTGAGATGACGACTTCAATATAATTTTTTTTAAGGAAGTCGTCATCTGAGACTGCGACTTTCATATATGATTAAATTAACAATTAATAATAAGATTTCCATTGAACATGTGGATCTTGAAAGAGGAAAAAAAGGATCGAAAAGAGGAAAAAAAGGATCTAAATTCTGAATCTTTATCATTAAGGTTTTTTAACGTAGATTCAGCAAGAAGAATGTACAGTATCAAAATTTTTATTATGTTACCAAATTAACAACACGTTTTCCGGGAATTTCCTCTCTGCCACCACAAAATAAAAAGGAGTCTCTTCAGAAATAATAAATAAATAAAAAGGAGCCAAAATTTTAAGATCTTTCTTTTTTTGAAATGACCATGTTGCCTTTCTCATTTGCACAATGAAATTCAATATTGTATTTTTTTTAAACTATTTTTTTTTTGAAACTAGAATACAATATTGTATTTTAAATGGCAATGTTCAAATTTCTGAACGAAAATTATTGGATTATGATATTATCTATACTCATCAAAATATCAAATACAGTTTATTTCATTTCCCCTTTACAAAACGATTTCTTTTATAATAAAGGAAAACTTGAAATCAAGATATTAAAATCAATAAAGAAAATAAAATTTATATTATTACTAAACTAAAATTGGCATTTTAAAAATAAATAAAAATGGCTGATAAATTGGGGGATTTTGGAAGGTATGTTGCACGAGGAGAGGAATTAGGAAATTGATTCTTCTCATTCGCATGGTTAAAGCTAGACACATCAATCCATTTGTTATCATGATAGCTACACGAATCCTCTTTATTTTCAAATTTGAAATTGATTTTCAAATTTTTGAAGGCTCGAATTACCATTAATATTCGGCACCTCATTTTTCAGAGATAAATTCTAATTACAATAGATTATCAATCATATCCAATACTTTATTATCCAAAAATCTAAAAATTAATTTGTTTTATGTCATATTATATAAACATACACTATAGTCGAAATAGATTTCATTTAGCCTTCCGTAATTAATATAATTACTTAATATATATACAAGCCGCCATATTTAGAAGTCACCATCTGAGATGACAACTTATATATATATATATATATATATAATGCAAGTCGCGACTTCAATATAAAAAAAAAATTTATATTGAAGTCGCCATCTGAGATGACGACTTCAATAAAAAAAAATATTTTTATACTGAAGTCGCCGATGGCGACTTCGGTTACTTTGATAAAACAAAATTAGGTTATTTTGATAAATATATCTTTTTTTCGGGTTAATTAATTAAAAAACCCTAAATTTCATCGTAATGGCAGTTTGATCAAAGGAAGCAATCCTACCTTCATTGTGCTTATCCCAAAGATAGAGAACCGTGTTAAGATTGACGATTATAGACCAATTACCCTTATTGGCTGCATGTATAAAGTTCTGGCTAAGATTCTGGCCAATAGATTGAGTCAGGTGTTGGACTAGGTAATACCTCAGAATCAATCAGCTTTCATTGGTTATCGGCACATTTTGGATGGAGTTCTTATTATCAATGAGTTGATTGATGAAATGAAGAAAAAGCATAAAAGGGTATTGATATTTAAGATTGACTTTGAGAAAGCATATGACTCAGTCGACTGGAGTTTCGTAGAACAGGTAATGAGATTGATGAACTTTGATATGAAATGAAGGGGGTGGATCATGGAATGTTTATCCACCGCCAAAGCCTCGGCTTTTATCAATGGAAGTCCAACCTTAGAATTTGATCTACCTCGGGGTTAAGACAAGGTGATCATTTATCTCCCTTTCTTTTTGTTTTAGTTGCTGAAGCTTTGAGTTGAATGGTAGACAAGGCGGTCCATCTTGAGTTGTTTGCTGGCTTATCAGTGGGAAGAGAGCAGGTGTTGATCTCTCACTTACAGTTTGCAGACGACATTTCATTTGTTGGCGGGGCATCTCTTGACAATGCTAGAACTTTCAAAGGCAACCTACGAATTTTTGAACTAGTAGCTGGATTGAAAATAAATTTCAACAAAAGCAAACTCATTGGTATCAACTCGGACCCATCTGAAATAGCAGAGTTAGCTTTAGTGCTGAATTGTAATGTGGGAGCTTTATCGTTTACTTATCTTGGTCTACCGACTGGATCGACTTCTCGGAGGAGAGCTTTATGGGATCCTGTGGTTGAAAATTTTCGAAAAAGAATGGCTTCGTGGGAGGACAAAAGTTTATCTTAGGAGGTCGAATGGTTCTTCTGAATGTTGTGCTTTCTGCTCTACCAGGTAAGGACGCATCATTGTGGAATGAAGACGTAAAGAAGGTTATCCGTACCAAGAGGGATGCTTACATAGAGCTGAAGAAGAACAACAATGGGGCAACTTTCGAAAGGTATAAGTTTGCCAAAAAGAAGCGAAGACAGCGGTTCGAGATGCTAGAGCTAAAGTCTACAAAGAAGTGTACGATAAACTGGATACCAAAGAGGCAGAAAAAGAGATCTACAGGATTGCCCGAGCGAGGGAGCGAGGGAGAGGAAGACAAGAGACTTATGTGTAGTGAAATGCATAAAAGATGAGAACCATAAAGTCTTGGTTAGAGATGAAGACATCAAAACAAGATGGAAAAATTATTTTAACAGCTTGTTCAACTGTGGCTTTAGCCAAGATTTAGGTGATCTTAACATCCATCAACATGATGTAAACCGTGAGTTTACTCGCAGGATTAGAGAATCTGAGGTTAAAACGGAATATGGTTTCATATTTAGTCATCGTTCTTTTCGGGATTCCGGTGTTATAGCACTCGGTGGTCAACAGTTATGGATGAGCAAAAAGTTTCGATACCTAGGTTCAGTTATCCAAAAGGATGGAGAGATTGACGGTGACGTTAACCACAGGATTCAGGCTGGCTGGTTGAAATGGAGAAACGCCACCGGAGTACTATGCGATCGTAATATCCCGCTGAAATTGAAGGGAAAGCTTTATAGAACTGCCGTTAGACCCGCAATGTCGTATAAGACGGAGTGCTGGGCACCTAAGAGGATGTACCCGCAATGTTGTATGAGACGGAATGTTGGGCATCTAAGAGGAATCACATCCAAAAGATGAGTGTGGCAGAGATGCGTATGCTTCGTTGGATGTGCTGTAAGACCAGGAGAGATAAAATAAGGAACGAAGATATTCGAGCTGAAGTAGGCGTAGCTTGTATAAAAGAGAAGATGCAAGAAAACCGCTTACGTTGGTTTGGTCATGTTCGACGTAGGTCCAACAGTGCACCTGTGCGTCGAGTGGAGTCCATGGATTTTGGCCAATTCATGAGAGCGAGAGGACGACCGAAGAAGACATGGCTCGAAGTTATACGTAAAGACTTGGAGTGCAAGGGGATTAAAAAAGACATGTTGACCGATAGAAGCGTTTGGAGAAGTCTGACGTATGTGTCCGACCCGACTTGATTCTCTCCATTGTTCATGTAGCCTACCCCAATTCATTGGGATTAAAGGTTTTGTTGTTGTTTTTTGTTTTGTTTCTTTGGGGGGGTGGGGAGAGCATCCACAAAACAACCTGAGTTAAATGGTCGGAAGTTTGTAAAACTAGGTCCAACTGGGGGTTGGGAGTTAGAAACTTATATTTTTTTAACAAGGCTTTATTAGGTAAATGAGGCCGGGATATTATCAAGGGGAGTAACTCGTTATGGTTCGGGATCCTTAGATCAAAATATGGCACTCAAATCTTGAACCCAACAGATTTCACCGGTCAAAGAGAGGAGCCTTCATTTTCTTGGTGGAAAGATATCCAGAAAGTTGTTTTTAGTGATAACTCAAATTGGTTTTGGGACGACTCCATAGAAAAGTGGGGAATGGGCTGAACACAAGATTTTGGAAGGATATTTGGGTGGGGAATAGTTCATTGGAGACTAGGCTCCCCAGATTAGCCTCTATTGCTAGGGATAGGGATATTCTTATCGGAAACATGGGTTCTTGGGAGGGTGATGCTTGGAATTGGAGCTGGGATTGGAGACGAGCCTTGTTTGAATGGGAAGCTGACTTGCTGGTTGACTTTTTATCTATTGTTGACAGGTACTCGATGAACCAGGTTGATGGCTATGAAGAATCAAAAAACTCTTATTAATTTGCACATGAATATACATATTATATATACAAGATTCCTAACCAACTTTCCTTATCAAGATAAGGAAACAATATCACTAGGAATTTAAACTTAGATAACTTGGGATTGCTACAATATCACAATATCATCCCAAGATTCTTTCCTATCATATAGAATCAAATCTTTCAACAATGATTTAGTTTCCAACATTCCCGCTCAAGCTGGTGAATATGCATCTTGCATTCCCAGCTTGGAAACAAGTTCCTGAAATTCAGTTCCACTGCATCCCTTTGTGAGTACGTCTGCAAGTTGGTTGTTGGTTGTTGGTTGAGACATATGGGGTGCATATTACTCCGCTGTCCAACTTCTCCTTTATGAAATGTCTATCTACCTCAATATGCTTTGTTCTGTCATGCTGAACAGGGCTGTGGGCAATACTGATGGCAGATTTGTTGTCGCGGTATAATCTCATCGGTCCTTCCCCTTTAATCCGAAGGTCCTCTAAAATTATCTTGATCCATAATAATTTACCCCTTGAGCCATTGCTCTGAATTCTGCCTCTACACTCGATCGGCTACTACATTCTGTTTTTTACTTCTCCAAGTAATAAGATTACCACCAAGGAAGGTGCAATAACCTGTAGTCGACCGTCGATCAGTAATTGAGCTAGCATAATCTGAATCTGTATACGCCTCAGGAACCTATACGCCTCAGGAACCACCCCTGTATTTCTTTTGTATAAGATTCCTTTGTCAGGATTAGCCTTTAGGTAGTGTAGTATTCTGTATACTGCTTGGAGAAGAGGTTCTTTTGGACTGTGCATGAACTGACTGACTATACTCACTGCATATGCAATATCTGGTCGTGTGTGAGCAAGGTATATGAGTTTCCCTACTAACATTTGATACATTGACTTATCTATGGCTGGTTCTTCGCTTGCTTCCCCAAGCTTGTGATTCTGATCAATTGGTGTGATAGCTGGTTTGCAAGCAGATTTTCTTGTCTCATTCAAGAGATCTGTTACATATTTTTGTTGGGAAATGAATATAGCTTCCTTTGAGTGAGCTACTTCGATTCCCAGAAAATATTTCAGTCTTCCAAGCTCTTTTATCTCAAACTCTTTGATCAGACAGTCTCTCAATGTTTCTTTTCGGCTTCATCATTTCCTGTCAGTATCATGTCGTCCATGTATACCAACGGGATAGTGACTCCCCCTGAATTCGAATGCTTTATGAAAAGAGTATGATCTTCTTGCCTTTGTTTGTATCCATTGTCAAGCATTACTTTCGTCAATCTCCCAAGCCAGGCCCTTGGTTACTGCTTAAGCCCATAAATAGCCTTTTTAAAATTTGCATACCTTGTTATTTGTCAACCTTCCATTGAATCCTGGAGGAATATCCATGTATATTTCGTCCTCTAGATTACCAATGCCAATCGAAGTTGGTTGCAAGTGATAGTAAGATCCTGACTGTATTCATTTTTGCTACTGGAGTAAATGTCTCTTGATAGTCAACCTTATAGGTCTGTGTGTACCCTTTTGCTACGAGCCTGGCTTTGTATCGTTCAAGAGATCCATCAGACCTGTATTTCAATGTAAATACCAATGTGCATCCCACTGTTTTCTTTCCAGGTGGAAGATCAACAATTTTCCAAAGTTCGATTTTTTTTCCAAAGCCTGCATTTCTTCTTTCATAGCATTTCTCCAATCTTCATTAGATAATCCTTCAGATAAAGTATTAGGAATATGAGTTCTATTCAAGCTAACAAAGAAACTTTTGTGTGATGGGAATTTTTTAAAGGACACATGCTTCGCTAATGGATGTAAAGGATGTTTAGTGCATTCTCGTGTACCTTTTCGGGTGGCAATGGGAACATCTTCAGTCGCAGGATCATGCGTTGAGTCTTGGACTTGCACTGGATTAGGATGTCGTCTGGAATACACATGTGAAAACACCATATAGTCACGGGATGCATGCGTTTCTAGTGGCAACTGTGGTTCGGCTGGTGGCAGTGGTTCAACTGGCGGCTGGGCTGGCGCTGGTGTATTGTTTTCAGAATCTGGACATGTATTTGGAGAGAGTGGCTGGGCTGGACATGCATTTTGGAGATAGTGGTAATTCACAGATAGGTTCCACCAATGTTTCCTTATCTTCTCCCAGAGACTCCTCCCTGAAGATAAGGTCGGGTGAAGTAGGGCCAGTCTTCCTGAAAGGTGACACCGATGGAGATGAAAAATTTATTTGTGGGAGGATGAAAGCACTTGTAGCCTTTTTGGGTAGGGGAGTAACTGATGAAGATTTTTTAATAGCTCGAGGATCCAACTTTCCTTTATGATGGTTGTGAATATGTACGAAGGCGATGCAACCAAAGACTCGAGGGGTGAGTTTATCAGTGGTTTTGAGCTCTAGGTAGTAACTGGAAAGTGTCTGTATTGGTGAGTGGAAACCCAACACTTGAGAGGGCAGTCGGTTTATAATGTGGGTGGCTATGAGGAGGGCCTCGGCCCAATAGTGTTTGGGAACATGGTGATGAAAGAGTAGGGCCCGAGTAGTGGCCAGTAAATGCCCATTTTTCCTCTCGGCCACCCCATTTTGTTGCGGTGTGTGAACACAAGATGATTCATGGATAATCCCTTCTCGTTGAAAAAATTGTGATAGAGTTTGATTAAAATAATCTTTTGCATTGTCAGTGCGAAATCTTTTAATTTTAACTCCAAATTGGTTGTGGATCATATTATGAAAAGATTGTAGTACACCTCCACCTCTGATTTTTGTTTAAGGAGAAAAATCCAAGACATTCTAGTGCAATCATCAAGAAACGAGACAAACAATCGTGAGCCAGATAAATTTGACCGTGGATGGACCCCAAACATCACTATGTATCAAGTAGAATGGAATTGAACTATGTTTATTAATGAGAGGAAAAGAGACATGTTTATGTTTTGCCAGTTCACAAACGTCATAGAGAAAATCAGCTGTATTAATTCTAGAAAACATAGAAGGAAACATAGTTTTCAAAATGTCAAATGATGGATGCCTCATGCCCTTAACGAAAATGAAAAAGCCAAATAGTATCTTTATTCGAAGATGAAAGGAGAGATAAAGCTGATTTATTGATGGTGGAGGCTGCTGGAGCTTCAAAATTTGTAGAGGCCACCCCTTTCCTTAGCAAGTCCAATCTTCTTCCCCGACACCTGGTCCTGAAAAACACATTGAGATGGAAGGAAAACAACATTATAGTGCAGGACAATGGTGGGACTAATTTTGATGTTGCTAAGGCCAGTGACTGTGAGAAGTGTACCATCAGTCACTGTGATTTTCCCCTTACTTGGGCAAGGGGTGTAGGTGAAAAATGTCAATAAATCTAAATCTCAATCTCCCAACTCAATCCCCTTTTGAATAGGGTTTCCATTCAATTATATGGAGGAGCATATTACAATAAGAATCTCTAAGAATCAGCCTAAGAATCCATAAGATTCTACCAAATATTCTAATTACCATCTATATTACAAATCAAATAATATAATATCAAATCAAATTTCAATATATATATATATATCTAATATCCTTAACATCCCCCCTCCTCAAATTGATGCTGGTCGATCAAGAAGCATCAATTTGTCAATCCAAATAATCTGCCTCAAAAGAATCAACACCCCGGTAGGGAAAATCCATCGCAAACACTTGTGCAAATACGTCTCGCACCTCGACAAAAGTATAAACGCACAACACCTGTGCAAGGCTCAAATGCACAACCACCGTGCAAGGCTAAAATGCACAACACCCGTGCAAGGCTAAAACACACAACTACCGTCCAAGGCTCAAACGCACAACTACCATGCAAGGACGCCGCAAACTTCGAGGCAAAAGTACCGATCACCACACACAAATCAGAAGATATGGTCACCCAGGTCCCCAAATCGAGCAGAATCCACAAAACGAAGAATCCGCCTCCGAGAGAAAAGACAAAGAAGACACCCAGCGTGCGAACCCAAGATTGCACGTAGAAAAAAGCCCAAACCGCAAAGCCAGATGTAGTAAAGCCCTATCGCCGCCCAGAAAACCTTCCCGCCGCAGCACCCAGAAACACAGCCACCGCGTGCCCGAAACCAGAAATCGCGACACAACTGTTGCGCGCCCGAACACGAAAACGCAAAACCCTAAAGTGCGAGACACACAATAGAGCAGAAATCTAATGAAGAAAACCAAAAAAAGCATCGCAAAATTGGAAAGTCGTCTACCCCCAGCGACGTTGCTGCCACCTGCGGTCGCAGGCTGGGGGCAGAAGCCCGTGCGCAGCCTGGAAACCTACAAAATTTTATATTTGATATGGCTCTGATACCATGTCAATAAATCTAAATCTCAATTTCCCAACTCAATACCCTTTTGAATAGGGTTTTCATTCCGTTATATAGAGGAGCATATTACAATAAGAATCATCCTAAGAATACATAAGATTCTGTCAAATATACTAATTACCATCTATATTACAAATCAAATAATATCAATATCAAATCAAATATTAATATATATATATATATATATATATATCTAATATCCTTAACAAAAAAATGTGAAGGGGAATTTGTCATATGGTCAGTAGCACCAGAATCAATCACCCATAAATGCCTAAAAACATTACCTGAAAGAGCAAGATAGCAAGTGGCAGTGGGTTTTTCCAGCAAGTTTAACAAGGTCCGCAACTTCTCGATTTCATCCTTGTTGAAATCAATCTGATTGGGGATTTTCTGTTGCTGTGAGGTTTCAGTGGATGTGTTACATAGATAAGCTTGACCCTTAGGCTTAGATTTGTCGCTTCTACGCCCCCACTCTTGGCTAGGTGGCTTTCCATGTAGTTTCTAGCACTTTTCCCTTGTATGTCTACTCTTCCTACAGTAGGTGCAATAAAGAGTATCCTTGTTGTCTCGTCCACGTCCATCAGATCGCGATGGGTCAGGGGGACCATTCGCTGGCAGGGTGGGGTAGGGGAATCCCGTTTTGTCATCATGGCAGACCCTTCAACATGTTGTGGGTTAAGCATAACTCCTCTACGGCTTTCTTCTGCGCGTACTAAGGATATAGTTTCATTCAAAGATGGTATCTCATCCTTTCCAAGAATCTGGACTTGTACTAAGTCAAACTCAGCATTGAGGCCTGCAAGGAAGTCGTAGACCCGATCCCTTGCAATGAAGTCCTTCAGAAGAGTGGCGTCTGAGGAAACTTCATCTCAATGCAACGGTAATGATCCAATTCTTGCCACAGATTCTGCAGAGTGTTTGCATATTCATTGATAGATTTGATGCCCTGTTTTGTTGCGCCTGTTTTGGTCTTGATCTCATAAATCTGTTCCACATCACGGGCTTTAGAGTATGTCTGTTGAATAGCATCCCAGATTTTTTTGGATGTGAACAAGAACATGCATGTGTCGCTTATCTCAGGGCTCATCACACTCCATAACCAGGACATGATCATGGAGTCCGCTTCATCCCACGCACTGAACTTAGCATCAGTTTGTGGTGCTCCTGTGCCAAGGAGATGACTCAGTTTTCCCTAGCCCTTCAAATATGTGGGGACAACTTAGGACCATTTAAGATAGTTTGGCCCTGTTAGTCGATGAAGTGGCTGGATGTTTTGGAGATCACCGACCGATGGTGTAGGTGCAATAGTCTCCGAAGTGGAATCAGAAGAAACCGTGGATGACATATTGAATTGCGTGGGTTGTGTGAAAGCTAATCGAAAAGGGAAAAATATGCAGCGATGAAGGGCGAAGGAATTTTATCGGCGATGAAGGCCGAAGGAATTTTATCTGCGATGAAGGCCAAAGAAAATTTCGGCGATTAAGGCAGGAAATCAACGATGAAGGCTGGGAGGGATTAGGAACGATATTTAGGCTGTGATACCATGTGAAGAATCAAAAAACTCTTATTAATTTACACATGAATATACATGATTATATATACAAGTTTCCTAACCAACTTTCCTTATCAAGATAAGGAAACAATATCACTAGGGGTTTAAACCTAGATAACTTGGGGTTGTTACAATATCACAATATCATCCCAAGATTTTTTCCTATCATATAGAATCAAATCTTTCAATAATGATTTAGTTTCTAACAATGACACTTGGATCTGGAGCAATGATCATTCAAACCGCTAATCGGTGCATTCGGTCTACAATCTGTTCTTGGAGGAAGATGCTATCGAAGATAAGAAGAAGCTGGCACTGGATGTGCTATGGAATTTGACTATCCCCAATAAAGTAAAGGTTTTCTCTTGGAGGGTCTCTCTTAATTGCATCCCAACCAAATTGAATCTCCAGAGACGATCTATTCCTACAAGATCAATCGATGATCTTTGCGTTCTTTGTCGGAGTCTAGATGAATCTACTCAACACTTACCTCATCTTGCTCGGAATCGTATGCGCTGTGGATGAAATGCTACAAGTGGTTGGGGATGTCGGCGGTCCTTTGAGATGAACCGATGAATCATCTTCTTCAACACTCAAGTTATTGGCCTCACAAGAATGAAGCAAAAGGATGGACAACAATATAGATGGCGGTGATTTGGTCAATTTGGCTTCACAGGAACAACTATATCTTCGGAAATCGAGCTGAGTTGAAATCAAATCTCTTGGATTTGATCAAATTTAGATCGTGGTTTTGGATAAAATATTTTAACAGGGTACCTTTTGTTTATGTTGACTGGATTAGGGAACCTACTATTTGCTTACTAGCTTCTTAGTTTTGGTTTTTTCTCATGTAATTTGTGTAGCTTGTTTTTTTTTCTTCCCTTGTTATAAACTTTTGAGTACCTCTGGTATTCTTTTTTAGTTCTTATTGAATCTTTTTGCCCCGACCAAAAAAAAAAGAAGTAATATATATTGATATTAATAGTTCAGATCTGAATAAAGAGACTTGGATTCAGATGACATGAATCTTCCATTTGGTTTTAATAGTGATGCCTTCATTGTCAACTCCTGTTATTCGACTGGGGAATTGTTATTTTTCTTTGCCATTTTTTAGTGCACTAAAGCGTTAATCGCGCCCTTGGCATAACAACCATGTCGAACATATGATTTCAAATATAAAGTTTGTTTATATTAGATTATGTCATGTGAAGTCAAAGTTATATTGGAGAGGATTATCTTTTTCACACAGGCCAACTGTCTCGGCAATGAATCCAGGAACACATTGGCAAATTCAGGGCCAATCAACCGTCGTTTGGATTTAACTCTTCAAATACCTCCAAGAACTTCAAGTTCCTCTATCATCCGAAGTGGCAAGGGTTTGCTCCAGTCTCCAAGTATCTTAAATGGAAAATCTTCGGCAGGAGGGTTTTTTCGAGGTTTAAGCTTTAAAAAGAGGACTACGACATTAGATGGTGAAAGAAGTTATCTTCTAAATTCAGATCCTAAGGCAGCTTCTGAAAGTCCCGTCTTTAAAAATCTTGTGCCAAATCTTACTTTGCAAAAGTGTACGTCCCTTCCGGTGACACCTGCATCAAACTTGTCCCCTTTAATTACTACCCCTTCATCGACCAGAACATCTAGTGAAAGGCAAAAGACTCAGGTAATATGAGTTATATATCTCTTTGTGGTTGATGTGTGAGTATCTCATTCAAGCTTGGTGCCAAGATGGATGAAAGGACTATAAGCATATCTTTTCTTAAAAATATTTGTACCCAGTATATGTGGAGTATGATTAAAATGTACTTGTCAAGATTGGATACCCTTTTCGAAATAATTTTGCGATTATAATGTTCATAATTCTTGTTTTCCTTTTCATATAATGAATATAAACTTTAAAAGTTGCTTCGGCTTCATCATCATTATCATGTCAATTAATTTGCTGTCCATTCATCAGATTATGTAATGTTAGTTCGACTATTTACCTTTTCATTGATCTGGTTTACCTCATTCAAAAATTTTTGGATTGAATAAAATTTAAAAAAACTAATTATCTTTTGCTGTTCCTTATTCGTTGCTTTCCTTCAAGTCCATGACCTCTTTCCATGCCTATTTGAACGTTAAAAAATGAATTTACTGTTTATACATTAAGATTGACTAGAAATTAATTAAGAGGTGTGCTGAACTTTCTTTTTATTTGGCATATTTACTGCAGGTAAGTTCATCTCAAGCTACTGTTTCACGGTCTCTCTCTATGCCTGGGAAAAAAGTAGTCATTGTAAGATCTTCATCTTTTGCCACCAATGAAAGTCTTGCTTCAGATAATGATTTCGGTATGTTGCATATGCACTTTGTTATTTTATTTCTCTATTATCTGTTTTCAATGCCTCAGTAAATTTCATATATACATCACTAATTTTAAATATTTCTCTCGGTTATATTTTATTCTGATATTACACTAGGAGTTGTTTGCCAAAGCTTTCATTACCTTCAACCTATGAAATTGACGACTTGGGCAAGTTTTATCAAGATTGCTGAATATGAAACACTAGATTTGATATCATCTATTTGTTAGATTAGATAGAATGTTATTTTGTATTTTGAATTCTAGATAGAGGAGTAGATAAGATTTGGATTCTTTAAATACCTAATGTATTTCATCGTTTCATTCATCGATGAGAATAATAATTTTCTCATGCTCTTAATTTCCCTTAAACTTCATGCTATCAGAGCCTAAAATTCCATGACCAAGTACGGCATGGCCTCTCCGTTCAATTCTTCCACGTCCGATGCCACCATGACGCACAACGCACCGGTTGCTTCAGACTCTTTTGTACAACAGATTACTTGCCGCATATTAAATGGGCAAAACTACCTTCAATGGTCCCAATCTGTAAAAATGTTCATCGTCGGCAAAGGCAAGGAAGAATTCATCTCCGGCTACTCCAAATGACCAGATATTACTGATCCAAACTTTCGAACATAGAATTCGGATAACAACATGGTTATGTCTTGGCTAATTGCATCCATGCTCACGGATATTGGCGAAAACTTTCTCCTATACTCTACGACACAAGAAATTTGGTACGCCGCCAACGATACTTACTCGTCCGGCGACAATATCTTCGACTTATTTGCTGTTGAAAGCACTCTCCAGGAACTTCGGCAAGGAGATTCTACAATCACTGCCTATTTCACATCATTTACTCGACAGTGGCAACAACTGGATATGTTTGAGGTCCACGCATGGAAGTACCCGGACGTTGACCAACCCTATCGGGCTATTGTTGAGCAACACCGTATCTTCAAATTTTTATCAGGCCTTAATCGCTCATTGGACGACGTTCGTGGCCGGATCTTGGGCACGAATCCTTTGCCCAAGCCTTCGCCGTCGTTTTCTCGGAAGTCCGTCATGAAGAGAGCCGTCGAAAAGTCATGCTTGGTCCTTCATCTGTTGATCCCGTCAGTGAGGGGTCTGCCCTCCGTGTCATTAAACCATCTCCTGGTGCTGTGGATGATTCCCTGTCCTTTACCTCTCGTAGACGCCCAAAGCAGAGCCGTTTTTGATGTGAGCCGTGCAAAAAGGCTAACCATAACATTGATACGTGTTGGAAAATTCATGGAAAACCCGTTGATTGGAAGCCGGTACGCGGACGCAGGCGCCAACACTGTTGTCATGGACAATCCTCATCCTCCAGCGCAACAACCTTTTACTCCAGCGCGAAGGGAGATGCTGCATAAGTTGTTCCCTCAGCCACCTTCACAACCCTCACCCTCCCTTGTGAACTCGGGTAATATTGCTCATGGAGGGTACCTCTTCTTATGCCTTACTCTCATCGCTTCCTTTATCTTCAACGTGAATTGTGATTCTGGAGCATCAAATCACATGGCTGAATTTGGATGTGTTTCGATCATTCATCCCATGCACGACTCCTCATACCGTGCTCGTTGCTAATGGCCCGTGCTCCAAAGTGGCTGGTTATGGATTTGTTTTCTTAACTCCTGATCTTTGCTTACAATCAATGTTATTTGTGCCTGATCTTCATTGTAGTTTGCTTTTCAGTGAGTAAACTCACTAAAGATTTCAAGTGCTTGGCTACATTTCTTAATGTTTTCTTGGTGTTTTCCAGGATTTGGCCTGGGGAAGATGATTGGCAGTGCTGAGCTTCGTGCATGGTTGTATCTCATGACAGAGGCCGACTCCAAGTGAATTCAACCCAACAATGCTTCCCCAAATTTATCTTATTCCATTTCCTATTTTAGGTTCCAATAAGGATAGTGCAATACGGTATGACACTATCATCTAGGGCATCTGAATCTTTTTGTACCTCTCAATATTATTTCCTTCGTTTATTCGTTAATAAATATTCTTCTTAGTTTCAGTGTGATATTTGCCCACATCTCAACACACACGCACAATGTTCACCCCACCTTTCTCTCTCACATTGGTTTCTATTTTTTGTGGACGATCATACACGCTTATTTTGGGTATTCCTTATGAAAGATAAAAGTGAAACTTCTCATATTTCCAACGTTTCCATACCATGATCAGACATAATTCTCTCGCAAATTCAACTTTTGCGAACAGACAGAGACCGTGACTATTTCAATTCTATTTTGGGAGAATATCTACACAGACAGGGTATGTCCATCAAAGCTCTTGTGTTGACACCCCACAACAAAACAGGATTTCCGAAAGAAAGAACCATCATCTCCTTGGGGTTGCTCGGTCACTCAATCGAATGCCTTCACGTGTCCTAAATCATAAAACTCCAATCCAAACACTTTTAGACTTTTACCCAACCACGCACCTCGTTCCAAATATCCCACTAAAATCTTTGGTTGCACATCCTTCATCCATATCAACCCTCATAACCGAGGAAAACTCGAACCAAGATCTGTGAAGTGCATCTTTCTTGGCTACTCTCCCAACCAGAAGGGTTAGAAGTGTTATTCTCCTCTCACCAAACGATCCTACACCTCTATGGACGTCACCTTCTTCAAGAATGAACCTTTCTACCCGCCTTCTTCGCTTCAGGGGGAGACTACAAACATTGAAGCTCAAAATTTCTGCCATCATTCGAACCTGTCCACAAACCTTCAAACAAGCTCCCATCCATTCTGATCTAGACACACGTCCAAGTAGGTATCCACCAAACCCAAGCCAAACATTTCGGGTATCTTCTCGGAAAAAAACAACCGCCGATACAAGAACCTGTACAAGCTCAACATATCCAAGAAGGTTCCCCGCTGCCAGATTCAGGAGACACGGCCAGATTCAGGTAATACTGAGCAAGGTATAACTGATACCTGGAGATACTGATGATAGACCTATTGCATTAAGAAAGGAGTTAGAGCTTGTACGCAACACTCTATATGTAATTTTGTCTCTCTGAACCGTTTTTCTCCTACATATCGTGCTTTTGTCTCCAATTTAGACCAGTTTCAAGTGCCATCCGCTATGACGAAGCTCTCAGCGATCCCCATTGGAAAATTCTGGTCATTGATGAAATAAAGGCTCTTGAAAAGAACCACACATGACAGATTACTGATCTAGCCGGGAAAAAGACAGTTGGATGTAAATGGATCTTCACAGTTAAACATAAATCAGATGGAAGCATAGAAAGGTTCAAAGCACGACTTGTAGCCAAGGGATACACCCAATCATATGGGATTGACTACCCACAGACATTTGCTCCAGTTGCCAGACTTAGCACAGTTTGAGTTCTCCTATCAGTGACTCCAAACTTAGATTGCCCTTGTATCAACTTGATGTGAAATGGAGAGCTTGAAGAGGAGGTGTACATGGACATTCCACCAGGATTCGAATCAGAAAAGACTTCCAAAAAGGTTTGCAAATTGAGGAAGTCACTTTATGGCCTCAAACAATCACCTTTCACGAATGTCTTAAAAGGAGATGGCTACACACAATGTCAATCTGATCACACTTGTTTGTGAAGCACTCTGGATTGGGTAAGATCACAGTACTCATCGTCTACGTAGATGATATTGTCCTTACAGTAAATTATGAAGAAGAAATGAATCACGTGTGAAGTCCCTACTTTCAAAAGAATTCGAAATGAAAGACCTTGGATACCTCAAATATTTTTTGGAATGGAAGTAACAAGGTCATCACTTGGGATCTCAATATCACAACAAAAGTATGTTTTAGATCTCCTCAAAGAAAACCGGCACAGCATGCAAACCAGTTGACACACCAATGGATCCAAACAGCAAGATAGGGGATTAAAGTGGATAGTCCTCCAGTTGATAAAGGGAGATATCAAAGACATGTTGGCAACTTATATATCTCTAACATACACGGCCAGATCTTGCTTTTACTATGAGTTTCATCGATAACCCAATGAAGAGCATGTGGATGCTACATATTGAGTATTGAAATACTTAAAGCAGAACCCTGGAAAAAGGACTACTCTTCAAGAAGAATTCGACCAGAGGAGTTATAGTGTAAAATGATGCTGACTGGGCTGGGTCACCCACATATAGACGTTCCACATTCGGATGTTGCACATTTGTATGTGAAATTTAGAAACATGGAGGAGCAAGAAACAATCAGTAGTTGCTCGCAGTAGTGCTGAGACAGAATTTCGAGCTTTGGCCCATGGAATATGTGAAGGAACATGGCTAAAAAGATTACTTGATGAATTAAAATAAATGATCAAAAATCAGTTGAGCTTATGTGTGACAATCAAGCTGCCATTAGCATATCCAAGAACCCAGTCCATCATGATCGAACCAAACATATTGAAGTAGATCAACATTTCATCAGTGAGAAGGTTGAAAAGGGACTAATTGATCTCAGATATATGCCCACTCAGATGATTGCAAATATTCTAACCAAGGCACTTTTCAAGCCTAGTTTCAAAGACTTGAGTCACAAACTGGGAATGATAATATAATTCAGTTTGAGGAGTTTGAGGGGGAGTGTTGAATATGAAACACTAGATTTGATAGATTTATATTATCTATTTGTTAGATTAGATAGAATTTTATTTTGTATTTTGAATTCTAGACAGAGGAGTATATAAGATTTGGATTTTTAATACCTTATGTGTTTCATTCGTTTCATTCACTCACCAACAACAACAACAACTAAGTCTTAATCCCAATGAATTGTGGTAGGCTACATGAACAATAGAGAGAATCAAGTTGGGTAGGACACATGCGTCAGTCTTCTCCAAACGCTTCCACCGGTCAACATATCTTATGTAATCTCTTGCACTCCAAGTATTTGCGTATAACTTCGAGTCATGTCTTTTCGGTCGGCTCTCGCTCTCATGAACTGGCCGAAATCCATGGACTCCACTCGATGCACAAGTGCACTGCTGGACCTAGTCAAACATGACCAAACCAACGTAAGCGTTTTTCTTGCATCTTCTCTTCTATACAAGCTACACCTACTTCAGCTCGAATATCTTCGTTCATTATTTATCTCTTATGGTCTTACCGCACATCCAACGAAGCATACGTCTCTGCCACACTCATCTTTTGGATGTGATTCCTCTTGGGTGCCAGCATTCCTTCTCATACAACATTGCGGTTCTATAAAACTTTCCCTTCAATTTCATCGGGATATTACGATCGCATAGAACTCCGGTGACGTTTCTCCATTTCAACCAGCCAGCCTGAATCCTGTGGTTTAACATCACTCTCAATCTCTCCATCCTTTTGAATAACTGAACCTAGGTATCAAAACTTGCTGCTCATCGATACCTCTTGACCACCGAGAGCTACAACACCGGATTCCCGAAAGGAACGACTACTAAATCTGCACTCCATATATTCCGTTTTAGACCTACTTAATCTAAAACCCTTTGATTCCAACGTCTCTCTCCATAACTCTAATTCGGCATTTACCCCTGCCATTGTCTCGTCGATTAACACAACATCGTCAGCAAAAAGTATGTTCCAAGGTAATTCAGTCTGTATGTCTTTTGTTATCTCATCCATCACTAGGGCGAACAGGAAATGACTCAACACATACTTGATGCAATCCAATAGTGATCGAGAACCCACTGTCACCTCACTACACTTTTCAAGCTTAGTTTTGAAGACTTGAGTCACAAACTGGGAATGATTAACTATATGGTCCAATTTGAGGGGGAGTATTGAATATGAAACACTAGATTTGATAGATTTGATATTATCTATTTGTTAGATTAGATAGAATTTTATTTTGTATTTTGAATTCTAGATAGAGGAGTGGATAAGATTTGGATTCTTTAATACCTTATATATATGTTCATTCAATGAGAATAATAATTTTCTCATGCTCTTGATTTCCCTTAAACTTCAAAGATACTTTTTTTTTCTTTCTGCAAGTTAGATCAAGTAACACCTGTACCTGTCGTCGTAGAGGATCAAGAGATTCCAGAAGAGGAAGCTGTCTGCCGAATCTGTCTTGACACGTGTGATGAAAGAAATATACTCAAGATGGAATGCAATTGTAAAGGTGCGCTCCGACTAGTACATGAAGATTGTGCGATCAAATGGTTTAGTACAAAAGGAAACAGATTTTGTGAGGTCTGTGGGAAAGAAGTTTCAAATTTACCTGTTTTGTTATTTCGAGTGCCAAGTGTTACTCAGAGAGATAATCAGGAACCAAGCCAACCAAATTCTATTAGGTGATCTTTCTTCATTAACATAACGCCTTTTACTTCCAGATTCTCATTGTCTTATTTAGTTTGACAATTGAAGTTCAATAAGTTCCCTATTTTACCATAATACAGTCTTTTACAAGGATTCGCTATGTAGCACAGGAAATGCATATATGTTACAAATCATTTGGGCTGTATTGTCTGTGTTGTTAGTTTAGTCAGACATATCAAAAGCTGCCAACCATTTTCAATGAAAATCATATGACTTCAGTTAGTTCAAGAAATTATTTATAATAGAAGAAAATTTAAAGGGAATTTTCTCAATGTAAAATTCACTAAAGTATTAATTGCACAGTGGAAGTGGTCCTGTCACAGTTAAGGTATTAATCCTATAGTCCGGAGTGTTTAACCCTGTCTATAAATTAGTATTTCAGTAAGTTCGATTATCCTTTTGCTTAGTACATATAAAAACGAAAAGTCGATGGCATTTTTATAATTTTATACATGTCACACCAAAAGACACCATATTTTTTCTTCCTCTCGTATAAACATATGGATCTTGATATATGGATGACAAACTTACTATGTCTTCTCAATGTTTTATCAAGCGCTTGGCAAGACTTTGTGGTGCTTGTCTTGATTAGCACAATTTGCTATTTCTTCTCCTTGAACAGCTACTGGTAAGTTATTTCTCAATAAGATGCAAAAATTTGGTTGGTTTACATATTTTCCTCTTCGGTAGATGGAGTGAGTAGAACAACTAAGCCATCTGGTATTACATATTCTGGATGACATTTTTATATATTTTGACTATATAAGCATTCTAATTTGCATTACAGCTTCTGACTTGAAGACTAATGCACTTATAATTTCTGCGCCATTTGCTTTCACATTGGGATTTACGGGATCTGTCTTTGCAGTTATCCTAGGTATGCAAATGCTGCATGACGTTTAGTTTGGTTCATAGTTGACAGAATGTATCTTAGAATTAACCTGTTTTCGATGCAGCGATTAAAGAGTACATATGGACTTATACAGCTCTCGAGTTTGCACTTGTGGCCTTGATTCTCCATATCTCCTACTCAGTGGTAAGAAATATTTAATTACAGCTCAATCTCGATGCAAAAATTGGTATAAGAGCAAATGTCAAGGTCTGGTTCCCATTTGAGTAATCGGTGGGAAGATTTTGGTCCCTCGGGCCAATTATTTTTCTCGTGTCCTACATGGCTTATAATTGAAACATACATGCTTATCCTCTAATGTGCATGGTAGTTACGTCTAATGTCTTCTTCTTTTCTTATCATTCTTTCATTGTTGGTGATTTGCAGCTTCGCTTTTCACCAGTTTTATCAACTCTGATAGCATCAGGAGTAGGATTTGGACTGACCATGTTTCTCAACTCTCTGTATATTCGGTTCTGTGGCGGTTGGCAGTTGAGTTCAAGTGCTCAAAATAGCAATCTGGATAAATACAACTGGATAGCAAAATTAAGGATTTGGTTGCTCGATTACACGAAATGGGAATATATA